>JANAVB010016195.1:11782350-11905162 GCA_029216955.1 Iris pallida
CGCGCGAAGCAGCGCGCTTTGTGGACAGCAACCGCGCGTGCGTGGAAGCGTTGCCGCGCCGCCACCACCGCGTGCGAGGCGCACGCCGTCGCCCTCCGCCTCGCCTTCGCCGTGCATGGCCAGGTCGGGCCACACACTCGCAGTCGCGCACAAGCCAGCAGCTGCCGACACGTAGCAGCTCGACTCCAGGCGCATGTGCGCGCGGGCATCGCGTCGTCGCCGCCGCCGACGTGCGTCGCGCCGTCGCACGAGCCCCCGGTGACTCCCGTTAGGCTGGGGCCCTCCGGCGACCCCCCGGATCCATCGTTCCTCGTCCAGCGCGATGTATAGACGATTCGTGCGTTTGAACGACGTCCCGTCGTGACGCACGCAAAATGAAGTTCATTTTGGTGCCCCGTTGTAGCAACTTTGCGCACGTTTTCCCAGAGATCCGACCGTTGGATCGGAGATTTCTTCACTCCGTCGCAATCTCGGTATATCCACCTTATCCCTGTCAATTTTCGTCCGTTAATTTATCGTTGATACATGAAAACGGCCACAAAGTTGACGTTAAATTGTATTAATTGGACAGTTTCGCGGGGCAACTTCGTCGCTTGTATCTCCTCCACCGCGCTACGTTTGGCGTGCTACCAGTTCCTGTGCGAAGCTGGTATAACCCTCTTACTACCCCTTCTGTTTCGTTCATTGTGAGTTTGTTTGATTGGTTGAATTCGACGCCAAAGTTGGCCGTCCGAATTCGTAATTTCTAACTTGTAAAATTCCATTTTTGAACAGGGACTCCGGATTTCATTTCCGACACCACCAGTAGACTTGTGGCGTCGTTCTGGCATGTTTTATATAAAATTTGTTAGATTTGGAGAACGTGGGCCCGGGCACGCATTTCGGTGCAAAGTGGGTCCCACTTTCTGGGTCAACGGGACTTTTTGACGACGGCTCATCGGAATCCAATTCTGGATATACGTTGAGATCGTGTCATCATTCTGGACTCGTTGACAGGTAGTTTGCTGAGTTTTGAGGACTTTGCTCCGGCACGCATTTTCGTGCAAATCGGAATTCCAAGTTCTGGTCAACGGGCCAAATTGAGATCGGGTCAACGGAATCCAATTCTGGAGATACCGTTGGGTTCATTTCGAAATTCTGGTTTCGTGGACATATAATTTGTGTATATTTTATAGACTTATTTTCTTGCACGTTTTTCGGTGCAAAACGGCTCCGACGGATACCATTTGACCCGAAATTACTTTTTGTCCTTGTGTCCAAATTGGACGTTGGGTAGGCTATCCTAGCTAATTTGACCATTCTGGACACGTTGACGATGTTCATTTCATCGTCCGACAATGTTTGTTGATAATTTCTCTAAGTTTAACCTTTTTATAATTAATAATTAATTCATTAATGTTCGTATTTCGGGATTAGTACAACGAAACTGAGATCAGCCAATTCCAGTGATCTCATATCGCTGAAATTGACAAGTTGGATACATGGATCACTATAATAAGATTATCAACCTTACCGATAATCTTCTTATCTCGATTTACGTGTCGTAAGTTTCAACGTACAAATAACGAAGTACACTTTATAATAGACTAGAATTGATCATGTTTGACCAGAGTTGACCAGTTGACCCAAAGTCAACTGTAAGTCAACACTTGACCTAGTTTGACTAGATTATTGACCGGAGTCGACCTAGAGTTAATTTGACTTAGAAGAACCTAGAATAATAGAGATTGCCTGTAGGGATTCATTTATTTCAACTTAAACACCTTGTAACCTGTGTTGCTTTAAATAGGACTCTGTGGCTTCAGTGGGACCGTCCTAGCTTGTCAGTGTTCAAGTTATCGAGGCGAGTACATTCTCTGATCATTTCATATCCTGCTTAGAATTATTTCCTGCAGTAGATACTTTACTTGTACTGTCACGTTGGTCACACGGATTGGTACTATATGGATCCTTTCTTGAGATGTTATCCTTAGGGAGCATCGGTACTCTATGTTCTGTGCGTTTCACTTTCATAGCGTATCATATGCTTCTTGGTTCTTTGATCACTTACGACATGTACCTCATGATCGTAGAGTCTTCCTGGAATCTTACACTGTTGGTATCCCCCAGAATCCCCATATTTATGGGACTTACACTGTTGGGTTATCCCTAGAATCCCCATTTCTATGGGACTTACACTGTTGGGTTACCCCCAGAATCCCTATTTTTATGGGACTACTATGTATCACCTTCGGGGTCTACCACCCTTCGAGGGCTTACCACCTTCGGGGTCTATCACCTTCGGGGTCTGCTACATAGCATCATATAACATAACCTGGCTGGATCCTTGTGTATTGATCGGGGGTACGGGGGAGTATTACATGTTCATATTGTACTCTGACTCACTAGTCACTGCTAGTTCCCTATGTATTGTAGATATTTCTATTACAGTTCTCTCTGTTTTTATACTGCACTTCTTTCAGTACTTGTATCTTACTTTACTGCATGTTCATATTTTAACCTGCTATGAATTGTTGAGATGTACTGTGCTCGCACCAGTCCTGACTGGACATGTTGATAAATTTTACAGATAGCCTGGAGGTGCCTGCTAGCCTAGAGGAGACACAGTAGGGTTTTGTTTAGGTAGTTATTTCATTTGTCTGGAGTTGTATTTACTTTGGGGATTACTGTATCTTTATTTGAGTTTTGAGATGTACTTCTGGGTTCATGTATCTTAGACACTTAGACTTCTATCTCCTGTATTTAGTTTGGATTTCATGTTTTATCTATCCTTATCATGCTCTACCTTAGATGTGATTGAATTTGTATCTGCTATGTCACCCCCATTCGGGGAGTATAAACTGTTTAGCTTTATATTGTTAGATGTTGTGACCTAGGACAGCGTTCTACCGCCGACACTGCGGCGTAGGCTGGGCGTCGTTACGTTCTCGTGCCCTAACTCTAGGTGTGCGGGTCGTGACATCCGGCATACCTCCGGTGTACTGCCCCGCCTAGCTCAAGTCAACCTGGGAAGCGAAACGCAATGGCGTTTGGACTTAGCCAGGCAACGGCTTGCTCAAAGTCCCGTTCCGTCGAGGCAACTCCTCGCTCAGGTGGGGTGGCTTCAGTGAACTTGCTTCAACTTGGCTTTCACACTAATAAATGGAAGTTTTTAATTGCACTGAGTAGGTATGCTAATAAAAGATACGAACCGACATAGCTAAAAGGAATAATCCCGCTTTGAGTTATATAACATGGAAGATGGTTTACTTGTTGCCTATATATCACTCCATGATAGCTTTCACAGTTGGCACTGATCCTTCGATCCCATGGTTTGGGTAAAGAAGAGACGACTTATGTCACTACCACATTCTAGAATTCGGATATTTTAGACTTTTGTGTGATTTGATTATTTATATATATATTTAATTAATTGATTTGTGTTAGTAACATAAATTGGTAAACCTTAGAACCATCTTATTAGATGATTATCATGACCAAGGTAGACTTAATTAGTGAGATTAGACAAACTTTAAACCAATTTTTATATAGTTAGTTAGTCGCTAATCTAACTAGAAAGTCATTTAGAACTTCTAGACTTAACACTCACTTAGAAGAAAACCTTTTTTCCTTTAGAACTTGTCATGACAAATTAAGGGCTTCCTAGACATTTGACCCAAACCCAAACCCTAGCCTAACCTAGTGTGGCCGACCATAGTCCCCATTGCTATAAGAAGCTAACTTCTCTTCCTCTTCCATTTGGAACCCTAACCCTAAATTAGGAAGTTCTTCCCTAATTCCTTCTACATCAATTTCTCATCCATATTCTCTCAAATTAGTCTCATTCTCTTTCCTTTGGAGAGGAAAAGGCTCTATTGGCTAGCTTGAAGGATTGGAGCATCTGGAGCTTGAAGGGATTCTAGATCTTGGCATTTGCATTGGAAATCTATCTCCCAATTGGTATGAGCTTTCTAACCCTCTAATTTCTATTAAAATAGTGTAGGTATAATGATTAGGGACCCCCATGCATTATGGTTGCCATTAGAGAGGAGTTTAGGCTCTCCTCTTCCCATTGAGGGATTTCCCCTTTACATTTTAATTCAAATTGGGGGAAATCCGAGAATAGGATTCTAGGGTTTGAAAATGGTATATGTTCGATTAACCTCTAGTGTAATCATGTATATGTCGATTATACCTTCACGTATAGTCGAGTTACCATAGAATAATCATGTTCAACCCAAACCAATCATATAACTTTCTTGGCTTTCTAGATCACGTATATTTATTACAGTTTACATATTCTCTATTATATTCACGTACCCAGTTTCCTATCTATTCATATATTCATGTATTTTTACTACAGCATGTCATGTATTCTTCTATTGCTAGTGTTATATTTCCTACCAAGCAATAAAACTACTTTCAGATATGTACTTCGCTCTAATCCTAACTGAATATGTTGACAAATTTTACAGAGAACTTAGAGGATTTCTGCACCACTTATTATGGTGCAGACTTAGACGACACTTGCAACTGGATCACCAGGAAGATCCAGCCTAGAGGAGACACCAGTAGTGCCTAGATTAGACTGCTAGGACATTTATCTGGATTTGTCTCCAGTGACATTAAGATGTTATATTATTTCTATCTCTGGGATGTTTGATAACATTTAGACTTATTTCTATTGGATTGTATCATATTTTCGACATCTATCTATTTCTATGTCGTGCTATATTTCCTCCTTAGCTATTGTGGTTGAGTTGTATCTTTTTGAGATTGCCCTTCGTATAGAGAGTATATTTGACAGTTACATTATACTGTATATATTTGTTAATACGTAGCTGGCTTGCGCACGCACTCGCATCCCGAAAAGCGGGTACGGGTTTGACAATACATATATGTATCAAGAATCAAAGGAAGATATCTATAGATTATGTACATATAGAAATAAGATACTAAAAACATGTTATGCTATACATGGTATAGGTAAGATAGCCAGGGTATGGTGTAAAGTGTGGAATGTTTAATGAATTAATTGTATCATGACTATCATGTATAGGGTATGTCAAGTATTAGGTAGAACATTTTATATAAGATATATATATATATATATATATATATCCTAATGCCTTCCCCTACTATTGTTTTTTTTTGGCATCCATACATCACCAAAAATGGTCCTTCCTGATGTGAGAGAGCGTTTCGCAAGAAGCTCCCCACATGACGTCCTCAACACTATTGGCTTCAGTTTAGCTTCGGCGTGTCATGTTGTACGGAGAGACAGTCTGAGACGTGGACCATATTTTACTCGGGCGACCTATCTGCTAGGGTTTGGAATGCCATATCTCTCCGCTGCGATCAGGATCAGAACTTTGGGAACTTCAACCATCTTCTGAACATTTGGAGTAATGCCTCTCACGGCCACCAGATCGTTACAGCCGCCATCACGTGGGTTATCTTAAAAAATTGCAACAAATTCAGATACGATGGACACCAATATTCCTCTAACCTCTCATCCGGAAGGTTCTCCGACAGACTAACAAGGTCAACAGACTCTGCAATCACGGCCTAGAGGACTTCTAGCAGTCCTTACTCTTCTGACTATCTGTTTTTGGTGTCGGATGCTTTCTTATTTTTTTTTCTCCTCATTCTTCTTACTTTTGCGGTTACTTGTAAAGGCTTTGGCATTTTGTGCCTTGATATGAATAAAATGGGGGTTTCATAATAGATATATATATATATATATATATATATATATATATATATATATATATATATATATATATATATTAAAGTAACTCTAAGGTAAGGTAAATACCTTAGTAGCAAGGTAAGCCATGGGTATGCATAGGATAGCAAGGGTACGATATCATATATATATTTTATTGGTATCATATAGATACCAATATTATATGATACATAGGGATATAGATCTATATTTATACGTATAAGGGGTATATTATCATGTGGATATGGTAGGGGTATCTTGGTGTATGGCATGTAGAGTATGGATATATAGTACATGATTAAGGGAGTAACCTAGCACCATAGGTAAGTATAGACAAACTTGTATGAGTAGAGTAATGGATAAATGGTTAGGAATATGGGTCTATAGTAGGATATATGGATATATGTATATTATATAGGTAAAGGGTAAATGTTAGATATGGGTAAAGGGCATGTTTGTATATGTTATGCATAGGTAAATAATGCTATATGTATTATATATATATATATATATATATATATATATTAGATATATATATAATATATATAATATATATATATAAGGATAAAAAAAATATAAAGGATAAATGGCTAAGGTAATCCTAGATAGTAGGTAACTAGTAGAGGTGTAAAATATATGTATTGATATTATACTATTAACTAGTATGGCTAATACCTCCAAGGTATGGACCTAGAAATAGGTATTGACTAGTATGGACTACAAAACCTAGTTTATCCAAGGTATTGATCCTAGAACTAAGATATTACTAATAGTTAAGGTATTTGAGATACGGACTAAGGTATTAGGTAAATATGTGATACGGGTTAAGATACCGTGATATGGGATAAGATAAATATTTAGAGGCCAAGGTACTGCTAGAAATTATAGGTAGAAGTATATATTAGGATAATATATGCAAGAAACTTATTAGTATAGCCTAAAAACCTAGTATTGGCCCTAGTATTAACTTGTACTGACTAGTTTGACCTAGTTAATACCTAAAAACTAAATAGTAACTTGTTAAGACCTAGTATAACTTTATAAACCTCGTAATTAGGTAAAATCAAGCTATAAAGTAGGAAATGACCTAGTTTGACTGTGTTAACCTAGATTTGACCTAGTTAGGCCATAGAAGTAAGGTTTTGACCTAACTTGATTTCATGACCTAGAATTGACCTAGAAATTATATTTTAATTTATATATCAATGATTATCACTCCAAAACACCAATTGATATTGATATTTTATATTTAGGTCCTTGTGACGCCATTTTGGATATCAATCTTCACTCATTGCCTAGGATGACAGACGAGTACATTCTCTGATAGTTTTTATTATTTAATATTTTTATGATTTTGGTCTATAGTATTGTATTACTTGATTTTTTGACATGATGGATACATAGATTAGTATTTTATAGATTCACTCTCATGTAACATATGCAGCATACTTGTCTAGCCTCTATATTAGGACTTACCTACTGGCATCACTTAATTTTATCTGGCTGGCCTCGTACTTGATTTGCATGTCGGGACTTGGATTCATTTATACTAGTCGGATGGAGAAATACTTGAGTAGACATGTAAATATTCCCAAAATCTGGAACTATTCCCTACTGGTCTAATCTGGAATTATAGTGGTCGTACACCTTACGTGCGATGAGCCGTATTACATCTAGTCGTTTATATATCAAAAGTGGTATTTCAAAACACACTAGTTTGGTTACATTCTTGTTGGTTTACATCATACATGCTGGACATATCTTATATATCTTAGCTTAGTTCTTCTTTATTTTCTATATTTATTGCCATACTCTCTTGATTCACCATGCTTATTTTTATTGCCCTTTAATTAACTATTGCTCTATTTTATTTCTAGATTTAATCTTTCCTATTCATCATGTATTACTTACTATAACTATTTTATAGTCTTTATCATTTAAATAGAACTGCTATTAGAGGTGTGCTTCGCTCCAATCCTGATTGGATAATATTTTTCAGAGTACTTGGAGGATTGGTGTCTGACATATTACGGACCACATGAGGTTGAGGGTGCGACCTTGGGCCCAGTAGCTTAGGAGTGATTGCTAGTTATTCTAGTTAGTTTTTATTAGCATTCTGGTACCAGATTTGTTTTCGACTTATATTTGAAACTTGGATGTTGGATATTATTGTTGTTTTTGGATATTGTTGTTGTTTAGACTATGTGGTTATATTAGACTTTTTTGATATTTTATCGTGCTTTAGATATGTAATTGAATATTGTGTTGCTTTAGTTATCTTGTCCTCCACAACAAGTTGAGATATCATTGAAAGGTTGCAATTTATATATTCATTAGATATGTTAGCTAGTATCATTAACCTAAACAGCGTTCTACCGCCGATGCTGTGGCGTAGGCTGGACGTACCCACGTACTCGTTCCCCTATACTGGGTGCGGGTCGTAACAACACGTAGCAAGCTATTGGCAATGATTGGTTGTGCCTTTTGGTTGTGTATTACTTTATATGCTAGCATTTTTATTCTTTGTGTCGATAAGTGGCTAGAGGCTAAGTTTGGCTTGGAAGACGAACTGTAATCCCGGATCCTTGTTTGGTTTACGGGTTGTGGTTCATATTCCAGAGTAGTTCCTAAGCACTCATGTCGCTTGTCGTTCTCTTATGCTTTATAGCTTGTTATGATCATTCTTTCATTCAGTCTTTTCTATTCTCGAGATACGACATTGGTACCATACCAGTCTCGACCTGTATTTATTTATTTCTATCTATGTTGTTGTTTTGTTTGTGATGTTGTGTTGTTCACCTCGAGATCCTTGTGATACTTGATATTTAGGATTTGATCCACCCTACTGGTTTTGTTTGGCCAGATTTATCGTTGGAGCCTAATGATTCTTCCTACCTTTCTTTGGATGGTCTGTCGGCTTAGATCTGTGGTTCCGCCTGTGAGTTTTTTTTTCTTACCTCTCGTAGTTCATTTCATTTTGGTGCTGTTAGCTAAGGCATGTCTTAGCCCTTTTATTTTGGGACTTTCTTTGACTTCGGTGAACTTGTTATATTATATTAGACCTAGGTTGATATAGTGATCATGTATATTGGTACTTTGCTAGTACAACATTTTGTATTCACTAGCTTCATGGTCATGTATGATATATTATTTTGGGACGCCTTTTTATTTTAATATTTGATATAATCTTGATATTTAATGTTATTGGATTGAGATAGGAGTTGTTCCTCATAGGAGTCTTTAGTGACACGCTAGAGTCTCCCAGTTGTCTTATACAGTCGTGACCGTATCTCAGGGTACTGGCGTACTCAGATACACTTAGCTGAATTTGTTTTGCCCCCACTCTTCAGTATTATAGTTCTGAGGCATATAAGATCCATCATGAAACCTTAAAATTATGTCTCTAAACTAACATAGCAACAGAGTAGAACATTGTAACGGACTAGGGACTAAAAAAAGTAATTAACAAATACAATGTCCCTATCAAACTTAGTGATGATTTGGTGATGGATCGACGACCTTGGCACTTACGACGTGAATAGTAACTATTTGCTTCTAGTACATGATTTCAGTCTCTGGTACTCTGTAAGGCCACGATCAACGACCCTGGCAACTAAGAGATATTCGTTTATTGGCGGACAATATGTTGATGAATTTCCTGCGTAACCATGATTAAAGCGAATTGATAAGTGTCTTTTTTCGACATAATTTAGTCTACATTTAAGTTGATTTCTTAGCTATTTATTTTGTTTAAGATATAATTGAGGAGGGTAAGTATCACACCGAGAGATAGAATATGGAGAACGGGGGTATGACCAGGCTACCTACGAACCACAATATACGCTAGTATCCCACAATACAGTAATGGTTGTACCTAGACAATGAGGTATATACTACAATACGAGTCTGTCACAACTTATGCCCGGCGGATCGGGTACTAATACGTAAGTGTATCTAGCCTATGCCGCGACATAGACGATAGTACGCTATCTAGACTTAAATAATTATCATAATCTCAACAAATATAAATGTACTCAATCGTAGTGAACTACAGGAAGAGAAAAGCATGAAACAAAAACCCAAACATACGATCACCAGAGTCCATACAGCCACTATCAGAGTTTTCGATACATCATACATGCCAATATAGATCTACAGAGACAAAGTCAGTAAAGTAACCACGTAACAACATATATCATATACAAATAGAAAGTTTATCCTAATCTAAATCCTCCAAAAATAGTCATCCGATCCAATATGCTATCTACATGTCCTCACCTAATATGTATGTCAAATGTCCAGTCATAATTGGAGAAGAGTACAACCATACAATATTGCACGATACAAAATAAAGACACAAAATAAATACGATAAATATACCAGATACTGCAACAGTATATGTTGTAATAAAATAAACTTGCAACACAAAAATTGTAAAAAACATACTTTAAACAAGCATGTGTTTGAAATATCATTTTCGATGTCTCCTTACCGAATATGTCCCTTCTCGCTGATATGGTTGAGCTGCCTATGGCACACCTTGGTAGATACATCACTAACTGCGTTCACCTCATGAGCCCCTGTACGCTCCCTTATATATAGTAGAGATCGAACTTCTTGCTTCTACTAGCAGTCACCATCGAACTTTTAAAAATCTTCCACTGACAATTCGCAAATAGATTGAAGAATCCCTTCCATCCTTCCAATCGACACTAAGTTGAAATGAATATTAGGCACATGATGAACACCTTTGAGAATAAGAGTTGTAGTTCTCTTTATTTTTAGATGTGTGTCTCCATTAGCAACATCTTTTGACATGTCTCCATTGTCCATCTTTAACATGCCACAGTCTTCTATTCTGTAAGTAGCAAACAGTACCCTGTTTTAAGATATGTGAGCCGAAGCCCCTGAGTCCACCACCAATAATTGTCATCACGGACGAGGTTCATGATTACCTCATCATCCACAATGATCACATCACCTCCATATGTTTAGGTAGCCGATGTTGTGTTCTTACTCTGCTTCCCCTTGTCTCTCTTCTTCTCTCTCTACCAAGCAAAATGGTTCGCTTGATGTGGTCCTTCTTACCACAATGCTAGCACTTGGAGCCCTCATACCGACCCATGGACTTTCTTTTTCTCTTGTCTCTACCACTGTCCAGACCCGGCTTTTACTTCTTCTACTATTTTTTGAAACGAGCGCCATTGAGTACGATGTTGATGATGTACCCTGAGATCTTCTACGCATCCTTTCATTTAATCCCTCGCTCTTGGCAAACTCTAGACTGACCATGCCTTCTGGAGCATAAGAGATCATGGGCACTCGTACAGTTTCCTATGAGTCTTGCAAAGTATACAATAACCACAGTTCTTAAACTTTGTCATCGAACTTTACTCCCATAGAGGATAACTAGTCAACCACGTCCTAGAACTCACTCAGATGATCTGTAATGGACAAACCATCTTTGTACCACAGACCCGTCATTTGTCGGATCATGAACAACTAGTTTACGCTGGTCTTTTTCGCGTATAAAGATTCTAGCTTCTCCCAAAGTGTTCTTGTACGCTCCATATTGGTGATGTGATTGTACACGTTATCGTCAATGAACTACCTCATATACCCATACACCTACATGTGTTCGAAATTCCAGTCCTTATCGAATTTGTTACTTGATTTTTTGGATGCAAATACTAGAAGATGCAGCTTCTTGAGGAACATCAAATCCTTCAACCTTGCTCCACCTATGGTGGTAATTAGAATCGTTTAGGTTTACCATATGCACTGGCTTTGTATCTCTCTCTTCTTCTTGATTTGGTTGTCAACTCTAATACCTCATTTGAACCCAAAGCTCTGATACAACTCCGATGGGAATGTAACGCAGAAACCTCTCCCCCAAACCAAGAAGGCTGAGAGAACCGAAGTAAAACGCGGAAACCAAACATCCAAAATCATACGAGAGCCAAACAACGCAAACACAATAATTTTGACATGGAAAACCCTCTTAAAAAACCATGGGACGATCGAAGTACAATCCTGAAAAGCCTCTATTAATGGAATAAGAAAGTACATCGGCTCCTTACAGACTTCTCAATGATCCAAACCGGATCACCATAAATACTTGAAGTAGAAAACTTGATTACAGACTCCCGAAGAACAAAAATGATGATTTAACAGTGCATAAAATACCCTAGAACTTGTCCGACGAAATCGAATTCGAGAATGAATTAAATTTTCCTATGCAAAACGCAGGGTCGTCTCAAGCCATTTGGAGGCCCAGGCAAAAGTCCAAAGAAGGGTCCTTTTTTAAAATAAAAATAAAGATAATTAAATTATATAATTTTATTGTATTAATTTATATGTAAACCTTCATCCTTGATATGGGCTTGAGATCGACAATGTATCGTTATGAATGTTGCAGAGCGTAGCAGCAAAAAAAATACAAAGATTCAAACACATACAAAATTATTAAATTAGTACTCATAACTCTTTTGTACTCATCAAAATGAAAAATGCTGCTATGACAAAAGTGAAGATTATTTGTATGGCTTCTTGTATAATACATGATAAATTTATAATAAAAAATTTAAGATCGTAGGTTAATGAAATCATTGAAATGATCAAATGATAAAAAAATGCATGATAATTTTTGGACGCATTTTCCTGATATTCACGGTCATAGATTCACAGAAGAAGAAAAAAAAATCCAAATCTTTTGCCCTTGCACATGCAAGTGATAGTAGGTGTAATATGTTAAACGGGGAGAGAGAGAGAGAGAGAGAGATTATATAAAAAAATTATATATATATATATATATATATATATATATATATATATATATATATATATATATATATATATAAAGTCAGAGAGAAGATGAATAGACCAAATCTCTATTGGACGAGGAGACAAAGAGTCGTTGATAACCGTTATTATTATTTTTTCCAAACTTTGATAGAATTAATTATATTTTATTTAGAAATAGGCAACGGTTGTTTCCTCTTTCAACAGGATACTTAATTATATATGTATCTATAATAATATCTAATATTTATGGGGCCCCTAAAAAATTAGGCCCTAGGCAACCGCTTCTTTTGCTTAGAGGATGAGTCGGCCCTGGCAGAATAGTTCTGCCAGAAAAGGATCGAATTCGGACTGAGTACGGTTTCTACTACTCAAAAGGTTCTGGCTGAAAAGGACCGAATTTGAACCAAACTTGATGGGACCGAGTTTGGACTGAACTCTGTCAAGCCTGGGCAGAATCTCAAACTGTTGTGCTCTGAACTCTGCTCCAACACCCCAAACTTTTTTGGCACACGGATGGCGCTTGTCGCACTCCCGAACTTCTCCGACACACAAATAACGCTCGTCGTACTCCAGGATTTTTTTACATATAGGTTGGGAATCCCACGATTAAAACAGTAGGTTTCTCTACTGCACCCTCAGAGGAAGATAAGGGTATGTAGCCACCTGATGGCCCATACTAGAAATTCTATGGAGATGACGATAGAACCCTAGGGCCAGGATTCCGTAATCTGGGGTAGTTTAGTTTTCTTTAGGGGCCGTTTGGTACGGGGAATGCTAAATAGCCAGGAATTCTATATTCCAAGGAATTTTATTCTAATGCATCATATTTCCGGATATTCTTTATTGCCATGTTTGGTACATAATATAATATTCTCGGGTATATATAATTTATTCTCGGGTATATATAATACATGTGTTTGCTACCATAAATAAATTCCTAGGAATATATTATTCCTCAAACTCACATGGAGAGATGTTTGAATAAAAAAGAAATGCTACGTTTGATAGCGGTGACAATTCTTTTCGTATCTACCAAATAAAAAACAAAAATATTGCACGTAAAATTGTCAAAGTCTGATTATTACAAAAATCAGATAATTAGTTACATAATATAGCAATATACAACAATATAAAAATATATCAAAATACAATAATGTAAAAATATTTATGGTTGTCAGATGAACAAGAAAAGGACATGTAAAATTTGATTGCAATTTGATGTAAATAATCCATTACAAGGCTTTAAAATAATACAACTTAGAAATTCCACATCAAACCTATGTAATATCAATGAAAAGTTAACCATACCACACATGAAGTCAAATAATGTTTTTGTAAAACTATATAATCCATTCGCAGTCTGATTTCTAAACAAAAACATTGATCCGTAGAACAACGAACCAAAACAACATGAGACAATTCATACAAACAACAAATAAGTAACATAAAGATCCACACAGAGCTAACCAGGAGTATAGAAATGAACTACTCTCAATTATGACTAGTAAGTAAACCCCTGGAGGTAGAGCTTCCTCAATCCATAAGGCAATGTGAAAGTAATTGGCTCTAGCTGCATCTCTGCTCAATATTTTTCCCGCCCTTAGCATGTCGCCATCGCTAAACCCCTCTACCTTGGATACTTCTTCAAATACATTGATCTCCTTGAACCCCATTCCGCTTCTATCTCAAAACATTTAGCAATTTTTTGCCACATTTGCAGATGTTTCTCCACACAACTTACACATGTTCTTCATTACGTCGACAAGACTTTCAAGAGTACTACTTTCAGTTGTCTTAGTCCTTTTCCTCCCCCTCCTACCGCTACTTGAAGCATCTCCAGTAGGCTCGACATCCGTATTTTCCTGTATGTCATCCAAATCATGAACTTGCACTTTATTTGTTGCCTCCTCCTCTATTACTTCAACAGCATCAAGCGGTCCCTCAGCTGCTTCACCCTTGCCCTGTCCTTACCAAATATAGCACCCAAATCATCATAGTGTAGAAAAGACTTGTTCCTCAAACCCTTCGCAGTAGGATGGCTATGCAAAACATCAAAAAGACAATATGTTCAGAGGTGCGGAAGAGATACAACCACATAATATTATTGTATAGTATTGGGATATAGAGCAATTGTTTCATATAAATCAAAATGATGAAATTAATAATTATGCAATAAAAGGATACTTAGAGATGATGACTTTCATGAAAGAAGCTAAAACACCAAGCAATATAATCATAACATATAAAAAGAAATGTGAAGTTATAATTGAAAAATAAACAAATGAAGACAAAAATAAACAAACGCATAGTTCTTTCTCGATAGCAAGTGCATGACACAATCAATCTGAGTTTCTTGCTTAACAGATAACACATGAATTTATGCATATGATGAGGATGAATTAACTACTAGCAGAGCACAAGTATCTGTCTCCTGTCATAAATTTATTCCTATCAATCTGATTGATTATCCCTACAAATTCAAACTAGACTGGAAGTAATTGTTTTTTTGAACTTTTCTACATAGTCTTTATCTTGGTATCACAATTCCCTAATGGAGTCTCTTGCTGTAGAATCCTTTCAAAGAGGAGGACCACCATAAAAAGCAGCTAATGGAAATTTATATCACAAGTAATGCAGAGAGCCAAAGAAGAGACAATCAGTACAGCTAATGAACAGAGGATAACAAAGGATAATTCTGTAGTAAAAATACAGTAAAAAATGCAGACAGAGGGCAACCATGATGCTCTTCAAGTTTCCTTCTGCCAGGAAAAAATATCCCTCTAACCGTTTTGGAACATCAATTTTCTCTTCTTCCTCTTCATATGGGTCAATGGCCATGTGTTGTCGGATGTGGTTATGTAGAAGACAACAAGCAATGATTATCCTATATTGAGTCTTGACAGGATAATATGATTTGCTCCTAATCCTAAGGATCGCTCATCTTCCTTTCAACATACCAAATGCTCTCTCTATCACATTTCTAGCATGAGAGTGTCTCATGTTGAAATATTCTCTAGGTGTTTCAAGCAAGTGATATGTCCCCCCATGACTTCAAGTGATACCTCTCACCTCTGTAAGGTGTCAAAAATCCTTCACTGTTGCTATACCTAGCATCACATAAACAGTAATAACCTACGGTTAAATTAAAAAAAAGTAATTGAATGCTAAAACTTTGAAAGTTCATCATCAACCAATCTACATCAATAAGAGAATTTACCTCGAGGGACCACCAACCCATTTCTCCTAGAAATAGTATCTCTGAGAACCCTAGAATCAGCTGTAGAACCCTCCCATCCAGGTAGTACATAAATAAATTGCATATCTGTTGAGCAAACTCCAAAACATTTATGGCAACTTCATTTTTTCTTATACGGTACCTAGGTATATCACCCTCTTGCACATTGACCTTGATATAAGTCTCATCAAGGGCACCAAGACAATTCTTAACAATTTAAACAACTAGTTAGTCATTTACTACAACTATAAGAAAATCAAAATAAATAAATTATAAGTGTACAATTACAATACCTTGAAATATTTCTAATGATCATTCGTGCTATTTTCAGGGATTGGCTCTGGCTACTTTAACAAAAGTGCTTGACATCGTAACAAAGAGAGCAATACTTTGTTAACAACTCTGCTTACAGTCGCTCCCGACCTCATGAGTTGTCTTTGTATTATTCTATTCTTAATGTCATGTGCCAATATATGCAAGAAGATAGCTAATTGTTCTTCTATTGCCATGTTCTTAGTTGGTTCTAGTCAACCGGTCTCCCTAAGCATATGACATAAATTGTGGAAAGTCTTTTGATCCATACGGATGTTCTCAATGCACAATCGATCATTTTTAAATACTATTCTATTTAAGTTGACATGTCTCACTATATGCCTCTTGTAAGCATCTTCCCATTTCCTCTTTTTTGTAGCTTTTAGCTCTAAAATTATCATAATAAATATCATAGTCATCAATAACAACAATCGATCCAGCATATCCAGTTGAATTATCAAATAAATGAGTACCCTCATATCTTTTGTCAAAGAATGTTTGTCCATTTTCTGATATTGAAAATAAACAACATATTAATAACATATCATTTAACCTAAACAAACAAATATATATAATAAATCTTCAAAATGATTGGTGAATTCACAATCAAAAAGAAAAAAAAATCAGTTGTACTTAGGATACGATAAGGAACAGCTAGTATGATCGTGTAAGTATTGAATATATGTTCTAATGCATGAATGTTTATATTGTTGTTAAGTTACTTTACTCCTTTATGTACAATAATTCTTATATGCTCATGCTTCCCCTAGTTTGGAGTTATTAATTTGGAGGTACTGTATCGTATGGATCAATCAAAACCAACAAATTGGTCATCCCAATTTATCCCAATTTACAGACACAAATCACACACCAATGGATAGACAGACATTTCATCGAACATGTCATAGGCATCAAATTTTAAATAACCAATCGATATCGAACAAGAAGCTGATTGAAATCTCAAATAAAATTTTAAACAAATATATGATTTCTATAATTACTTCTCCAAAATTCCACTCCCGAATCCCTAAAAAAATTGCCCAAATCTAAAATCAAACCCTAATCACCAAATCCCTAAAATGATTTTCAAATTTGAAACACAATATATAATTTAGCAAGCAACCAAAACAACATAAAAAAATAACAGAAAATTGACCCAAAAAAACCAAAAAAATCGAATAAATAGAAATCCATACCTATGAGATGAGAGCGTGAGAGAGAGAGAGATCCGAGCTCTCAGAGAGAGAGAGAGAGCTCTCGAGAGAGAGATGAGCGTGCGAGAGAGAGATCCAAGCGAGAGAGACCGGAGAAGAAGAAGAAGAAGAAGAAGAAGAAGAAGAAGAAATAAATGAGTCTCACGTGTGAAGAAGAGAGAGACTAAGGGATTAAAAAAACCAGTAGCAAAATGGTAAATACGTTAATTTTTTGGTTGAGTTTATTTCCAGGTAAAAAAAATATAACCATCTATTTGCTAGGGAATAGGTTTCCCATATTTCATGGATAAACAATTTATCCGGACATCCTTAATTCCTAGGAATAAATTTGAATAGGACAAATCAAACATGGAAATTATAAATTTTCTCGGACATAAATTTTTTTTTCGCGTACCAAACGGCCCCTTTTTTTTTTTTACTTCTGGCTAGAATTAACCTCTTTTTTTTGACTTCTGGCTAGAATTAACCTTTTGTTTGCATGCTTTTGTGTCATGCAAGTCTCTGATCACTATGCTTATTTCTTTTGCTTTAATTGGCCTCCTTTTAACACACGCCCTCCTGAATTTTTAGAAAAATATGTGTTTATGTTATTGGATCCCTTGCCACTCAATCCAGGCGGAACTCACTACTCAATCCGGGCGCCGGGCGCCGTGTCCTATCCTTATGATTTGGACAATAGTATCAGACCCATTCCACTTTGATAAAGGCAAGCTTTACCATTTAAAGTATAATCATTTTGAAAATCACATAAGGTTACATTTATCTAATATATGTCCTAACGAGACTAGCAAACTGTAGTTTTCTATGGTAGAGTTGGATTTCTCCTCGTCTTCACCAAACTCAAAATAAAATAAAAAATCCTACCCAGTGTTTTAAAAATGATACAAAAAAATTACTGTACCGAAATTAATTTTCTATAAATTAGAGCAAACAAAACAAGTATCTAAATTTTAACTGGAACGAAACATTCCGCAAACTACGTTGGTGGAAAAATACATAGTATATAAAATGATCGAAAGTTTGATTTCCGCCAACACAGTTGGCGGAAAATTGGTTTGGTGGTTGGTTTGGCTTTTAATGGTTTGTTTGATTTGGTTTGTTTTAAATGTGTTTGTTTGGTTTGGTTTTTGTTTGTTTTTAGTTTGGTTTGGTTTAATTTTTTTAGTTTGATTTTTTAGTTTGGTTAATCTATTTGTTAATTTGTTATTATCTATACTAATATGTATAATTATAAAAATTATTAGTCAATATATTTATTTGTATATATTACTTTGTATATATTAATTTATATATATTAATTTGTATTAATAATAATATATACGAATAAATATATTAGTATGGATAATAATAAAAAAATTAGGTTAAGTTGTTCTAATTTAATATTTTTTTAATCTTATATTATAATTATTATAATTTTGAATAAAGTAAAAATCACATAAAATTTTTGCTTAGTTATAGATAAGCTTAAAATATTTTCTTATAAGTTTTAGTTTAAAATGTTGGATAACTCTAAATCATAAAATTGAAATGTGGATATAGTTAAAGTTGTGATGAATTTATTTTTATTTTCTTCATTTATCAAAATCCATTAATAAAATTTTGATTATAGTTTTGATTGACCGATTTTGAAACTATAATCAAATTTTTTATTAATGGATTTTGAAATTATAATAAATAAAAATATTGTCAGCACAACTTTTACTACATCCAAATTTCAATTTTATAATTTAAAGTTATCTAACATTTTAAATTAAAACTCATAAGAAAGGATTTTAAGCTTATCTATGGCTAAGCGAAAAGAATTATGTGAATTATACTTTATTTAAAATTATAATAATTATAATATAAGATTTTAAATTTTATAAGATCAAAGTTTAAACTTATCTAGTAAAACTTAAATTTAGAATCAAAATTTTTAAATTATAACATCTTAACCTAAATTTGTTATTAATTTGTTATCGTTATCTATACTAATATATTTTTCATATTTATTAATTTGTTATTATACAAATAAATATATAGAAATTAATATATAGAAATTAATTTGTATATTAAGTAATATGGATAGTAATAATTTTTTTATTATCCATATTATTATAGATAATAACAAATTAACTAATAGATTAAATCAAACTAATGAAAAAAAAGTCAAACTAAAAGATTAAACCAAATCAAACAAAACAAAAAAAACCAAAACCGGGGGCTATATATCTGCCAACTAGGTTGGCGAAAAATTATATTTCTTTTTTGTATTTATTATTTTTTTGGGTTTCCGCCATCTCAAAGACTTAGATGGCTAAAAGTTTCGTTTTTTCAAACTTATTTCGTTTACACTAATTTATATAAAATTAATTTTGTTACATTAAATTTTCTGAAAATGATATGGTGATGTTGGCTTATTTTAGTGCAATATGTAAATGTTGAAAGCAAAACTTTTCTTATGGCCTTTCACATAAGGGCAGTCTATCTAGCCCAACATCCGTTGGCCCTAAGGGCAGGCAGTCTATCTGGCCCAACATCAGTTGGCCCGTGTTGGGGTCGAAGGATAATATAGGCAAGCTCCTGTACTCTGGTAGGCGCTCAAGATAAAGAAAAGAGAAGCCTCAATTCTTGAATCAGTTGTCGGAATCCACTTCTAAGTGGTCTTTTAATACAAGGGCTATTGGTTCTTCAACAACTTCTAAGTGGTCTTTTAATACAATAACTATTGATTCTTCTATATCGGAAGTAAAAAATAAATCAATCAGTAACTCAACACATGAATTTGCATCAGCACATCAGAACTGTTAAACTGTGAATAAAACTAGTTCAAGGTACTTATTTGATATGTAATGTATTTGTTCAATATTGCGTGATATTCTCTCATATACAATGGTCTGGACATTTTACGGCATACTTGCAACTAAACATGATATGACAAACAAAAAGTTAAAAGTATCCTCTCAAAGAACAAATGCAACTTCTTCATCTCATTACTATGCTGGAATGTAGCTGGTTCAGTTGACAAAACTCACACACAGCACCATAAATCTCCCCGTTCAAGTACCCGCTTCCAGGCAATAACTAAATATCAGCAGCAAGGAAATTCCCGGACAGCGATACCTGAAATCATGCTCTCAAATAGTGAGTAGGCAATCTCGTATTTACCTCTCTATACTATTAGGAAGAAATAAACAGAAAGCTCGGAAATCCTGTAATTACCTTCTCACCCAATTTGAATGGAGGAAGACCTTTGTAAGGGCAGCTAGCACACCGGAATGCATCCCCTAGACCACACTGCGATTATACAGCAATTAATAAATGAAACAGACATCGTAACATGCGCTCATTTAGAAATAAGAATACTCACACTGCCACAAGCAGACTGAGGATTATTCATCTGCTCCGCAGTAAGTCCCAGTTTCACAGCTCTCTCTTCTTCCTCCGCCCGGCCACAAGTGCAATTCTTGCAAGCTTTCCTTGTGCTTCCAACTTCACAATCTCCAACTGAATGAGAAATAAGAAACTATGAGGTCTTCCAAGCACATATATTCGAAATAACCAAGACAAGAAAGAGAAAGCTGCAACAAATAACCTGTAGGTAACTGTGGTTTCTTCAAGTCTTCCTCTGTCAAAAGACTGTCCTCATCAATCAAGTCTGACTCGTCGTTAATCTGAATCTTTGGAATGGTTTTGGTCACTTTCTTGATTGAGAACGAAGATCCTAATGTCCATGAAGCCTTCTTACCCTCAATCTGCAATATTAAAAGAACTCGAGATATATCAAAGATGATAGATGTGGATGGAACATAGAGTAAAACTCAAGGAAGCTATCAAGGTGTTCACTCACTGTTACAGATTTGGTTCCGTCAAGTGGCAAGAAAGGTTTAGTTTCTAAGGATTGCACTTCTAAAAATCCTGCCATGAGCAATTTCCTTTCGAGTGCAGACTTTTGCTGCAAGAAAGAAACAGCATTTAGAAAAGTTATATTTCACGCATGTAAAGTTCTACCACAACAGAACCATCCAATGCATTGATTATAAAAAAATGACTTTCACCTTGTCTGATCCTTCGGTAGGAGCCACATATGTTTGTACTAAAATCTTCCCACCAGGCTTCAGCACTCTGCCAATCTCCTCAAGCAACTGGTCCTGAAGAAGCTCAAGAGTGATTGAAACAGAGATGATGACATCCATCGAGACAGACTCAACTGGCAACTTCCCTCCTGTCAACATTGCATGTGTTAATTTCAGTGATCAAGATAATAATTGATCTTTACCAAACATTCTATGTAAAAGGAGTCTATTTTTTTTAATTGCCCTGTGCTTCAAATATAAAGCATAACCTAGATGAGATTCAAGTCTTTCATCAAAAATAAACAGAACAGTTCAAGCCTGAAACATGAAATAGAATGACAAAACTTAATTCATTGTTTTTGTCACCGTCCAAGCCTTCTCCATCGGAATGGGGTGGGGCTATGGAATATAAGAAAGGTACAAAAGAATTTACAGATTTTGTCTGATTTCGACCTAACGTGTTGCTGCCAAATTTCTAACAAAGGTAGGTTTTAGCACAGAGAGCCCTGCGAAACCAAGAGGACCAGACAGGTAGGTAGACCTACCTTTTGGATATGCCGTTTAAGCTCATGCAACCAAGGAGTACCGTCCAAATTCCCAAGATTATAAAGAATCTAAATAAGAGGTCTAATTAGATTTGAGAAAGTATAATACGTTCGTGGCCAAATTAGTGATTGGCATCATTTAGCAGGTATCTCGCTACGACATGGGAAAATGGTCCATATCTATATCATGTCCAAACCCATATATATATATATGTTCGTTTTCATGCAACATCGGCGACTACATATGTACCTATTTTAAAATGGCCATATCCCGTGTTTGTATCGTGTCCTTATCATTGTCCATATTCATGCAACAAAGATTAGCAGCAATGAGACCCTAATTTCTAAATTCCTCGTACTATTTACAATAACCTTGGCAGTACCTTTGTCATCAAGGGAAAGTGAAAAGTAACTAAAAGCCACACCAGCAAGAGCCCGTAAGAGGGGTTGCATAGGCTTTTGAATTACACCACATTCACACATGGTAAGTTTTCCTTATCTTGCAGCATGAGAATGCATAGCGCATGTATAAAGTGTTCTTCAACAAATCATCACCCTAGTCATAGTGTACTGCTATATCCCAGCAGTTACTCAAACTACAAGATGATAGACCAGGCAATCTTAACTACAATGAAAACAGCAGGCAAACAGAAGTATGGAGTAGCTTAACAGAAGTTCCGAGTAGTTGAAAATAGCAGGCAAGCAGAAGATAAAAGACTAATATTCTCCTTATAACTGAATCTTTGTAGTACTGCCAAAATCCGTAGCTGCAATATAGTACTAGCAGAAGCAGCAGAGGTAGTGTCAGTGGCACATCAAAATAAGAGAGCAGTATTATTGATTAGATTGTTACTCCAATGATTAATTGAGTATTTGATTACGGATAATCGGTTAACTTTCTTTTAAAAAAAATTCTTTTTTTTCCTTTCTTCTTTCTTTTTTCTTTTTTCTTTTTCTTTTTCTTTTTTTCCCTTTGCAAGCTCAGATTATACCACGTTCATCCTCTGATGTTGTAGGATCGTGGTGGGGCGGCCGCACGTTCTCACGGCATTTCATCATTGTCATTGCACCTCTGTCAACACTGGCACCCTCTCGGTCGTGCACGAGATAAGGGACGTCCAAGGGCCGGTCGCAATCACTCGACCGCACGCACAATGTGAGGTAACTTCTCTAATCACGTATCCGAGTCAAGGCACATTCACGGACCGGTCGCATCCGCACAAACGCTCGCTCGAGGCGAGGTAACGTGCACGAGTCCAGCGGACTTATTTCCGTAGCTCAGAATAATATTGCTTTCATCAGGCCTCTGATGCGTGCGAGCGTGGGTGCCCCGGGCCGCACGCTCTACACAAGGCTTCTCATCATCGCCTGTTAACTTTTTTATTAAATAATCACTAATTGTAAAAAGTTGATTAAGGCACATGCTAAATATTTCTTATTCGCATCATCTACACTTGTATTCACAATATAGTTAGGGATATTTTGTAAAACCTCCCCTAAATAATGGGCTAATTTGCGAAATACCCCCTAAAGATCTCGAATTGGTAAAACCTCCTTTCCGTCAAGACGGTGTTTAATTTTGGGTGACGTGGCTATCCGTGTGTGGCTTTTCCCAGTCAGACGAAAATACCCCTGCGTACGTGGCTTTTCCCCCCCTCTCTCTCCTCTCTCTCTCTAACGGTCATCTTCTTCCTCTCTTACTTTTCCTCTAACCTATTTATACCGATCATCTTCCTCATCTTTCACTTGATCCTCTTCCAGCGTACAACTTGTCTACCAAAGATCAGGTTCCTACAAGCATGGGGGTGTTTCTTCATCTCTAGAGAAGGAGGCAATTTCTGCCATTAAAGGAGGAAACACAAATTATTCTAATTACAGTAAGGAGGAAACACAAATTATTCTATTTACAGTAAGGAGAAAACACAAATTAAGCAGCAAGCGAAAAAGACAACCAAAGTCAGCCCAGTCAAGCTCAAAGCTGTTGGACATTTTTATTTTGAAACTTAAACTCTCACACACATTCTTCTTCTTGTTGTTGTCGAACACGGCACTACTTTCCTCGTCCACCAGCGACACCGACTCCCTCTCCGCCTTCCGCGCCCTCGTCGACGCCCACGGCAACCTGGCCTCCAACTGGACCGGCCCCGACGCCTGCTCCTCGCGCTGGGTCGGCGTGGGCTGCTCCGGCGGGACTCCATCGCGAGCGTGTCGAACGTGGCCGGGTGCTCGAAGGGGACGTGGCTCCAGGAGGAAGAAGGGGAAGGGGGATGGAGGAAGGGTAATTTGGAAATTTCATAAAATTTGGAAAACAGAGTTGTGGCCACGTATGCAACAATTGCCACGTCACCCAAAATTAAACACCGTCTTGACGGAAAGGAGGTTTTACCAATTCGAGATCTTTAGGGGGTATTTCGCAAATTAGCCCATTATTTAGGGAAGGTTTTACAAAATATCCCATATAGTTATTAGTGCATGTTAGAGTCGTAAGTCTTCCTTTCTTATGTGGATACAGTCAAGTAGTTGTGGGTGTATTTATTATCATATGTTAATATAAATAAACATGTGCAACTTAGGGTTTTAAGCCCTTGCCCTCTCTTCTCTTATTTCTCTTATCACTTCTCTTCTTCTAAATTTCACTCGGTATCGACCTTGAAAGGGATTGCGCATTTTTAGCGTTACTTAATAGTTGCATGATTGTTTTGTGATCTCGTTGTGCCTTGTTCGTTGTTGATCGTCGTTATTCGTCGTCGTTGTTGTGAGATCTAGGGTTCCTATATATCTCAGTTAGTTGTTCATTGTTGGTCGTGGCTCTTTATGAGATCTAGAACTTCTGAGATCTTGTAATTTTGTTGTAAATACAATTATGGTGGGGATCACATTTTCTAGCGAGGTTACTAGTGGAGGTGGTGATAGTCTGGACAATTATTTTACCGTTACAGTAATAAAGTGGGGGACACGATTATTGCGATAAAACTCAACCATGCAAATTATCTTGTGTGGACTAAGTCTATCAAAGTAGTGTTGAGCACGAAGAAGTTCAAGTTTTTGGTGGAAGAACCTATGCCTGAAACATTCGCTGATTATAAGGATTGGATGAGTGCATATGCATATGTTATGTATGGTTGTAGCATACTATGGAACAACGCATCGACTCTAATATTCAGCGGTGCGAGTCCTCCAAATATATGTGGACATCTCTAGAAGAGTCCTATGTAGTCCATATTTATGAGTTTTACGAGTTATTGTTTAACAAAACATAATTCGAAGACTATGAATGAGTATTTGGCTTCAAAGAAGGATTTAATGAGAGGAACTCTTGCAGTATCATCCAGTTCTTTGATCTTGTTCATACTGATATTTGGTGTCCTTCCAGAGTCAAAATTCCAAATTGATTTCAGTATTTTGTTATTTTTCTTGATGAGTGTTCCCGAATTATTAGGCCAATGTTTTAATTATGTTTTAATTGTGGTTAATCAATTAAAATTAATATTATAATATCACTAATGATCATGCAATCACTATAGTGTTTATACTTAAACATGGCATAGTCCTAAGTTGTATTTATCATACTTGTTATGTGTGTTGCTTTATTGGCCTAACAAGTATCTGTAGAAAAACTGTCACTCCCGTTTTTCATTATACGTGTTTTCAGTATACATGTACGGATTTCTGATGTTTGTCAAGTGACCCATGTTTTGACTTGTCCTGTTTAGCCTAACCCTAGTTTAGTCTTAGCTTGACTTGGTTTATCTTGGTTTATTTTGGTTTGGTTCATCATGGCACTCTTGGCTTGGCATGGTTTATTATGGTTCGAGAAGAGAAAGATTGCTATATAAGTCAACCCCTTTCTCTCTCTTCATAACTCTTCTCATTTATTTCTTTCTTCTTCTTCCTCATAACTCCTCCCACCCACCAAGAACCCTAGGCAAGTGCAACCTTGCTTCATGATGGATCTCCCATTTTATTGTTTCATTCTCATCTCTACTAGATTCTAAGTCTCTTTAGAGCTTAGCATTTTTTATTTTGGTGGATGGGTTTGTGTAGATTCAAGTTATGAGTATTTATTGTTTTTCTTAGTTTTGATCTGGTAAAGCTTAGTATTTCCTAAAACCAGTCGTCCCAGGCTGTAGGAAATCTCGTTATGTGCAGTTTAGACCCTTGGAAGTCCGGATTCGGACTTGTTTTGAGCAAGTTATGCTCATTTGAAGTTTTTGGGTTCCCATGGAGCTTGGCTGCTGTTTGGAGAAGAAGAACAGTGCGCCGGTGCTATGTTAGGCCAGACGCCCCATTTGTCCATGGCGCCATGTTGGGTCGGCGCCATGTGGGAAGCCAGGACACGTAGTTTCAGAGTGTCGTAGAGCACAGGAGTTGTGCTTGGTTTGTGGGACACCGGATCACATGATAGGATCCTGTCCGCGAAGAGCCAGTTCATCTTCATCAACCCTAACCAGTCCATCGGTTAGGGCACCAGCACCAGCACCAGTGCAGCAGCAGTACCAGCCTCCGAGACCATTGCCGCCTCAGGCACAAGCCTTCCAGCAGCAGAGGCCACAACAGTATGCCCAAGCTCAGATTCAGAACAGGCAGAGAGGTTTCCAGCAGAGGGGACCAGCACCAAGAGGACAAGGTCAGGCTATGGCTCTAACGGTAGCAGAAGAATTGGCATCAAGTGAGGTGGTGGTAGGTACCATTCTCGTCAACTCTTTTCCAGCATCAGTATTATTTGATTCGGGTGCATCGCATTCATTTATGTCTGCATGATTTGTGACACGGGTAGGACTGGAGCCCGAGTCATTATCAGTAAAGCTCAATATACTTACTGGTAACGATCTTGTGGGAGTAGATAGAGTATTTTTCTCGTGTCGAATCGTGGTTAGTGGTAGAGAGTTTTTCGCTAGATTGATAAGAGTTTCCGATGGACGACTATAATGTTGTTCTAGGAATGAATTGGTTGAAGGATCAATATGCAAGAATAGACTGCCATATTGGCAGGATTATTTTTGGTATTTTCGGCGAAGAAGAGTTTTCATTTTCCAGAGGCGAAGTAGAACCTTCTCCACCAGTCTTGCAGATGGCAGTAGCAGTTCAGTTTCCTAGAGTAGTAGAAGAATTTTCTGACGTATTTTCCGAAGAGCTTCCAAGCATGCCGCCATAGAGAGAGAGAGTTCACCATTGATTTGCTTCCAGGGACGGCAACGGTATCAGAGAGAGTCTACAGAATGGCACCATCAGAATTGGAGATCCTGTACAAGATGATTGAAGAACTCAGAACCAAGGAATTCATTCGTGCTAGTGGATCACCTTGGGGAGTCCCGATGCTTCTTGTGAAAAAGAAGAATGGTACGTCAAGATTATGTGTTGATTATCGTACCTTGAATTCCGTAACAATCAAGAACAGATATCCCTTGCCAAGGATAGATGACCTGTTCGATCAACACAGTGTGAAGAACAAATAGGCAACTCTAGAGGGGGGTGAATAAAGTTTATGACAATAATGTCCAATTAAAAAATAAACTCTTTCACCAACAGTAAATAATCAGAGTAAATGCGAAAATAGTAAAGAGCGAGAAAGCATACGCAAACACAGCCGATTTTAACCTGGTTTCCCTCGTAGAGGACTAGTCCAGGCCTGAGAACTCTAGCTCAGGATTAAATCCACTATTTGTGAAATAGTAGTTACACCCCGTGCCTTTTCTTCAGAAGAGCACGTCAACTTCTTACAGAGATCGCAGTGGCGATGCTTGGAATTTTTCAAGCGACTTCTTGAACTCTTGCACAAACTTCTAACTGAAAAGTAATGAGCACTTTGAGGCTTAGGGAGCTTGTGGCTAGTAGATGAGAAGGGTATGGCTTGTATAAGGCTTTAGAGAGAAGAGAATAGAAGATTGGATGAATGAAAATGGGAGAATTCATGGCCTATTTATAGGATACCAGATAGGCAGAATTCGACCAGAATTCTGGGTCAAATATTCAAAAATTTGGCCATTGGACAACTTGCATCTAGCCAACCCTAAAAATTAGGGTCCTGGATTTTAGGAGGCAGAGTTCGGCCCGAACTCTGTGTGGAGGCAGAGTTCGGCCCGAACTGTCTCCAGAGCACAGAACTGGTCCAATGGATAAATGGGCTTATTTGGATTTTTGTGGAGCTTTTGATTTAAGGTATGGATATAGGTTAAGTCTCAAATTGCTCAGTACGACTCAGTTTACATATGTCTAGACTCAATAAAAGTGTAAAATACAGACTTAAAACATTTAACATAGCAGGTGCGAGCTGTCATCCGTCTTGTACTGAGTTCAGTCTTCATGTGTCGTATTGAAATATTACAAGTATCATGTCGTCAATTGTATCAATATTTGGTTGACTGTGATTTTGTGTCAACAATCTCCCCCATATTGATAATTGACAAAATGATATTTGTATATTCAATATTCATACCTGGACACATTAAAGAGCAGTAGCGTAGCTCCCCCGTAATCAGTACAGAGCTATCAATAGCTCTCCCGTAAACATTGCTATGTTCCTGTTGTCCTGATACAAACATTCTTTCCCAAAGCACATATACACAATGATATGATGATGAATATAGCAAAATATTTCTCCCCCTTTTGGCATTTATCAAACAACCAGAAATAATGACTGGCAAGCACACCAAAAATAATAATAATAAACTGCATAAATTGATAAACGACAGAATAAAATGTCTCAAGAGTCACATAAAAAGTTATAATACAACCAAAGAGCAGAATAAAAACAACTACATCAACTAAAAATGCAGAAAAACATAAACTACGATCCTCAGCAGCAGCAGTAAGGAGAAATCCACATCCATTATCGAGCTCGTGAAGGCCCAGCGTCGTCGGATGGATTAGTGAAGGAACGACGAGGGTCCACGAAAGCCGCATCCGGATCCAGGTAGCGGATAACCCAAGGGTCATCGATACGGTATCCATCGCGAGCAGGGTCCCGCTCCATAGGAATAGGCATAGAAGGATGTCGGGACATAGAGTACCGAATATCGTGCAGTGAGTTGCTGATGGCACTCATCTGCAGGGTGGTCCGGTAGTCAAGCTGAGTCCAGTGATCATCCTCTAAAGTGAATCGATCGCGTAGCATAGTCTGTAGTGATTCAAGAGTAGCAGGAGGAGGAGGCGCATCCTGTCCAAGAGGAGGTGCGTCAGGCTCATCGTCAGGGTGCTCAGACACAGCAGGTGAGCCAACTGCTGCCTGAAGCCGCCGTGCCTTAGAGAGGAAGGCAGGGGCATGTAGGAATTGGCACTCATTAAGAGGTACACGAAAGGCACGAAAGATCATAGGAAGATAAAGAGCATAAACCAAGGATCTTGGCTTCTTCCTAGCATTAATCATCCAGTCCATCATGGTACGTGGAAGATTAAAAGGAACATGAAAATGGAGGTGGTACAAAGCAGAGATTTCAAAGTATGTAACCTCATTAGTTGATCCTGCTTTGGGCAGAATCGTGTTAAAAACAATGCGATGAAGTTCATAAAAGTAAGGATTGAGAAACTTGGCGAGAAGCTTGCGAGGACGTGTGTTAGGAGTACACAAATCGTCCTTAAAGCTTTCTAGGGATGACCCATCGGGGAATTGGAACTTGCGAGCTTCAACAAGTTTCTCCCATGAGTTTGGCTCCGAAATTTCAAGGTATTCGGCCAAGTCAAAATCATCAAAAGAAATATCAATGCCCGCAACACGTGAAAATAGATGTGTATCATTGTGAGTAAGGTTGCAATAAAATATTTGGATGGCATTGAGATATATAACCAAATTGGTAGTGACAAGTTCATCAAGACATAGATCATGAAATAATGAATCATATTGTGAAAATATAGTGAAATTTATAGGATGACCCGCATACACAGGACGTGATCGAAAATCACTAAACCACTCATTGGAAGCGTCAAGTGATACAAATATCTGATCATCGTACGTGTTGGGGTCGAGTGGACGAGGTAGGTTGAACAACGGGTGAATAGGTCGTTGATTAGGTTGTTCAACGGGTTGTTCAACACGAGGAGGAGCATTCGAAGAGGACGCACCCTCGGTTCGAAGTCTCTTCCCTCTATTGAACAACTTGGGAGCCATGAAATAATAAAGAAAATTGAGGAAATTTAGATAGAGAGAAGTATGAAAATATACCTCAATTTGTTGATGAAAGAGAATGGTGAGAGAATCCTTCTCCTATAATTTTGAGAAGAAAGATGCACTAGGATGAAAGAACTAGGGTTAGGGTTTGAAGGGAAGTAGTTTGGAAAAGTTTAGAAGGTGGCAATGGAGGAGAAAGAAGAGGAGAACCCGATTTTAAGTGTAAGGGCTCGAATGGTCGGAACAATTTTGGACCATTGGATCAAAATTTGATCAGCGACTGAGCCTGCGTTCGGTTATGGAAGGACCAGACCGAATTCAGCCCGAACTCTGGGTTAGGCAGAGTTCGGCCCGAATTATGGTTTCTGTAGCCAGAACAGAAATCAGGCTAAAAAGAAGTTTGATCAAATAAGTGAGACTAAAAGGAATACGATAATGGATAGATGCATATACAAAAATAAGAAGAAAAAAAAGTCATCGCTGAATCAAAGTGAAGTTTAAAAATTTGAATTTTAGCATGTGATAAATAAAAGCATACCATGTAATAAACAAGGAATTATGCCACAATTCAATATTTTGAAGCTACCATGGGGTAGCTGCAGGGACCGGATCCCAGCTAGCGGTAGTCCTGAGGACTAGTGCACCGTGTCGCTTAGGCTTTTACGCCTTGTTGTCAGAAGGACCCTTTCGGCTTGTACCCATAGCAATTTCATCATAAAGAATCAAGACATAATCGATATTTACGCATGTTACTTTAATGAATAACAGCTTCATCCAAAATTCCTAGTTCACGACAAAGAAAGTTGAAACGCTCTTCGGATAGTAGTTTTGTAAAGAAATCTGCTAGCTGATGATCAGTGTCAATAAATTCTAAGTTAATAGTGTCATTTAGCTAGTGATCACGCAAAAAATGGTGACGTATTTCAATGTGCTTCGTGCGTGAGTGACATATGGGGTTCTTAGTGAGATTTATAGCACTAGTGTTGTCACAAAATATAGGAATGTGCATAAAAGATAAGTTATAGTCTTCAAGGGTTTGCTTCATCCACAGAATTTGTGCACAACAACGACCAGCTGCGATATATTCAGCTTCTGTTGTGGATAGTGCGACAGAATTCTGCTTCTTGCTAAACCAAGAGACTAGAGCCTTTCCTAATAAATGACACGTGCCGCTCGTACTTTTACGGTCGACCTTGCATCTGGCGAAATCAGCATCAGAGTAACCAATGAGATCGAATGATGTTGATTTGGGATACCATAGGCCCACTGTAACCGTACCCTTAAGGTATCGAAAGATACGCTTAACGGCAGACATGTGTGATTCCTTAGGATTAGCTTGATATCTAGTACACAGACAAACGCTAAACATAATATCAGGGCGACTAGCAGTTAAATACAGTAGACTGCCTATCATACCTCGATACTTACGTTGATCCACAGGTTTGCCACTTTCATCTGGTTCTAGTTTAGTTGTAGTAGCCATTGGAGTGCCGATTGGTTTGACGTTGTCAAGGTCAAATTTTTTCAACATGTCCTTTGTATACTTCGACTGACAGATGAAAGTTCCATTTGATGTTTGTTTGACTTGCAGTCCAAGAAAGTAATTGAGCTCCCCCATCATGCTCATCTCAAACTCGGTCTGCATACACTTGGCAAAATCTTGACAGAGAGTTTCATCAGTAGAACCAAATATAATATCATCAACGTAAATTTGCACTAAGAGAATAGTGTCTTTGAAAGATTTTATAAAAAGTGTAGTGTCAACTTTCCCTTTTGAAAAACCTTTTTTCAAGCAAGAAATTGCTTAGCCGTTCATACCAAGCTCTAGGGGCTTGTTTGAGGCCATATAGCGCTTTCTTGAGCTTGAAAACATGGTCGAAAAATTTGTGATTTTCAAAACCAGGGGTTGTTTTACAAAAACTTCCTCCTTAATAAATCCATTCAAGAAAGCACCTTTAACATCCATTTGAAACAATTTGAAATTTTGAAAGTTAGCAAATGCGCAAAGCATCCTAATGGATTCCAATCTCGCAACAGGAGCATACGTCTCATCGTAGTCGATACCTTCCTCTTGGTTGTATTCTTGAGCTACTAGACGAGCTTTGTTGTGTGTAACTGAACCATCTTCATTTACTTTGTTTCGAAAAACCCATTTAGTACCAATAATCGAATGATTTACCGGCCTAGGAACAAGTTCCCAAACTTGGCTCCTCTCGAATTGCTTGAGTTCTTCTTGCATGGCAGAAATCCAAAATTCATCATTAAAAGCTTCTAAAATGTTTTTCGGCTCAATTTGTGAAATGAAGGCAGTACTAGCAATGGAGTTTCTTAATGATGATCTAGTACTTACTCCGCGTGAAACCTCACCTATAACCAAGTTTTCTGGATGTGATGGTTTGAAAGAGAATTTCTTTGGCAAGCCCTCCAGTAAATTGGTTTCAGTGGTGGTATTCATCGGAGTAGAAGTTGATGGCTCAACATCATCATCAAGAGTAGTTGCTGCACTGTTATCCTCATCAAAAGTCACATTGGTAGACTCTTCCACAATTAATGAGCGTTTGTTAAATACTCTATATCCCTTGCTCTTGGCAGCATAGCCAAGGAAAATACCATCGTCAGCTTTGGCATCAAATTTGCCTAAGTTGTCTTTGGTGTTAAGGATAAAACATTCGACAACCAAAAACTCTAAAATATGAAACGTTTGGAGTTCTTCCAAACCAAAGCTCATAGGGTATTTTCTTCGTAATAGGACGAATAAGCACCCTATTTAAAATATGGCACGCTGTACTGACAGCTTCAGCCCAAAAATATTTCGGAAGTGAAAATTTATTCAACATGACTCTAGCCATATCGCCAAGAGTCCTATTCTTCCGCTCCACAACACCATTTTGTTGAGGAGTTCTTGGACAAGAAAACTCATGATCAAAACCATTTAAATCACAAAACTTTTCAAAATCAGTATTTTCGAATTCGCCTCCATGATCACTTCGGATTCGAGTAATCATGTAGCCTTTTTCGTTTTGAACCTTTTTAGCAAAAATTTTGAAAACTGAAATGACATCACTTTTGTTTATAAGAAAGAAAACCCAAGTAAATCTAGAAAAGTCATCTACTATAACAAAAGCGTAGAGTTTTCCACCAAGACTGGCTACTCTACTAGGGCCAAATAAATCCATATGAAGTAATTGCAAGGGTCTAGTAGTACTTACAGAGTTTATGGAATGAAATGAGGACTTGGTTGCCTTATTCAACTCACATTCGGCACATACCGTGTCCTTTTTGAATGTGATGTCGGACAAGCCTCTGACTAGCTTTTTAGTCGATAGCCTGGATATAGTATCCATATTGGCATGACCAAGATGCTGGTGCCATAGTAATCTTTCATCCTTATGAGCATAGAGACATCTTCCTGCACTGTTAGTATCTCTAGATAGATAGAAAATGTAAATGTTATCCTCCCTTATCCTTCAAAAGCGATGTCTCCTGTTGACCTATTATAAATGTAGCATTTATTTTGTCCAAAGTTAATATCATATCCATGATCAGCAAGATGACTTATGCTGAGCATGTTATGCTTTAACTCGGCCACTAGGCAGACATCCTTTATTACAGGAGAAGGAGGATGACCAATAGTACCATTACCAATAATATACCCTTTTAGGTTGTTGCCGAAGGATACATACCCTTCCCTCTTCATCGATAGTGATACGAAAAGATTAGCGTCTCCCGTCATATGTCGCGGGCATCCACTATCGAGAATCCACTTACTCTTAGTTGAGGAGGGAAGGTCCACCTACATCAAGAGTAGATGTGACCTTTGGTACCCAAGTTCTTGAGGGTCCTGAAAAGTTAGTTTTCGGCAACCATGCATATATGTTTCTATCTACTAATCTTCTAACTCTACATTGTGGTAAGATGTGTCCATATAATCCACAATAAGTACAAATAGCATTCCTATTTATGTTAGGAGCATGTTGATGATGTCTATATGTAGAGTGGTAAGAGTGGTGTGGAGCAGCATGATGATGACTATATGTGGCTGCAGGATGATGTTTATATCCATATGCAGTATGATGGTGATTTTGTTTGTGTGCAACATAGTGATGATTGTATCTATGTGTAGCATGGTGATTATGTGTTATATGAGAATTATTTCTACGTGCATGTGATTTGTGTGCTTTATGAAAGTGGGTGTACATGTAAGCATGATTACGTGCTGCAGGTGGATGACGTGTTTGACTAGTATGAGTAGTGTTGTGCTTTGTGTGTGTCTCATGTGATTGGGTTTGAGGTTGAGCAACCTGTTTTCCCAATCTAGTCTCTAATTTCTTAGAGACAGCCTGCAGTTCATTAATCTTAGTATTCAAACCATAAATCTTAGTGATAGAGAACTTGTGTCTATTCTTTTCTTCAGCAATCTCAGTGTTGAGTGCTGTGATCTCTTGTGTTTGCTTTTCAATACGTGCTTCGGCATCATGTAGGCTTAATTTAAGCTTAGACACCTCATTGTGACTTCCGTGGGTGAAGTGTCTCTAATATTATCAAGCAATGAAGAGAGTCTTTGAATCTCGACTTCATAACTTTTGATCTTCTCCTTGGCGTGTTTATATTTACTAATGACTTTCTTGTGGTCATTGAGTAAATCATTGAATGCATCGCCAAGTTCGTCAAAAGTGAAATCATCGAGAGTTTCGCTAGTTACCTTGTCGGATGTAGCCATTAGGCAAACATTGGCAGTGTCTTGAGGAGAGTCATTTTCTTCCTCGGAGTCACTAGCTTCGCTTTCATGCCAAATGCTTGTGTTGGCATATTTTCTTGAGGAAGCCTTCTTGTATGGTTTCTCATATCGGTTGCTCTTCTTTGCGAATGGACAGTCTTTTCGAACGTGTCCAGTCTTCTTGCAGCCGTAGCATGTTGGCTCTTCTTCGTCATCTTCTTGCGGTTCCTTCTTTCTTCGATTGAAGCGAAGGAATTTCTTGAAGTTGCGGACAAGGAGAGCTTGATCATCACCTTCCGAGTTGTCGTCATCCGTCTCTTCAGGATCAGCCCTTCGTCGGTGAGCTTTAAGGGCAATCTCCTTTGCCTTAGGAGCAGGCTCTTCGAAGTCTTTGAGATCAAGCTCATGAGTCATCAGCTTTCCCATCAAAGTCTCCATGGACATAGTCGTGAGATCATTTCCTTTTATGATGGCTGTCACCTTAGGGTTCCAAATCTTTGGTAGCCCCCTAAGTAGCTTGCGGATCTTCTCGTGATTTGTATATTGCTTGCCGAGAGAGGACAAGGGGTTGATGATGTCGAGGAATCTTGTAAACATGTGTGATCGTCTCATTTGGCTTCATCTTGAATGTCTCATATTCTTGAGTGAGACGACTTATTTTTGACTCCTTGACTTGGGTGGTTCCTTCATGCGTCACTTCTAGAAGTCTCCAAACTTCGTGAGAGGTGGTGCATGTTAAGACCCTGTTAAACTCATTCCTGTCTATTGCACAAAATAAAGCATTAATAGCTCTCGCGTCTAGACTTGCATGTTTCTTCTTCTCGTCAGAATATTTGTCATGCGGTTTCTCAACGAGATCACCATTGACAACTATCCTGGCGGGCTTTTTGTAACCATCGGTAACAATGGTCCACAGGTCGAAGTCTAGCGACTTGAGATAAAAGCTCATCCTTGTTTTCCAATAGGTGTAGTTTGTCCCATCAAATAGGGGAGGCCTATGAGTGGACTGCCCTTCACCGTGATTGAAAATCATGGATTGTGTGGTTGCCATGGATCAGCTCTAGGATGTTAGTCCTTGTTGAGAGAACAGAGCTCTGATACCAATTCAAGAACAAATAGGCAACTCTAGAGGGGGTGAATAGAGTTTATGACAATAATGTCCAATTAAAAAATAAACTCTTTCACCAACAGTAAATAATCAGAGTAAATGCGAAAATAGTAAAGAGCGAGAAAGCATACGCAAACACAGCCGATTTTAACTTGGTTTCCCTCGTAGAGGACTAGTCCAGGCCTAAGAACTCTAGCTCAGGATTAAATCCACTATTTGTGAAATAGTAGTTACACCCCGTACCTTTTCTTCAGAAGAGCACGTCAACTTCTTACAGAGATCGCAGTGGCGATGCTTGGAATTTTCCAAGCGACTTCTTGAACTCTTGCACAAACTCCTAACTGAAAAGTAATGAGCACTTTGAGGCTTAGGGAGCTTGTGGCTAGTAGATGAGAAGGGTATGGCTTGTATAAGGCTTTAGAGAGAAGAGGAGAGAAGATTGGATGAATGAAAATGGGAGAATTCATGGCCTATTTATAGGATACCAGATAGGCAGAATTTGGCCAGAATGCTGGGTCAAATATTCAAAAATTTGGCCGTTGGACAACTTGCATCCAGCCAACCCTAAAAATTAGGGTCCTGGATTTTAGGAGGCAGAGTTCGGCCCGAACTCTGTCTCCAGAGCACAGAACTGGTCCAATGGGTAAATGGGCTTATTTGGATTTTTGTGGAGCTTTTGATTTGAGGTATGGGTATAGGTTAAGTCTCAAATTGCTCAATACGACTCAGTTTACATATGTCTAGACTCAATAAAAGTGTAAAATACAGACTTAAAACATTTAACATAGCAGGTGCGAGCTGTCGTCCGTCTTGTACTGAGTTTAGTCTTCATGTGTCGTATTGAAATATTACAAGTATCATGTCGTCAATTGTATCAATATTTGGTTGACTGTAATTTTGTGTCAACACAGTGGAGCAGCAGTATTCCCAAAGATTGACTTGCGGTCGGGGTACCATCAGATCAGAGTCAGAGAACAAGACATCCCGAAGACAGCATTCAGAGTAGATATGGGCATTGGGAGTTTCTCATTATGCCATTCGGGGCGACCAATGCGCCAGCAGTATTCATGGATCTCATGAATCGTATATTCATGTCCTATTTGGATCAGTTTGTGATAGTGTTCATAGACGACATCTTATTCTATAGCAGGAGTGAAGCAGAGCATGAGCAGCATCTCCGAGTAGTCCTTCAGATTCTCAGAGAGCATCAGTTGTATGCGAAGTTCAGTAAGTGCAAATTTTAGCTTGACCGCATTTCGTACTTGGGTCACATCATCACCAGAGGTGAAGTGGAGGTAGACCCCCAGAAGATAGTGACTATAGAGACATGGCCAGTACCAAGTATCTTCACAGAAGTTCGCAGTTTCCTAGGATTGGCCGGCTATTACCGACAATTTGTGTCAGACTTTGCTCGGATTTCAGCGCCATTGACCCAGTTGACCTGCAAGGATGTGCAGTTTACTTGGACAGCAGAGTGTCAGAGTTCATTTGAGAAGTTGAAGCAAGGATTGATGACGGAATCCATTCCCAAGCTTCCAGATGGGACTGGAGGATTTTCAGTTTATTGTGATGCTTCAAGTAGAGGATTGGGATGCGTCTTGATGCATCATGGAAATGTAGTAGCTTATGCGGCACGTCAACTTCGTGATCATGAGAGAAATTATCCAATCCATGACTTGGAGTTAGCAGCAGTAGTTTTTGCACTTAAGTTGTGGAGGCATTACTTGTATGGAGATCGGGTACAGATTTTCACCGACCACAAGAGTCTTAAGTATGTGTTTACCTAGAAGGATCTCAACATGCGTCAGAGAAGATGGCTAGAGTTGCTAGTGCATTATGATATCAACCTGCAGTATCATCCTGGGAAGGCCAACGTAGTTGCAGATGCGTTGAGCAGAAGAGCAGGAGCTTATTTCTTGACAGCACAGCCTGAGTTATTAGCAGATCTTCAGAAGATGGGTATAAAGATAGTTCTCCCTACCAATGTGGCATTGATGGCCAGTATGCAAGTTCAGTCTAGTATAATTGAGAGGATCAAGATAGCTCAGTCAACGGATCCTAAGCTTCAGCGGCTTAGGGCAGAATGCGAAGCGGGAAAAAGAGCAGAGTTATGCATTCACGAAGACGGTACACTTCGACATGGAAGACGCCTTTGTGTATCCAGTGGTGATATCAGGCAAGAGATCATAGCAGAAGCTCACAGTTCGCAGTATTCAATTCATCCCGGTGGTACGAAGATGTTTCGTGATATCCGTCAACATTTCTGGTGGAATGGCATGAAGGGCAAGATAGTTCGGTTTGGTTTGTCTCTCGTTGTTTAGTTTGCCAACAAGTTAAAGCTGAACATCAGAGACCAATTGAACTTCTTCAACTTTTACCGATCCCAGAATTAAAATGGGAGCATATTACCATGGATTTTGTAACTGGGTTACCTAAGTCCCCAGCTGGGAGAGATGTTATCTGGATTATAGTTGACAGACTCACCAAGGTAGCTCATTTTCTCTCTTTCAGAATTGGTCAGTCGACATATCAGCTAGCAGAGATGTACCTCAGGCAGATCATCATATTGCATGGAGTGCCAGTCAGTATCGTATCAGACAGAGATTCGAGATTTACATCGCACTTTTGGCGGAGTCTTCAAAAGAGTTTGGGGACTCGTCTCAAGTTTAGTTCAGCTTATCATCCGCAGACAGATGGTCAGTCAGAACGTACGATTCAAACTCTTGAAGATATGTTACAATCCTGTACGCTTGACTTCGGTGGTTCGTGGAAAGATCACCTACACTTGGTAGAGTTCTCCTACAATAACAGTTTTCAGGCCAGTATCCAGATGGCACCGTTTGAGATACTATATGGCAGGAAGTGCATATCCCCTTTAGCCTGGGATGATATAGGCGAAGGGCAGATGCTTGGTCCAGAGATGGATACGCAGACTATCAAAGGTGGTCAGACAAGTTAGAGATCATCTTCGAGTTGCACAAGATCGTCAGCGCTATTGGGCCGATTCTCATCGGCGTCCTCGTGAGTTTTCTATCGGCGACCACGTATTCCTTAGGATCTCGCCTACCTGTGGCGTCATTCGCAAACTCAGTGTGACTTAACCATATCCCATGTAACCATGCTACAATCCATATTGGGGTCGTGCCTCGCAAACTCAGTGTGACTTAACCATATCGCCACCTCGCGGCCCTTTCTACTTTAATCACCAACTGACCCAATCAAGACTTGTGAACTTATTGTTACCCAACCGACTTTGTCTTGTGGCGTTTCCTGACTTAAACTCGAAACGACTCAAATCCAACTCATGCAACTTATATGTCAACAACTTAAGACACGACACCATACCTCGTGCCGAAGCACGTCGCCTACGTTGAAGCCAAATCTTAGGCCCAATATTGTGTTCTAACTGCACACACGCATTCAACTCGACTCAATCAAAAGACACACATGCGGGTTGTCGCCATACCGACTCATCTATATAAACTGGTCACTAACGCCCAGCGCTATCCTGGACTCTTTAGCTTTTGTTAGACGGACGCTCGATTCAGCGCGAGGTAGCGAGCCCCCGCTGAAAGTCCCCGCCTAACCCGTGCAGTCATCCAGCAACAAGCTATACATGTTTCTCAAGAACCGATCCCTTTGGCCGCCTGGGTCGCCGTTCGAGAAAACTCCACCTTGTCGACAAGTTGTCCATGACCATGCAAGACTCGACTCAAACTGACGTTTCATACAGTCATTCTACCTCTAGTGTTACCATCTCTTTCAGGGCCTAGTTCAATACTTCTCACATCTAAGACCGCCTCGACGACCCATAGTCACGAGCATTCTTCTTTTTTGTCCTATCATTTCATTCAACTCAGGAACAACTATTTGAAGCCCCTTTTTTCAAACTCAATGAATCAACCGTAGCCCGTGCCTTAGAAATACCAAGTCCGTGACATCGTGCCTTACGCCAATTGGTGTTCTGGATAAGACTACTGTCCAAGACACTCTATACGACGGGCCTTAAGGTCGTAAAACAAAGTAATTTCGACAACCGCAGAAAACGTGGAATAGTGCTTAGAAAAGACTTCGATAGCCTATCATAACTTAGCCTAACTTAATCGTGCAACAACTTGACGAGCAAGGACTGCGTCAAGCCTTGAACGATGGGACCGTGCATGCTTTATGAAGCGTTTATGAGGGCGACGGCAATGACTTAGGCTAACTCTTAGCTTGTGGCGAAGACCAATTTTTCCTTCTCCCAAGCCACGGGACGAATGACCTTGTGTCATTTTCAAAGCACGCCGTGCACCAACTCTAAGCCAACCGTTGGACCTTTCCATATTCTAACTCAATTCGACCCGTCGGGATTATTCTCTTAGCTATGTGGATTCGTGTCTTTTATTATCAAGCCTACTTGTGCAAGTTGAAAACATGCGATTTATTATGTGAAGGCTAAGATGAGGCAAGTTCACCGAAACTATCCCACCTGAGCGAGGGGTCGCCTCGACCGAGCGATGTCTCCGAGCAAGCCGTTGCAAGGCTAAGTCCGAACGCCGTCAGCATTTTGATTCCTCCGATTGACTGAACGGGACGGAGCACTACATCATACACCACTCGAAAAAAGTTTCGTCCTCGAAAGTAACTGAGTACTTACTCATCGACTTATCACTCGAATGTTCAACGACTCTCGCGCACATTTTTCCTATGCATTTCTCAAATCTGAGCCACGCTCGTGCTATCCACAATTTTTTCTTCAAAACTCACGATCTCAAAATTATCGACACTTATCCGTTCCTCAAGTCTCACTTGAATTCAACATATCACTTAGTTGGACCGTGCACATATTTTGGGCATCCCCAAAATACATGCATTTCGGCCAAGCCTTGTGATAGAGAATCCGCCATCACCACTCGAGTCGGATCGTGCACATATTCGAGCGTCCCTGATATACGTGCATGTCCATCGAGCCTCATGAGTGGTGCCTCCATAATTCCTATCGCTCCGTACCAGGACGTCTGCCTAACCGCTAGGTTGTCTTTAGGCTAAAGTCATTCGTCAGTATTGAAATCATAGTTCCCAAACAACAATATCAACACTGACCTCATCCTAAGGTCAAACCAAGTTGATAGTACGGAGTTTTCTACCCAAGCTCGCATCACTCCGATTTCTAAACATCGAGCATCGATTCCCTACACACATCCCAACATTCGTCGCACTGGGTCTGAGTCATTCAGCAAAGTCATCCTACGACAACTCACGTTTCAACCAATTTCTCGACATACCAATATCACTCGTTCATCAAGCCATTTCACATAGTCTATCTCTTCGAACACGTTCGACATAATCCGCCTATCAATCATTCCAAGTCAAGCACGCTACGGCACGACTTGTCGCTAAACCGTAATTCTCATTCCGTATTTCCTAAGTCGTTCATCACAATTCACGTAATCGATCGCAAGGTCGTCTTGACTTAACAATATGCAACGTCCCGATCTCACGCGAGTCCGATTATCCACGGTGGGCACGAAATCACCATGCAACGCTCCCGCAGAATAATCATCCTCATCGGGACGTAACTCTTGTTTTGTGTCTAGACTGATTCATTCACGATATGCAGATTGGATCTACATAATCCTCAAGTTTACTTTGATCATCAATCACCAATCCGCCTAATCCTCGAATTCATCTTCGCATCGAACCGCAAGTCGAAGCAATCCAAATTGCCACGTCCTGATTTTTCGAGTTTCGGTCGTTCCCGCGACATGAACCACCATGTCAGCACTCACGCGGAACGATCACCCCAAATCCGACGTAACGCATGTGCGAGGCTGGAGTTGCGCTCGCGCAAGACAAGATCGTCGACGTTGTAGTTATCAATGCAACCATCAAGACACTTTTGTTTTCATCTAAGTATTCATTTCTATCAAAATCCCAAACGTAGTATCCATCGAAACAATAGCACTAGCACGATCGTCATTCCTCAAATCCGAGTACCCCCGAGTTATCGCATATCGATCTTTGATACGCTCCAATACCATCGACGATATACGTAACCTGACGACCTTCATTTGCAATAAATTCTGAGTCGTGCGACTGATGCTATCGTCCAGCTGGATATTCTCCTCGACATTCAAAATCAATTTCGATCATTATCCCACGAATTATTTACAACATCAATTTCCTCAAATCCAAATTCACGTATTGTTCATCCGTCTATCTTAAGTCATCGAGCAACATTTTTTTTCAAATCACATCATTCCTTGGTAACTCAAATCATCGAGCAACATCCATTCCAATCCTCAGAGTCATTTTCAAACATTCGAATCAAACTTTTCATGCACGCTATCTTTCCGTCATGCTAACTTTTCGTATACAATCCGTATCAATTTTCATCGATCAAGTCATCCATTCGCTGCACCTTAACTTTTCTTCGATTCAGTTTCACCTACTCAATCATTTTCGCGTTTCATACTCGCACAATTCTCAATCCCGTGCACGTTTCGTGCGCGTCATTTCTAATTTGTTCTAATCAACTTGTCAAACTTCAAGACTAAAACTTATTCAACGATACTCAATCTACGGCTTTGCATATGTGCAACACTTGCTGATAGACTCATCGACACCCCGCATCCTCAATCGATCGACATCCCTAAAGTTATCGCATACACTACTCAGGGATGAAGTCATTCAACAAATCCTCAACTATCATTCGATTCACAATCGATTATTTCGAATCTCCGTCCGAACGATTCCTTAAATTTTAAGCATGCTCATCTATATCGCACTGACGTTATCGTCGCTCGATAGCACCCCTATCAATAGTTATCCCACTTTATTCAGTCGAGTTCAACTCATTGTCATCAGAAACGAATCGAATCTCGCACTCGACTTTTTCTAAGGTCGACACAATTTTGGTGTATATACCCAGCCCGACTTAGCCAAACGTGCTTACGCGAATCAACTTTTTGTTTTGTCAAAAACTGTTCTCCTACGATTTTGCAAATTGCTTAGACTTATTGTATGGACATCCCGTGGGACATTTGAGAGAGAGAGCACCAACAATATCAACTTGCGGAAGCAACAGAGTTTGCGGAACCAACGTCGAAGTTAAAGAATTCAATCGAAAGTCCAAGGACGTAAAGCCGTGCTCTGATACCATTATGTCACGCCCCGCTCCCGTAGGAGCGATCGTCCTCGCTAAAGCGTGATGCCGCACGAGCCTAGATTGCGCTCGTGCAAGACGGATTCCATAACGGCCGATTACAGCGGCTGCGACGGGGTCGTCGCATAGAAGTCCCAAGCAGAGACATTGATTTTGCCAGCAAAAATTTAGAACAAAACACAAGTCATTCAAAAGAGCCTCTTTATTGGTATTGAAACAAAGATTACATAGATGGGCACGAGGCCAAGATTACAATCTCTCAAGCTCACTCTTCTCACATTACAAGTCACTCAGCTCTCTCTCATCTCTCAATACAAGTCTTGAGCCAGCGGATGCTTTGGATAGGCGACGTCCATACATTATGTCCCGTATAAGTCTTGACTCCACGCGGCCCACGCTTCGAATCGCTAAGGAACTCCGTGCCTCGACGCATCCAAGCGAGCACGTCCATACATTATGTCCCGTATAAGTCTTGACTCCACGCGGCCCACGCTTCGAATCGCTAAGGAACTCCGTGCCTCGACGCATCCAAGCGAGCTCCGCGCCACGAGCTTCTACCTGTGCCTATACATGAAAACTGTGTGGGTGTCAGTACTCAATTGTACTAGTGGAATGAGCTCCTCGCCCACCCATACAAAACCGACACGTTTATTTACTTTATACAACATAACCCTTTTTTATTGTCTTTCAACTCTTGCCTTAGGGTCAGTTTTAGGACATAAACGTTTGGCCTATTTATGTCTTAGACCGTTCTTGTGCCTTGCAACAACAACGTTAACCTATCAAGTCGTGCTTACCTTTCGGCCCCTAATCAGAGACGCAACTACACGATAGTGTCAAATTCCCATGTAACCGTGCTACAATCCATATTGGGGTCGTGCCTCGCAAACTCAGTGTGACTTAACCATATCGCCGTCTCGCGGTCCTTTCTACTTTAATCACCAACTGATCTAATCAAGACTTGTGAACTTATTGCCACCCAACCGACTTTGCCTTGCAGCGTTTCCAGACTTAAACTCGAAATGACTTAAATCCAACTCATGCAACTTATATGTCAACAACTTGAGACTCGACACCACATCTCGTGCCGAAGCACGTCGCCTATGTTGAAGCCAAATCTTAGGCCCAACATTGTGTTCTAACGGTACACACACATTCAACTCAACTCAATTCAGAGGCACACATGCGGGTTGCCGCCATGCCGACTCATCTATATGAACTGGTCACTAATGTCCAGCGCTATCTTGGACTCTTTAGCTTTTGTTAGACGGACGCTCCTTTCAGCGCGAGGTAGCGAGCCCCCGCTGAAAGTCACCGCCTAACCCGTGCGGTCATCCAGCAACAAGCTATACATGTTTCTCAAGAACCGGTCCCTTTGGCCGCTTGGGTCGCCGTTCGAGAAAACTCCACCTTGTCGACAAGTTGTCCATGACCATGCAAGACTCGACTCAAACTGACGTCTCACACAATCATTCTACCTCTAGTGTTACCATCTCTTTCAGGGCCTAGTTCAATACTTCTCACATCTGAGACCGTCTCGACGACCCATAGTCGCGAGCATTCTTCTTTCTTGCCCTATCATTTCATTCAACTCAGAAACAACTATTTGAAGCCCCTTTTTCCAAACTCAATGAATCAACCGTAGCCCGTGCCTTAGAAATACCAAGTCTGTGAGATCGTGCCTTACGCCAATTGGTGTTTTGGATGAGACTACTGTCCAAGACACTCTATACGACGGGCCTTAAGGTCGTAAAACTAAGTAATTTCGACAACCGCAGAAAATGTGGGATAATGCTTAGAAAAGACTTCGATAGCCTATCATAACTTAGCCTAACTTAATCGTGCAACAACTTGACGAGCAAGGACTGCGTCAAGCCTTGGACGATGGGACCGTACATGCTTTATGAAGCGTGTATGCGGGCGACAGCTATGACTTAGGCTAACTCTTAGCTTGTGGCGAAGACCAACTTTTCCTTCTCCAAAGCCACGGGACGAAGAACCGAGTGTCATTTTCAAAGCACGCCGTACACCAACTCTAAGCCGACCGTTGGACCTTTTCATATTCTAACTCAATTCGACCCGTCGGGATTATTTTCTTAGCTATGTGGATTCGTCTCTTTTATTATCAAGCCTACTTGTACAAGTTGAAAACATGTGATTTATTATGTGAAGGCTAAGATGAGGCAAGTTTACCGAAACTACCCCACCTGAGCGAGGGGTCGCCTTGACCGAGCGATGTCTCCGAACAAGCCGTTGCAAGGCTAAGTCCGAACGCCGTCGGCGTTTCGATTCCTCCGATTGACTGAGCGGGACAGGACACTACAGACGGTACATCCCGGATCCAAGCCATATCCTTGATCATTCAGAATTGGTTGTTGGTACCAACCTTTCGTATGAGAAAAGGCCCGTATCCATATTGGACCGAAGGGAGAAGGTATTCAAGAACAAGACTATTAGTTTAGTCTGTGTTGCTTGGAGTCATCAATCTTTGGGTGAGTCAATTTGGGAACGTGAGGATGATATCCGATCAAGATATCACTATTAGTTTAGTCTACTTGTCCCGACACCTCTAGCCTCTTGATTAAATTCCGAGGACAGAATTCTTTTAAGGTGGGTAGAGTTGTCACTCCCGTTTTCCGTTATACGTGTTTTTAGTATACGTGTACGGATTTCTGACGTTTGTCAAGTGACCCATGTTTTGACTTGTCCTGTTTAGCCTAACCCTGGTTTAGTCTTAGCTTGACTTGGTTTATCTTGGTTTATTTTTGTTTGGTTCATCATGGCACTCTTGGCCTGGCTTGGTTTATTATGGTTTGAGAAGAGAAGGGTTGTTATATAAGTCAACCCCTTTCTCTCTCTTCATAACTCTTCTCATTTATTTCTTTCTTCTTCTTCTTCCTCATAACTCCTCCCACCCACCAAGAACCCTAGGCAAGTGCAACCTTGGTTCATGATGGATCTCCTATTTTATTGTTCCATTCTTTTCTCTACTAGATTCTAAGCCTCTTTAGAGCTTAGCATTTTTTATTTTGGTGGATAGGTTTGTGTAGATGTAAGTTATGAGTTTTATTGTTTTTCTTGATTTTGATCTAGTAAAGCTTGGTATTTCCTAAAACCAGTCGTCTCATGCTGTAGGAAATCTCGTTCTGTGCAGTTTAGACACATGGAAGTCCCGATTCGGACTTGTTTTGAGCAAGTTATGCTCATTTGAAGTTTTCGGATTCCTATGGAGCTTGACTGCTGTTTGGAGAAGAAAAACAGTGCGCCGGCGCCATGTTGGGCCAGGCGCCCCATTTGTCCATGGCACCCCCGGTGCCCTGGCGCACAGTCTGGCCTAGTCTAGCCAATGTGATGCGCCCAGTCTGGCCTAGGCGCCCTGCGCGCTCTGGCGCCCCTGCCCCCTGCGCTCACGGTGCTTAGGCGCCAATGTTATGCGCCCAGTCTGGCCCAGGCGCCCTGCGCGCTCTGGTGCCCCCTGCCCCTTGCGCTCACGGTGCTTAGGCGCCAATGTGATGTGTCCAGTCTGGCCCAGGCGCCCTGCGCGCTCTGGCGCCCCGTCTCTTGCGCTCACGGGTGCTTAGGTGCCCAGTGTGATGCGCCCCTCCCCTCTGGTCATCAAGGCCCAGGCCCCCATGTTAGCCCTAGCGCCCAAGATAATCCAGCGCCCCCTGGCCTTGCGTCCAGTCTGACCATACGCCTAGACTCGGCCATGCGCCATTCTGACCCTGGCGCCCAAGCTTACTTAGGCGCCATTCTGGTCGTGGTGTCCATTCATGCCTAGGCGCCATATTGGCCCTGGCGCCCATTGGTGTCCAGGCGCCCATCCATGCCTAGGCGCCCCTTGTGATGCGCCTACCTCCCTGCACCTTCTTTGTTCTTGCAACTGTTTATGTGTTTTGTTATATGCATGTGATAACTTGATAACTCTTGACATGAACACGACATGATGGCATTAACCCTCTTTATAATCTTGATAGTAGTCCGTCGAGGTGTACTCTTGACAAGTAACAAGTAAACTTGATTTGACATGTATAAGCTTGATAGTGGTCCATCGAGACGTACTCCTGACAAGTAATCTTGACAAGTAACAAGTAACCTGACATGACATAATAATCTTGAAATGCTGTTGCGACAGCTACCCTGACTTGCTAAGTAACTCTTGTCTTGACACCGTGGTTGATTTTCTTGATTGTGCTTGTACAAGCTACCTGTCTCGTCTTGCATCATGTCTAGGACATGGATTCCTGGTTACCACGGTTAGGAATTCATAATGAATCTGACTAGGTTAAATGACTAGATTGATCAAGTAGTTCATATAGAGATCTTTTTTCAGTTACAAGCGATCCCATTATCCCGGCCACACCTGAGGGACTTGTAGTCTGCCGACGAGTAGGGCACATTTCCAGCCCACTGTCATGTGGGGCACTTCTTGAAATTAAGTACTAAAACATGTTGTCATGTGTTGCACTCTAAGTCACCCAGTAATTCTTGTAACTCTAATAAATCACCTCGTCTGGATAACCTGGATAGCTGCAGGACTTGTGACTGTGGGAACATCTCATTGCATCTTGCTAGTAACTAGGTTTGTGATAACCCTAGTTAGTTAAAGTATCAAGCCGTACTCTTGCTTAGCCGTGATCGATGGATGGAGTCCAATCTAGTCTTGTCCAGACAGTGTCAGTATATGGTTACTTCGGTGCATTATTGTTTATGCTTTACTCTTGTCGATAAATGGTTAAGGACTAAGTTCTGTTCAGGTGAAGGGTTACAACCCCGGTTCTTGTTTGGTTTACGGGTTGTAACTTAGTTTCCGAAATAGTTTCTTAGTTATCTTATCATTTGTCATCTTATCTTGCTAACCCTTTCTTCTTGTTACTTTCTGTTTATTAACCTGCTGGTTTTAGTTCCTAAGTGAAGCCTCCCTTGTGGCACTTGCTCTTCTGGGTTCTGACCCAGCTAGTTTTGTATGGCCAGATTTCGAAGTAGCACCCGAGGATCTACCTGTCTTCCAGCCAGATGGTGAACACCAGGTGTAACCCTGACAACAAGTGGGTTTCTTCTTTTGCTCTCCCGCTCTATTGTAAAGTATTCTTTTGAGGCGTTTAGCCGCCGAGCAAGTGTTAGCTCGTGTTGAAACTTATTTCTGTCTGCCTAAGGGTTGTAACATGATTGACAAATCCTAGGGTTAATCATGTATAACTTAAACTCTTGCTAGTCTTCATATTTTGTATGACTAGCTTCATGATCATCTGAATATGTAATATTTGGGACGTCTTACTTTGTATGTCTGATGATCTGACATCTTGTACAATTATTTGTTTGCTTGAGATTGAGACACTAGGCTTATTCTTAACCATAAGAGACTATTAGCTTGTAGATAAACTCTCATGCATCTAGACAGCCGTGACCGTATTGCGAGGTGGGTTGCACTTCAATGTACGTAGCTGACTGTGTATGTCCCCCGCTCTCCAGTATTCTGGTTCTGGACGTGACAAAAACAATAAGCAAGATCAATTATTGACATATACAATAAAAAAATTATAATGGACAAAAGGCACTGTCAACCCAAAGATTTTACTGAACCGCATACGACATCTCCGACGTGACACACTCGAGGGTTCCGCTCTGGCATACCAACGGTATACCGTTTGCAACATATCGACGGTATATTGTGTTCTGTTAAATTCGAAACAACAAGTCGCTATGACCACAAACAGCATACCAATAGTATACTACAGTATACCGATCAACCGACCATTGGACATCAATTAATGCTACAACGGCTAGAAAACTAGTTGTCTCTAAGCATTGTTGTGTGCAAAGCGGTATACAGGTAGTATACCGCCTGCATAACAGATTTTTGACATTAAATGCAATTATATATAAACGCCTTAAGTTTCTATCTTCTAAATACAAAATCTCTCCATATAAAAGAACTTTCACTTGCCAAATCTATTAGAGATAAGAGTTTTAATTGAGTTGTAAAGTGTAATCTTCAAATTGTTGACAAGATCAAAACCATATCTTGTAAGTGGTTGATGTCTGCAAGCTTTCGTATCAAAGCTTGTGTAGAAGTTGACGAAACTTCGGATCAAAGCTCGTGTGTATGAAATCGACAAGGCTTCGAATCAAAACTCGCAAGTGTAACTATTTCTTATAACAGTAGATTAAAGTCGGAGAGAGTTTCGGGACTAGCGTACCTTACAGAGGATATTAGGATACATCGGGTATCGTTAATCTTATCTCTAGTAAGTAGTTTAAATTGCCTATTAGCAATTATTGTTGTGTTTAAGTATTAGTTAAACCCTATTTACCCCCTCCCCTCTAGGGTGCTTTCTTATATTTAATAAAAGAACGATCCTAATTTCCAGATATGCTCTACATTTTACAATAAAATGTGTAAAAATTGGTAAATAAATTGAACTTTTACGTTCTGATAATGCTTTGGCATATAACTATGCTTTATAGGTTTACCAAAGAACCAAGGACAGACAGGTTGTTCTGTGTGATTCAGTCCCTACCACAATCTTCGGTGCCTGAGAATCCGGCTCCCTCCACTATAGTTTTAGACGATCTTTCTATTACTATCAGGAAAGGTAGTCCTAGTTTACCACTAAGTATCTCATTTCAAATTATGCTTCCTTACATTGTGCTTCTCATTTTGTACATGCTTTTGTTGTCTCATTATCTTCTATTTCCATTCCTAACACTTAAAAGCAATTTATGTCATCTTCTGGTCGGAAAAAATGTAACGGATGAAGATATGTATGCTTTGTATCAAAACTAGACTTAGGGAGCTTACCTCGCTTTCCGTTGGAGAGCAAAGAATGGATTGTAGGTAGGTATACTATTAAGTATCATCCAAATGGTTCTCTTGAGTGTCTCAAGGCATGGTTGGTTGCAAAAGGGTATACACAAGACATATGGTATGGATTATATATAGACTTTCTCTCATGTGGCTCAGCTAAATTCTATTCACATTCTTATCTTTATGGCAGTTAGTTACCAATTGTCTATATATTAGTTGGACATCATGAATGCTTTCTTGCACGATGACTTACAGGAGGAGAATTATATGGATCAGCCACCAGGATATGTTGTGTCTGGTAGTGACAATCTGTGTGTCAACTAAAGAAGCCTTTATGTGGGCTAAAACAATCTCCTCGAACTTCGTCTGATAAGTTCAGTTCAATTCTTATTCATTATGGAATTCAGCGCACCACGTCAGATCAATCAGTATTTAGTCGATAGTCTATAGGAGGTGTTATTGTGTTGATTGTTTATATTGATGATATAATTATATCTGGGAGTGACTACGTTGGTATTTTCGACTTGAAGGACTACCTTACTTAGCAGTTTCATACCAAGGATTTAGGTACACTTCGTTATTTTCTTGGAATCGAGGGCTCGATCTAACATGAGTACCTGCCACAGCACAAATATGTTTTGGACTTGCTTTCAAAGATAGGGATGTTGGACTCTCATCCTGTTAATACTCGTGTGTATTCCCATGTCAAACTTGATGCTGACGTGGGGGACTTATTTGAAGATATTGGACTGTACAGACGACTAGTTGGAAAACTTATCTACCTTATTGTTACACGACTAGATATCACCTATATAGTTGGAGTAGTTAGTAAATTTATGCAAGCCTCTCGGCAACCACATTGGGTGGCTATATCTCGTATTTTGCAATACTTAAAGGGTGTACCTTGAAAGAATTTGTTGTATAAATCATCATATACTCTCAAGGTGATAGACTTCAGTGATGATGATTGGACGACTATTCGGAGTGATAAAAGGTCTACTTCTAGATATTGTACCCTTTTAGCGGGTAATCTTGCTACGTGATGTAGTAAGAAGCAGAACAATTGTGGCTCGTTCTAGTGCAAAGGTCGAATAACGTGTTATGCCTCATACAACTTCTGAGATAATGTGGGTGTAGTTGCTTCTTCATGAAATGAGGATTATAATTCATATCCCTATAGAGATGTATTCTGACAATAGGTCAATATTTTTCCTCACAAGTAAACCCGTGTTTCATATGCGCACTAAACATATTGAGGTGGATTGTCATTCATTTGCTGGTGAAGAAAAACAAATTATTACTCCAAATGTTCGTTATGAGAAATAATTGGGTGATATCCTCACTAAACTACTTATTCGCAGTCCTTTTTTTTTATGTAGCAAGCTGGACATGTCGGATCTCTATCCTCAAGTTTGAGAGTAGATGTTATAGTCACAAGTCTTATTTTCTTATTTAGGTACAATCAAGTAGTTGTGGGTGTGTTTATCATCGTATGTTAATATAAATACACAGCAGCTTGCAACTTTGGGTTTTAAACCCTTGCACTCTCTTATTTTATTTCTCTTGTCTATCTTCCTTCCCTCTTTTTCTAATTTTTACTATGTTAAATACGATAAGAATACTGACTTGGTATTATGTATATTGCTTGTATGCTAACTTTATTTTGGAAAAAAAAAATTGGATAGTTTGAATCAAGAATAGTCATGATGTCTTGATGATATAAAGAAATGATGTTGGAAAAAAGGTACAAGAATTCAAGTAAAATCAAAGCGAAGATTGTTGAAGACTCTTTTGCATAATTTGTTATCATGTATGTCTTTGGTAAGGATAGCAATGTAAGACTTAAAGGAATGAGGTGCACTTGGAAGCTCAACACACCAGACCTTATTTAAGCCATAAATATAAAAACATTGCTTCCGTTTTAGTTAGATCATTTACTAGTTAGGAGTTGGACTATATTTTCAAATAACAAATAACTTCTTGATTTACATTTACATTCAGCCCGACATCCCTTCATTGTTTCAACCATATTTGAAGGTATAAAAATCATTTTAACTTGATTCCTAGTTTCTTAGGGACCAAACTTCCATACCTAAAAGTCATATAGTCATAAGTTTTCCAAAGATGTCTCTACCATTGTTAAAACCAAGATACAAGATTGCACACGTCTGCCATTCTCTATAGCCCAGTTTGAGACACCTTCACTCTTTGAGCCATAATCTTAAGCTACATGCATTATTTTGACTTAGAACCTACTTTTTTGGAAACTAGACTTCAGGACGCTTCTATAATGTATAGACACTTTGGACTAATTCAAACTGGAACATACTCAAAAGTTATTGGACATATTTTCAATCTCATAAAGGAGACATACCGGAGGTTACCGCCCAAACACCAATTTTCCTACTCTTGTATATTGGCACTATACTAGTGAACCTTGTTTCAATTCAGTAGATTTTTTAAACCTCATATTTGTCCACACAGTATACAAGCAATATAATAGTGAAACCAGTTTTCGCCCATCAATGCTACGCAATGCTTATATAACTAGCCATTACATGTTCAACAAGTATATTGCCAGTATACTGTTATGAATAGTAATTGCTAGATTTTGGTTTGTTTTGTGGTTCATAAATAAGTTCCATATTTCTTCTTCTAGTAAGATTCTAAGCACCAAAAATATTACAAAGAAAAAAAGGCTCAAAATATCTAAGAGCTTTTATTTGCCCAAAATGTAAGAGTAAATTTGAGAGTTATTGGATGTTCACCTTTTGTTCAAAAAGATCAACCTTTCTCTTACAAAAGAGGTCGCTTCCGAAAGGAAGTGTTAAAGTCCACCAGCAGCCGACACCAAGCTCTGATTTGGAGTGGTGGACACTCAACATCAAGTCCGTGTATTTGAAGTTGGCGAGTTCTTAATATCAAAGCTCCCGATTGCAAGTATTTCTATAATAGTAAGCCGAAAAGAGTTCCGAGACTTGGATTGCCTCACGAAGGATACAAGGATATATAGAATGTTTACAATATTGCCTTACTTTCCAACCCTTACTTTTAATCATTCACTATTGTCTTTAATTGTGCTTAGATTAACAAAAATTCTATTTAACCCCCCCCCCCCCCCCCCCCCCCTCTCTCTAGGGCATGGTTCGCATTATACCTCTATGACAAGTTTCGTGGTATCAGTACTGAACTATGGGTATTGGGATCGGCAGAATATTGGCAATATCGGGCTGGAATATCGATTTTTTGGTATGGAAAAACAAATAATTATTGATAACTTTTTAAAAATTTAGAAGAAATTTTTTTTTACACATTTATGCATTTTAAGTTTTTTTTGTGTTGTTTTTTAGTAGTTTTGAAATTAAATAAAAATAGTCACCCCTTGCTAATTGGTTTGTCTAATAAATAAGTTTTCTTCATTTACGTTCTTTTACAACTTTAATATGCTTTTCCACTTTTGTTGATTGGTATTTTTCGTTCAATTGACTGGAAAAAAGACCCCCAACGTCGGTATCGCTAGCGGTTGGTATTACATCGGAACATGCCAAACTGTATCGATATAGAGTCGACTGTATCATATTGATATCTATACAAGGAGGAGGTTGAATCAATAGCAATAGTAGACGTCAATATTGAAGACTATTCTCTAGGGGTTCACTTCAGAGACCTATATCCCTTTCCACTTGTGCCACATTTGGGACTGAGTTTTCATATCCCAAAACTGAGTTTCAACTTTCAAGGCCAAAGTCTGTTTTACTGAACATCGTGAGGAATTTACTTTACAAAACCAAGTTTTTCCTCATTTTGGAAACAGAAGAAGCCCCGTTCACAAAAATGAAATAGAGAAATTATCCCTACTCTTTTGTTCATTTACTTTCAACTCTTTTGTTTTATTTACTTTCAACCTAAACTCCATAATAGTTCCCTTTTTTTTCCTTCTAGTTTAAGATAAGTTAAAATGAGATCACATTACATCAGTTAAATTTAGATTAGCTTTCAAATTATATATCATATTTAATTATTATTGCATGATAACTATGGATTTAATTACATAACATTAAAATTAAAATTAGCTTATATTTTAAAATAAGGATTCAAGTTATTTTAATTTGCAAGTTTTAATCTTTTTTCCCCTTTTTATGGTCTTTTTTTATATCTCCAATTTATTCTTTGCCGATGATTTTCATGCATAAACGAATTTTCCCTACCAAAGTCTAGATAACTTCCTCAATGGGCTGTTTTATTTGCAACTAATTTCTTGTGATATTTTATATTTTTTCTTCTTACCACATCAAACAATTCATGGCTAGCATCGATCTTTATGGACTGCATGCCATTATCAAGTCCAGGTGCAACATCCCTCGAGTGAGATTTTTAATTTTTGTCTAAACTATTTATACAATAACTGATTGATTACGATATTGCGATCACTCTTATTGTGTTTTCTTAAAGTTCGAAAATAAATATAAAAAAATAGACACTCACCACGTCATGCACCTTGCGCCTCGAGCTTTATGTGCGCCTCACTATACAGCTTGTCCGGTGACAACGACTTAAATTATGGTAAATTACATTTGATGGAGTTCAAAACTTTAAATATAATATTTGGAGATGGAATAATCCTAACAAAAAAGATTCCGAGTTCATAATTTAAATATACCATTGTTTGGTAACTCCCAAATAGAATATACACCATTTTCATCATTCATGCCAAACACTTTCCAGTTTACAAAACCACACTTCAATCGCCAAAACTTTGTTATCAGAACTTCATTTAGAAAACCGAATTTCAAAAGTAAATCACAAACGGATCCTTAGTTGTGCACATCAACAGTCCAACTTGCAAGTTAGTTGATAGATTAATGGGACCGCAGGATCCTCCATTTGAATTGTGAAACCCAAATATGATTGGGAAAACATCCAAATCATGACACACACAAGACACACAAGACCTTGTATGACCCAAATAGCAAGATCCTGATTGTAAAATATAACATTGTGAATTCTAACTTGTTGTCATCGTTATCATAATTTCTACATCATAAACATATGCATGCCAAACTCGTAATGGATACACAAGTGATTATAAAACATATGATTCTATATTAGTAAAATAACAACATAGATATAGATGTTAATGAGCAGTCAGACATGCATGCAGTCATGGACAGACATATATATGGTCTGTGGTGCATGGATGCACTCAAGCATACACATCCGTGTACAAATACATTTTTATTTCTTCTAAGTGAAGTAAATCAATGCAACAAATTTCATCCATTTATTAAAACAGGACTCTTCTTAACATTGTTGCTCCCCATTTACAAGCTTAAACATGTGTGCATAAAAACATGATCCTTCCTACATGCTAAGAGCATCTCCAACCCTATTGTGAGTTTAGAAAAAATGGTTGCCACATAGGAATGACAAACTTTCATTCCAAAAATTCTTCTCCAATGCAAATATAGAATAAAACATGAAGTTGACATGGCAATGACATGGCAAGAAGAATGTGAAGTTGGTTGTCTAGATCTAGACAATGCACTTCACAATGACTTTGTCTCCATATCATCAATTATGAATAGAAATATTTATAAAAAAGTTGAAGAAGTGGAGGAGTTGCCTTGGAAGTTGGAAAAAATAATTTTTATTGTCTCCTCAATACTTTTGCATTGGAGAGAGTTTTTCTATCTCATTGTCTTTTGAGATATAATTTTGCCACATAAACAAGACATTGTCTTGTGGCTCATGCCACATAGGAGCCACCTAAGACTCACAACACTTAACAAGACAATAGGGTTGGAGATGCTCTAACTGTATCAAATCAAAGATGTAATTGTAGAGCATTTAATGAACATGAGATCCTTAATCTTCCCACTTATGTAATCCAAACCTCGATGAACCCATCATCTAGCAACACGCAGTAGGAAAATGTCCTACAAAAAACATAAATGTCCTACAAAGACATGAGAAAGTTCATATTGTTTCAAGTAAGAAACAAAAAAGGGGGAAGTCTTAACGATTATTTGTCCTTTGTGAGCATGGCTCAAAGTGGTGCAACATGAGACTTGCCACGATTTATGTAGTAACCTGAAACCACCAGATGCAAGCCTAGAACAATCCAAAATTGGCTAATATATTGTGCACTCTGACCAATATATCAGCAAATATTTGTTCCAGTCAGTGGCTAGATATGGTATATTTTCCGAACTAAGATCAATGTTTGTGACTTAGTGGAAACCTCACAATCAGAACAAACTACTTTATCACTAGCAACCAAGAAGAAAACCAGTGTTTTCACGGCACAAGGACACCTATCGCTTGAGGCGCATGCGCCTCATTGATGCGAGACGCTCATGTCTATTAACTTATTTTTAAGAACACTAAAAATATATAATAGAATCGATAACTACATTTTAATCGATAATTTATCATGTATATAAGTAAAAAAGAAGAAATAGAAATGAACTTAGAGGATTCGGAAATTATAACTGACTCGAGGATAATTGCTTAGTTTTCACAGCAAAGGTTCATCTGTCCAGAAGGATTGACATCAGGTTGCCAAGATGTGGGAGAAAGTTGGAAAGAAAGAAGAAAATATTGTAGAAGTGCTCATCAAGAAAAATTACAAAATAGTAGATAACCACCTTAGGAGTGTAATTGGACTTCAACAATGGAGATTCTTCTTTGGAGGAGAATCAGCAGCAACAGTGAAAACAAAGAAATAAAGAAAAGTAAAACAGGAAACGAAATTTAAGAATGCAAAATCCTAAGTTGAATCCCTAGTAAGACATTTGTTGGACGGCAGAGGAGAGTGATTATGACTAGTGTCTCGATGTTGGCAACGAATACGTCAGTGGGAGACGCTCAGCAACAATTGTTGGAGAACTGGAAAAAGAGTCGAGAGATAAAAGGGGTGGAGAATTGAAAGAATAGGATTTACTGATTATGAGTTTGGATTAGGTATGGGTTATGGGTTAGAGGGTTGAATAGGTTACATGTTACAAGTTTAATGAGTTTATATTTTGATAAAATAAAACAAAATCAAGCACATTGGTGAAGTTGAGGTTCACACACCATGCATCATGCCTATGGTACACGCCTCAATGTCCTATTGACAACAATGAAGAAAACAATGCAAAATAGATCAACCGAGAGTCGCATTGCAGCACTTGAACATTCTACCATTTTGATTACTGTACCTTTTTAATGTTATGGGAACCATTGTTTCCCTCTGCACATCATTTGTTGTATTGAAATTATGTTGATGCAAAAAGAAGCAAGTATTGCGCCAATTATGTTGTTAAACATTCCTCATAGATTGAGGACCAAAAGAAAGAAAGAAGACTAGTAAAGAAGAAATTGTAGGATCAACAATGTTGCTCAACCTTCCTCAAAGACTGAGGACCAAAAAAGAAGAAGAAAGATACAAGGTGGCATCACTCTCTTTCTTGATTGGCTTTTACAAATCATAAAAGGGACCTGATGATAATATAATCAAGTTCTTGTTACTTTCCTCAAAGACAACTCAGCTCATTGTAGTTGCATAAAGGGTTCTTGGCGTTAGAGCTCTATGAATTTGAGCAAGTCGTGCTGTTTGGTTGAACCATGAATTATGATTCAATCCACATTCTGTATCCATACTGAGGAATTTTAGTTCACTTATTCTATGAGTAAATTCTAATTCCATGAATCATGTTGCATGATAACTCCCACCTCTCAAAATCATACCAGTTAATATACCAATAGAATTTCGTTTATTCGTTGTCTTGGGGAGGCAACTTCCATCTCTCACGATTGAAACTTGACTTCATAAACAACTCAAAGTAACCAAAAATCTTGGAATCCAGACGAGTTAAATCCAAAAATCAGTGTCCCCAAAATACACGAGAACACAAAAGATAGGAGCGGTGTCGTGGTTTTTCCGTGTCCGTATCGTGTCGGCTCAACATGGCTAACCAAAGACACGAGACTGGGATTGCAGGTAACATGATTCCTAATTTGAAGAGATATATCAATTGATGCCCAACAACACATGCTTGCTTTATAGATTCGATCACTGACAAAGAAAAAATCTTAATCTATATATAATTACTCCAAAACAATCCTAGGTTACAAGTGAACAAAACGACTCCTCCTAGTCTACTGTTCTTCACAAGACGTACAAATACTAGAAAATTGAAGCTGAGCATTGAACCAAATAATAGAAAATTGGAAGAGGGAGGGAGGATGCGTAGAACAAATCATACCTAGTGAAAAGGCTTGGGTGATGACGAGGAGATCATCGTCTGCAACCGCTGCCGCTAACTCGACCCCGACGTCCCTAACCGCCGATGAGACTGCGGAAACCGGGGCGGCGGCGGCATCGGTCAGGAGCAGAGCGCGATTCTTCTTCGTGGCGGCCATGGCGTCAGTCTCTCCTACAAACACAGGAACAATTATTTCCTTTTTCTAATACATAGATCGATTATTTTCCTTTAATGGATTGAAGAAAGAACTCACCTTGGCTTGCGAAAACCCTAGCTAGAATGTTTCGGGAGAAATCGAGGAGCTCGAAGAAAACTATGGACTTTGGGAAAAATAGAAACTAAATCCAACCGAACCGGAGAAAGGTCTGTATTTAATTCAAGTGTTGGACACGTGGATGAAAAGACGCGTGTCGGCGGGGCTGCCAACGTGCGCACCTGCGTGGCCTGCCGGGTTTTGGGATATGCAACGTGGATGTCCAGTACCAGGAAGACAACTGGCATGTGGAGTGTGACAGGAAACTGTCCCTACCGGATCTGAAAATGTCACGTTTTGAAAAGTAGAAAATTTTCTACAAAATATTATATAGGGTGCGTTTGGTTGTAAGGTGGACAATATGTAAAAAAAAAAAAATTAATTTTTAATTTTCTAGGAAAAAAAATTTTGTGGAATTTTTAAAAAAAATTATGAAAAACTTAATTTGGGTGTTTGACTGCCATTATTTTTCACGAAAAATAATTATTTTCCATGAAAAATGATATTTTCCTATGAGTTGGACAAGTTTCATTTTTCATCATTTTAGATGAAAATATGAAAAATGATAGTTTTTTGGAAAATAATTCCATAGAAAATATAAGCTATCAAACACTACAATTGGTGAAAATTTTGTGATGAATATATATATATATATATATATATATATATATATATATATATATATATATATATATATATATATATATATATATATATATATATATATATATTTTTTTTTTTTTTTCATATATTTTTTTCATATATATATATATATATTTTTTTTCATATATATATATATATATATATAAATTATATATATATATATATATATATATATATATATATATATATATATATATATAAAGGGGCTTCAAAATGGCTCAAGCTTGAGCCGTCTAAGCCGTGTATATCATCACCATTTTTTAAAATAATAATAATAAGATATTAAAATTAACTATATTATTTATCTTTTGTGTAGGTAACCGAACCCTCTCTCACGTAAAAAAAATTAAAAACCACCTGGTACTAGAATATATTTAAAATTAAAATTATATTTAAACTAACTACATAACATTATCTAATTAAACACATATCCAGAATTAAAAAAAAACCATAACAAATCATATTCAAATATATTCAAAATATATTTAAAATATTGTAATATAATTTAAATTTTTATATACTTTATTAATACTATCATTGAGTACCTTTTTTATACGTGCAACGCACGTGAATATGACTAGTATATATATGACTAGTATATATATATATATATATATATATATATATATATATATATATATATATATATATAGAAAGAGAGAGAGAGAAGGGTCAAAAATATAATCCAATGACTGCTATTTCGAGGAACATGTCCTGGGACAGACAATAATAAAATGGTTCGATTCTATTATTTTTATCTGTTCGTATTAGATATTTAAACTATCCAATTTCTCATAAGATTTTGATCTAATATGAACAGTCAAAAATATTATCCGGCGACTGCTATTTCGAGGAATATGCGGGGATGCTTAAGAACGAGGATCCCGATCCGTTCTATCTATATAGATGTGTGTATGTGAGTGTATGTGCGTGTGTGTGTACGTCCTAGGACTTTGTGGATTATGACGCCCTGACTATTGTTAGGACTACCAAAATCTTGACAATTCTTGTTTATCCTATGTAAGATTGGGTTAGGATTGGGATTTTTTATTTTGTACTTAGCTATTTATTTCCAATATAATATACAAATTATCTTATCCCAAGAAATTTTCGTCTCTACTCCAATTACCATTGAACTAGGCCTTTTTTTAGATGAATTTTGTGTTCAACTACCTTAAATACAAAACTGGTGTCAATAAGTTGGAAAACAACATAGCACAGTCTTAATGATGTCAAGCTCGATTAATAATAGATGGGGTCACAAATCGTTTGAGCTTGGGTGCGAGAGAGGTAGTGTATTAAGGAATCATCATAGAAAAATACAGTCTCAAAAGAAATAAATAAAAGAAGAGAAGCGTTGGGATAAAGAAATATAGATGCTCATTCAAGTTGTAGTTATTTAACATCATCGAAGACAAGTGGAAAGTCACTCCCCATTTTCTGATATACGTATTTTGAATGGTATTTTGATTCACTGCTTTTCCACGTTCTTGGCTTTACATCCAGAAAATCAATTTGAGGGGTATTTTGATTCATGAAGAATGAGACTTGATGACTATACTTAGGCGATGAGATAGCTGAAGACAAATTACGCTTGACACTGGAAGCCATCTGTTTTTATGACTGACTGAGAATATGCCTTAATAAATGTTACCGATATCGTGTTTCCTCACGCAAATAGACTTTTATCCAATGGGTGTCACTCCCCATTTTCGATATACGTATTTTGTACGTGTATTGGTTCTTATATCCTGTATTTTGTGTTCCTATAACCTGTATCGATATGGTACCCTGAACGTGTTGCTTGTGCACATTTCATATAACAACTACAAATCAGAGTACCGTATCCGTACTTGAGACATGTTTAGTATATACATATGTAACACATTTGATTATGCTAAAATATTATTAATAAATAATAAATTTCCATTAGTTGTTAAAAAAATAAATAATAAATAAAAAAAGAAAGAAAAAACTTAAACCCCTATTGGGACGGAGAGAGGCACCGCCTCCTCTCTCTCCCGACACTCTCAACACCCTCCCTTCACCTCACCCCTATATATATAGCTCTCTAGGTGCTACCCTCGCCCCCTTCTCCGGCCCGGCCTAGGCCGGCGGCCGGCCATCCCTCCCGGCCTTTCCTCCTCTCCTCCCCCTCCTCCCCTTCACCCTCCGCATGGCGGCTCCCCTCCCCCCCGCGGGTGGCCTGGTTCTCCCCCTCCCGACCTCATAGCCATCCTCGGCCATCCCTTCCCCCCCCCCTTCGCCAGCTGCTCCTCCGTCCCGTGATGGCCTCTCTCCGCCACCCCCTCCCTCCTCCTCCTCCGTCCCTCTTGTGGCCTCCCCGGCTCCCCCTCCTCCTCCCCATCCTCTCCTAGTGCCCGTCGCCTCCGTTGTCTCCGAAGCCTCGGTGGCCTCTGGACTGGCCCTGGGCGGAGGAGCCACTCCGAACCCCCTCACAGGGGTGGCGGCTTCCCTTTTCCAGGCTCCCCCGTGTTCCGTCTCCGGGTCGGCGGTCGGAGACCAGCCCCTAAATCAGATTTCAAATTTCATTTTTCCCGCTCAAGCTTCGAGGCCGAGGGACGCGCTCCTATGCGCCCCCATGCCGTTGGGCGCATATGGCTGCCATAGTGTGGGCGCATATGCTGCCCCCCTTGTGGGCGCATGCTTCCTCCACCAGACCCATCCGCCCCAGGTGGGCGCATATGCTGCCCCCCTCGTGTGTGCATGCTGCCTCCTCCAGACCCATCCGCCACAGGTGGGCACATGTGGGCCGTCGTCCGTAAGCACATCGGGTCCTCTCTCCGTCAACGCTTTCGTAGGCTCCCCTTCCGTAGGCGCATACCCCCTCCCCTATTCGGCCAGATTCGTAGCTTCTCAAGGAGTTCCTGTGGGCGCATATGCTCTCTCCTCGGTCGGTGCTTGTGGCCTCGCCAGCGCGGCCGCCTTTGGGATCCATTATTTTGGGGCCGCGGTTGGTGGCCCCTCCGTCGATACCCCGTCTTCTTCTGGCCGTCCCCCTTGCCAGGGTTGGTCTCCATGGCAGTACTGTGGTTCTCGACGCCCCGTCTGCGAGGTCGGCCCCCTCCATTTCTACATCTATCCCGACTGGATCCTCTCTCCCTGCTGACCTCCTTGCTCTCAACCCGGGTTGGGAGAGGGACCCCAGGCCGATCATTCCCCCCTCTCCCACACTTCCTCGGTGCAGGTCCCTCCTTGCGTCTCCCAGGGGATCCCGACTTCGTTGACCCATCAGGTTCCTTCCTATGCCGACAAACTTCAGCCAGACAGGGCAACCAAGCAGGGTCTCATGTTCCCTGACGTCCACCTTCCCGAAGTCGAGTATTCGTCCCCATCTCCTACGCCAACAGTGCCTTTCTCCGACCAGGAACTCCAATCCCTGGCTACTTCCTTCCTCCACTCATTCGTCCTCAAGTTCTCCTCGGGCTGCCCTAAACTCTCCAGAGTCCAGGAGGTTATGGCCAGTTGACGGCTATCTGCTGAATACAAGGTCGCCTCCTTGACCCTAAACATATACTGCTCCACCTATCCTCCGATATTGACCACATGACGGTGTGGTCCAAAGGCACCAGCAGGGTAGACTCCCACCAGATGAAGATTATTAAATGGTCCACGAGCTTTAGCACTAAGAAAGACTCAGCGACGGTTGCCGCATGGGTGACCCTTCCCAACTTCCCTCTCATATGCTTCGTCCCAGCAGCCCTCAAGGGTATAGCTAATTCCTTTGGGACTTATGTGGCCTCTGCCGCAGAAACCAGCAACCTAACCAAAGCTCACTATGCTAAGATCTGTGTTGAGCTCGATCTCTCGACCGAGCCCCCCAACCACATCCTCATTGAACTGGGCAACCAGACCCACACCCAGCAAATCATCTATGACAATCACATCATCTTCTGTTCCCACTGCCATCTGCGTGGTCATCTCTCAAAGCATTGCTACCGTCTCCATCCTGAACTCAAGAGAAAACCGGCTAGGCCTACAGCCTAACCTCAGAGAGCAAGATCCGCTCGCCCACCCGGTCCCCCTGCTTCAGCTGTCGAACTTCCACACTAGATTCCAATCCAGCAACAACAAAACAGGCCAAGGCATCATAGTGGACAGATTGGAGTCCCCGCCCTCTGCCAGATAGGTTACCCCCTCCCACCCACCAACTCTAAACCTCTCCAATCAGTTCAACATCCTCGACACGAAAGCGGTAGAACCCTCCCAAGAGATCACTTCCATTGAAGGCCCTAAGGCGGCTTTCCAGACGGGCTTCGTGGTCGTCAGAGACTTCCAACCGGCAGCAGCAGAGGAGGCTTTCCATGACCACCTATACACCTCGGAAGGACTCCCCGTGACTCATCCTTCCCATAAAGTCGATATTATAGAAGCCCTCGCTATTCTAGGGCCAGATCAAGCTCAGAGAGGTCTTCAGGTCCTAGCCGCGGAATTTGACCTCTATTCGGAAGGAGACCAGTGTGGCAACCTAGACGACTCCATTCTCATCCCCCCTGAGGAACCAGTCTCGGATTCGACAGGAGAGCTGATCAAACCGACCGACGACATTTCCACCAACTACTCTGTCGGAGTTACCTCCAGCACATCCACCTTGAAGGCGGGAGTGGCTTCTACCAAAATTAGGAAACCATATCTGAAAAGAGACGGAGAATCCCCCGTAACCCGAACCAGGTCCGCAGCAAAGCGGGCTAACCACCCACCCCCTATCTCCACTAATGCTGAGCATCCTCTCCTGGAATGTCCGTGGTCTGGCGAACAAACGTACCAAGAGGAGAATCACCAGCCTTAACAAAACTTATAAGATTGACGTGTTGATCATTCTTGAACCCAAAATCCCCTATAAGAGACTCATACCCATTCAGCTGTAGTTAGGCTTTCCTACGGCCATTGCTGGCAGACACAACATTTGGATCGTGCTCGAAGGACGTTAGAATCGGAGTTATTAACGACTCCTATCAAGCCCTTTCTTGCTGGATGGAATGCCCGTTATTACCCAAGCGCGCTATTCTGTCCACGGTTCATGGCAGCTACGACATCACGGAGCGCAAACATCTTTGGAACAACCTCCTGGACATCCACCTCCGTTACATCAATCTTTCTTGGCTTTGTATTGGGGACTTTAACGTTGTCACCTATAGAGATGAGAAGACAGGTGGTCGCCCTCCTCCTCTTTTGGCCATGTAAGATTTCAACAACTTTATCTTCAACTCTCACCTCTTCTCCCTTCCATTCACCGGCAACGCCTTTACCTGGTGCAACATGCAGGAGGGAGACCGACGCCAGTATTCCCGTCTGGATAGGGCTCTTACGAACGCCTAATGGCACGATATGGGGATGACCTCCAAGCTCTCCCATCTCAACGCCATTGAGTCCGACCACGCCCCCTGCTAGTGGGCATTACCAGCAACTCGGGCATGAACAAAAAGAGTTTCCGCTTCCTGGATTTCTGGAGCCACCACCCCCAGTTCTTAGGCATCGTCACCGAGGCTTGGGCCAGCTCGGATGACGCCGAACCGCTCACTCGGGTGGCCAACAAGCTCAAAGCCACGAGGAAAGCCCTTGTGGCCTGGAGCAAGCAAGCATATGGCGACATTTTTCAAGCCATCCGCGAGGCCGAGGATGACATCAATCGTGCTGAAATCAGGTTCTTGAACGACAGATCTCCAGAAGCTAGGACTGCTCTTAACCTCACCAAGGCTATCCTCAAATTCCGCTTGAAGGTGGAGACCAATTTTTGGAAGCAAAAAGCAAGGCTCAAATGGGACAGTGAGGGCGACAAAAACTCGAGCTACTTTCATGCCTGCGTCAACGGTCGCAGGCAGAAACTCACTCTGCACCAAATTATTGACAACAATAGGAACATCATCAAAGATCATAAGAGTATCCAAGCGACAACGGCGGAGTACTACTCCAACCTGTTCACCAAGGAGACGATTACCAGGGACCGGACCTGCTTGGAGGAAATTCCACACCTCATAACCAAGGGGGACAACATCCAGCTCGAGCTCCCCCCGTCCGATCTAGAGGTACAAGAAGCCGTCTGGGCTCTAGACCAGTACAGTGCTCCAAGACCGGACGGGTTTTTCGATGTATTTTTTCGATCCTGCTGGGACATCATTAAGGCAGACATCCACGCAGCGGTCACTGCCTTTTTTCAAGGAACGAGGTACCCAAGAGCAATCTCGAGCACCAACCTGATCCTCATTACGAAGAAAGATAACCCGGAGACATTCCGCAATTTTTGCCCCCATCAGTCTTTTTACCTTCACCAACAAGATCATATCCAAGATCATCGCCACTCGCATGTCTAGTCTCCTTCCCAAGATCATCTCTGAGGAGCAGAGCGGGTTCGCTCACGGCAAAAACATCCAGGATAATATTATGTTAGCTCAAGAATTAATCACCTGTATGAAGTTTTTGGCGAGAGGGAGCAATATTACTATCAAATTAGACATAAAAATCTTATGACAGACTGGATTTACAATTCATGATCTGGGTCTTCAGAGCCTTCCGATTCTCCGAAACCTGGACCAATATAGTGTGGAGATCGATCATCAACTCCTGGTTCTCCACAGTGATCAACGGCAGGCTGACGGCTTCTTCAAATTGAGCCGTAGGGTTAGGCAAGGTGACCCTCTGTCATCCACCATCTTTATCATCACTGTGGATGCCCTGAGCAGGAACCTTAACAAGATGGCTTGCACTACCAACTTCTACCACTATCATACTGCTAGTGGCTGCCCTATCATCACCCATCTAGCCTTTGCAGACGACATCCTCATTTTCTCATCTGGGGACGTCGGGTCGGTAGAGGCGGTCTACAACACTCTCCAGAGGTATGCCAGTTGCTCCGGCTAGCAGGTCAACCCAGATAAAAGTGTCATCTACGCCCATCACAAGATCAAGAGAGAGCAAGCAGACATCCTCGCCAACACCACCTCCTTCCCTATCAAACACCTGCCATTCCACTATCTTGGATGCCCCTTCGTGTACGGGAAATCCAATGCTGGTATTTTCGAGGACCTGATCAACCGTATCAGGAAAAAACTTAAAGGATGGCATAATGCTACGCTATTCCCAGGCGGCAAGATGATCCTTATCAAGCACGTCCTCTCATCCATTCTCATCTACACCCTGGCAGCGTGCTTCCCCCAAGAAAGTCCTTAATTCGATCGAGAGCATCTTTAGCAACTTCTTCTGGGGGCACAGTGAAGGCAAAAACAAACATTATTGGGCTAGCTGGGATACCATGGCGCGACCGACCGGAGAGGGGGGCCTGGGATTCACCAAAATCTCCTACACGTTAAAGCATTCTCGATGAAACTGTGGTGGAAAATCCGTACTGCTCAGAACTTATGGACCAGATTCATAAAGGCCAGATACTTCAAGCATATCCACCCATCGAAGGCCATTTCTAACAGCAGGTCCTCTGCAGCGTGGCGCCGTATGCTGATCGGGCGTTCACTAGCCGAACCGATGATGCGGCTACTGGTGGGCGACGTCGAATCATCAGCATTCCTCGATAGATGGGTTGGAGACACCTTACTTCTAAATCACTCAGAAGCTCACAGGTACTGCAAGATCAAGGACATATGTGACACCATCGCTAATGACTGGAACTTGAACAAGGTACATGACTGGGCTGGGCTCGAGGCGGTTGAGCTCATCCATCATGGCGGATTGACGATTGGGTCCACGCTGACGAGCTCCGGTGGCAGGAAGACGCATCGGGCTTCTTCTCGGTCAGATCAGCCAGAAGAATGGTCCGCGGTTCGGTGACCCCTTCCCCAAGCATCGCTCCGTTCTGGCAGACATACATCCCCAAGAAGTGGTCCTTCATCATTTGGAGAGCCCTACGCAAGATCCTCCCCACCGACGACACCCTCAGCACTATCGGCTTCAGCCTTACGTCCATATGTACATGCTGCAATGATCGTCAATTGGAGACGGTGGACCACATCTTCTGCTGGGGAGAACTTCCGGTAAAGGTATGGAGCCTTCTCTCTAATTGCTGTAGGACGATGCTTGGGGGCGGGAGCTACGAAAACCGTATCAGGAATTGGGGCTCGGTATCCCATGGCCACCAGATTGTAGCAGCAGCTGCTACGTGGGTGATATAGAAGAATCACAACAAGGCGAGATACGAAGGTCATTAGTACTCCACTGACCAGCTTATTAAGGAGATCATCAGGCAGTGTAATAAGAGGAGATCCCTCTGCAAGCACGGCCAGTCGGTATTCTGGAACTCCCTCTTATCCCCGGTCTATCCATTTTGGGTTCCTTTCCTCCCCTTCTTTTGTTAGTATATGTGTATAGGCTTCGACATTTTGCGCCTTCTGGTATACTTGTATAGCTTCGGCTTTTTCAATCTTATGGAACAAAATGGGGAGGGTTTTACCAAAAAAATGTATGTATATATTATCTTCCAATCCCTCTCCTCCTCCCTCATTCTTCTCACACGTAGTCGCCCCGTGCGCCCACACCTATCGCACGCCCGCACTCGTCGGCCACCTACACGCACGACACTGGTCCCAACAGTTATCACCGCCATCACTGATAGTCTGGATCCTGCTATCGGCTGACCAGTCACTGTAGTGCCTCGTTCCCGTCGGACGTTGTACTATATAATGGACTCGTTGCTAGTCAGACTCAGTCAGAAACCTAGATGGCTAGTTTGACTCAGTCAGAAGCACGGTTTAATTCCTCGAACTAGTTTGACTCAGTCAAAAGCACGACCAATTCGGCATAAATTGATGTAAGGAAGAACTATTTATCGAAATTGGCACAATTAATTGGTATTAGAGCACGGTTTAATTCCTCAAATTTTCAAAAATATTTCTTTTGAAAATTTGTTGCGATTACTCGATTGAATGATTTTCGACATATGCTATATGAAAAATAGTTCCATATAGGTAAGCCCGTAGTTATTTTAAGAATACTAACGAGTTTACTCTATTTTATAGGGATGACTAAAAGAACTAGTCTTGAAGCTGCGAACAATACTGCGAATAGTTCAAGTAGTTCGGAGGAAGCTGCCCCTAGCGAAACTACGATGGAAAGATTGATGCGCCTGATGGAGGTGCAAGAACAACATGTAGAAGTACAACAACAATAGCTTTAGACACATATTCAGGCTCGATTTGGTGCGCAACAGAAGCAAATTGATGTCTTAACTCGAATCATGAGTACCATGGTGGCCAACAACAATGCAACGACCATGGCTACAACTTGAGAAACTTAGCTGAAGAAGAATAAGAAGTGTAACCTGCGACGATAAAGTTTTCTTCCCTATTCAAAGCGACTGAGTTTAGAAAGATGAACCCACCTAAATTCAACGATCGAGCAAAGTCTGACGTAATTATGGGATAGCTAGCGAAGATCGAGAGCCTGTTCAATCTTTTCAACATCGAAGGGTCAAAAAGAGTAACATGTGCAGCGTTGCAGCTACAATTGAAGACCTATGACTGGTAGGAAGCGAAGAAGTAGGAGATCTACGGAGCAGCTCCCGATACCAAGATTTCTTGGAAAATATTCAAGGAGGCTTTTCTTGAGCTGTATGTTTCCTGAGCAGTACGTCGATAGAAAGAAGACGAGTTCATGATGTTGAAGTAAGGAAATATGTCATTCGACGATTATGACTCGCACTTCTCGAGGCTTACAAAGTTCGTCAGAGCCTTTCTGCCAAAAAATAAAGCATGGTGTGAATGCTTCCAGTAAGGCCTGAACGACAAACTTTGTAGGTGTCATAAACCATAGATGCCAGACCTACAGAGAATCGTACGACGTCGCACTTGATAGCAAGCGAAATATTGGCCGCATGTTGCAACGTGCAGTGCTACTCGTCTGCCATAATTTTAAAAAGCGTCATAACAAAGTGGGAGGACTTGGAGTGTCGAAGAAAACAAATACATTCAAGAATCGGGGTCCCTATCTGAGAGTACATTACAATAAATGTGGAAAGAATGGGCACCGGATAGTCGATTGTCATATCTTTGGATGCTTCAAGTGTGGCGAGATGGCCACAAGGCTCAAGATCGTCAAATGGAGAGGGTGAACCAAAACCCTCCGAGGAACATTTTGAATCAACACCCTTCGAGAAACTTTCCAAACTAGAATAGAGCGCATCCAGTGCAGGGTGCAAATACGGTGCGAGTGAACTCACATAATCAACATCAGGGAGCGCATGACAGAGTATATGCTTTGACTCGAGATAGAGCATTCGCATTCGACACTGTTGTAACAAGTATATAACTGTACAAAAATATACCTATTTGCCATTAAAAAGTGTTTGAAGAAACTTTATAAATAATAAAAAATAGAATAGAGTACAACATAGGATTTTGATGGAATCTTTAGAGTACACTTTTGTTTTTATCTAAAAACCGTGGCGATGGAGAGGTGATTCTTTACTCCGTTGACGATCTCGATCTCTCTGAAGGTCTGAGTTGCTCTGGAAGGTGATGAGTTGAAAAAGCTTTTAACTGAAGATAACAGGATTTGAAGAAGATTGAATGAAGGAATATCCTTCTATTTATAGGCAACGGAATGATCCGTTTATGCACGCATATGCGATGCGCACATAGAGATTTTGTACGTAGGGATGCCACGTGTCTGACTTTGTTGGGTGCATGGATGTTATGGTAGGAAGCTTGAACTGATTCAGTTTGAGACTGCACTGTTGGATTGCGGAGGAGCTGACATATGGCAGTTGTTGAGATTCGTATGTTGCTGAGGTCTTAGGTGGTTGGTACCCATTCGTGAGTAGAACTGAGTTAATGACATGTGGTGCATGCTTATTGCTCAAAGATCTTTGATTTATTGCAGGGTGATTTGCTTGGATGCGCCTAGGATCTGGCGCATAAGTAGACTTTGGCGTATGACTTTTGGGGTCAACAGCAAGTCTGGGAGTATGGCTGTAGAGGCGCATGCAAGTTTTGAGTGCATGGTCGTAGAGGCGCATACGAAGTTCGAGCGCATGGCCGTAGAGGTGCATGTGAGTATTTTGCCGGCCACATGGCAGAGTACAACTGTAATCGACCAAAAGATAATGATTACATCTCTTTATTTTTTTGAAAAAACTGCTTTCAAGTGGCGTGCTGCTGACTTCTGACACTCAACTTTTAATGCTCGTTGGACGGGGAGCTCCGTATAGGCACATTTTGTTAGTCCAATGATTATATCTTGTTTTTGAATATGGCTAATCAATTAAGTTTAACATAATGACGTCACTAATATTCATGTAATCACTATCATGTTACTATTTAAACTTAGCATTGTCCTAATGTTCTATATCATATTTCTATGTTTGTATCACAATGCATCATACTGCTTTGTTTGTCTAACATGTACTTTCATACATGCACTAAGCATGATCAAACATGATCAAACCAAGACATATGCAATGGAGAAATATTAATGGGCCAAAGATGGCGTTATACAAGAAGATTTCTCTGAACCGCCCAACAGGCCTCACATCGGGGGTTCCGCTGGCAAAGGACTATTGGCTTTCCTATTTTAATAATATATTTTTTATATTTATTGAGTCTAGGAATATGATTTATACTGCATCATACTAGCAAATAGGCTATCCAAGAAACGTTTTCAAAATACCCTTTCTTTTTGAAAATAAGCCCACTTACAAAAGCCTAAACTACTTCCTAATTGTTTGACTTTTCAAAAATCCCAAAAACCAATTTGTAAAAACCCTAACAGAACTCCAACAGAATTTGACCCTAGTTCGATTCGAATTTGGCCCGAGTTCGGTTAGTGCCCGTTGGATTTTGAACTTGGTCATCCTGCAGTTACGGATGCAACGACTATCTGTCGGGATTCTTTTAAAGAATTCTGTCCGAATTTTGCCCGAATTCTGCCTTTAGAAAAACTATAAATAGAGAAGATTTTACCTCATTTCAACACACCTCTCTTTCCTCTTCTCTTCTCTCTAAGCTTAATACATTCTTCTAAAGTGTTCTGAGCTATTCATTTTTAAATTCCAAGCCAGTTACAATCCTTTAGTCGATTTGTCAGTGCAGTACGGTCTAGAAGTTTCAGAGTGATTGTGATCAGAGGCTTGATTGAAGAAAGATACTTCATAATTGAAGTTTGGTCGAGTACTTCGGATCAAAGCTCGCATTGTAGAAGTTGCAAGAACTTCGGATAAAAACTTATGGTTTTTTTCCATAGTAGATTCAACTGGAAGCTAGAGTTCTTCCGACTGGACTAGTCCTCACAAGAGGAAAACTAGTATACATCATTGTGTTTGCTCTCTGCTCTCTACTTTTTATTTACTTACTTGTGATATATTATCTGTGATCTTGCTGCTAACATTTTTAATTAGCTAATTTTTGCTGCCTACTCTATTCACCCTCCCTCTAGAGTATAGTGCTTTACATTTCATTCCTACAATTGGTATCTACAATTGGTATCAGAGCAGGTGCTCTTTATATAGGAATTATTGCTTATACCAATTGCTCCTACAATTGTTATCAGAGCAGGTGCTTCCTATAGAGATATCTTGGCTTAACATCCTTAGAGCAGATCCTTATTACCAGAGCGGGTTATACAGGTAAAGCGAGGTAACACTGCTATTATATTCTTATTTATTACAGCTGTTACATAGATCACTGTATCACATATGGCAAGTATGTTATTCACAACTGAAGAGCAATTCACAAATAGACTCCCGCTATTTGATAGAACAAACTATAGTTATTGGAAGATACGAATGAGCTTCTACCTGAAGTCTCTAGATTTTGACTTATGGTCAGTTATTGTCAATGGCTACCAAAAGTCTACTATCACTTCTATTCTCACATACCTTTTATTGTGGTGTAGACATAAATGTATTCAATCTTATTACTACTTGCACAACATCTCATAAAATTTGGAAAGTTCTTGAAGCTACTTATGAGTGCAGGTATGAAAGCAAAGTTAGCAACTCCAGAGAGGAGGATAGTCTTCATAATGATGCAAATATATGCATGATGGAATTGGAATTTAAGGTACAACACAATCCCTTATATGAAGAAGAGCTTGTATGTGACAACTGCAAGAAGATAGGCCACATCCAAGAAGATTGTACACTGCTAGAAAGGAGAGTCACTACGAACGATCAAATGAAGAAAGGTCATCATCTTACAAGTACGCTAGCACGAGCATATGGTGTGAAAGCGAAGCAAGAGATTCTGAAGAAGAAGAAGAAGGAAGACCTCATCAAGCTGCAAATTTATGCCCAATAAAATTATCTAACGAGGTACAAAATAATTCCTTTTATGAAGATAGTGAATTTTCTTATGATGAGTTATCTGATGCTTTCAGTGATCTATTAGAAGAACATGAGAAAGTATTAGATAAGTATAAGCAAGCTAGAAATGATATTCTATCCTATAAGCATGAGATGAAAAGCTTACTTGCTTATTGAATGATGCTAGAAACACTTCTACTTCTGATAATTCTACTGAGGTTTCTACACTTGAGTTTAGATTACATGAGGCACTGGAATGCATTGAGAAAAGCACTCAAGAAAATGCTAAACTTAAGGAGGAATTAGAATCAGAAAAGAAGAAGTATTCTATTGCTTCATATAGAATTGATGCTATTTCTGCTAAATATGATAAGATTTGTGCTAACTCTAAAAAGTTAGAGATTAGACTGAAAAAATAAGTAGTACAACCTATGACTCAGTCTAACACAAGACACGTGACACATCACAAAGTCACACACGAAATATCTTTTACAAAGGAAGCAATCAACGCTAAAGTTTCACGTAACCATGCTTTCTATTACAAGTATCTACGCACATCATATCACACCATTGCATGTTCTCATACTGCTGCATATAGCACTAATATTAATACTTGATGTCATTATTGTGGTATAAATGGACACATTTCTAATCGTTGTCAGATTAGAAAACTAGTTGCTATGAACTTATGCAAATGGGTTCCCAAAGCTAACAAATGTGGATCTAAGTATTGGATACCAAAGTCTTCACCTAATATTTCAGGTGGAGCTACTTATGCTGAGCCATAGATTGCAAAGCTACAAAGGTCATCTTCCAAGCAATTGCACCAACACAAGTGTGGTTACTAGAACCACTTCAGTAACATGCTTCCTAAATAGTTTTTAATATCTAGCATGTTCTTTTGATTTCTTGCTCTTAGCTCTCATTGATATCTTTTAATTGTTTGAATCAATGTGAGATATAATCCTAGCATGACTAGCTGTTTAGATTAAATGATTAGTTCACACTATATAGTATTTTATTTTCTATTAGTGTGACACATTTGTCTATGTATGCTCTCTGCCCTTATTCTTTACTCTTGAAGCATGTATACCACTGTAGTCCATAGGAGCTTAATTTTTTTTGGTTAATATGTTTTTGACTCTTCGCCTTTAATAATTTTTAATGGCTATTTCTTACATATTTGTCTTTAACATGTCATATTTACTTTGATCGGTATTTTGTAAGTATGTATATTTAGCATGAGTCTTCTATTTACTTGAAAAGTATATACATATACTTTTATGTTAACCTTGTGCTTGCATAATATATTCACAATTGATTCTCAAATTTTATTGTGATTAACTTATTATGAATCAATTACATCTTTGTCTGATAAAGCATATTTATGCATGTTTTTGATCTTGTGATATTTTTATGCTTATTAAGGATACATGAATAATTCATTGTCATTCATATATTGCTCATATGTTTCTTATATTAATATTTTTTTTGTATAAACATCTTTATGGGGATATATGAGTTAAGTTCAAGTTCTATATTATTTTAAAAAGTAGTTTTAAACTTGTGCTTATCTCATACTTCAGCTATTGATTACTTTGAACAAATTTATGTTCTTCTCTTTATTAGCTTCTTCCTCAAAGCCTCTTTTAATGATGTTTTTCTTGGCTTTTTGGTTGACATTTTGGATACATGACTCTTATTTAAATTATTTATAGTATCTTGATCTTGATAAACCATACTTTGGGTATTTACTTTTTTTATATTTAGGGATTCTAGATTTCGATGTTGTTCGATGAAACTACATATATTTCTTTAAATCTAAGTTCTTAAAAGTAGAGATTATTTTGGATACAAGCCGAAAGGGTCCTTCTGTCATACAGGTGTAAATAGCCTGAAGCGATACGGTGTACTAGTCTTTGGCCTACCACTAGCTGGGAACCGGCCCCTACAACTAACCCGAAGTGATCAATACTTTATAGACTTAAGATTTATTAAGGTCTATTTGCAACTAGTATCTAGTTCTGGATCCAAGGTATTGAATCCAGTCCCCTAGGTTTCAGAATACATCATCGTATCTAGGTCCTACATTTTGATTTACAAATGTTTTATATTTTATTGTTACCCAATAATTTTGTAACACATATGAATAAATGTAAATGATACATCTTATACCGTATGCTACATTGTTCCAAGTTTTTTTAAGTCCATAGAAAATAATTGATTTTATATTGCACAAATTCTTCTTAAATCCTCGGTTATTAAAGAAAAGATTTGTTTTTGGTACAAGCCTACAAAGGGTCTGTCTGTCACCACAGCTACGGCTAAAGCGAAGTGGTACTTAAGTGTTCCTGGTGAACCTCCGTTAGCTAGGATAGTACCCCTACATCTAACCCAAGATTGATCAACGCTTTATAAACTAAAGATTTATTGAGATCTAGTTGCAATTATTATCTGATGGATTTTGGATTTTAGCTTTGATGGATAATATTATTTAATGATTTAATTTTACAAAAGGTAACATATATTGATCTTCATAGGTTAATGTCTGTCGTCTTTTGATATATTTATTTTTCTGTCACATTATTCGAAATTCAGACCTGATGATCTTGTGACTACTCATTGCATATTTTGGTCTTATGATTTCGTCTTTAGCTTGTGTAATATTCATGATACTCATTCTATTAAGCTTCATTATTCTTTTTTTATTCAAGTTATTTACTGTCTATAGCAGTAACTCTTGTAGGGGAGAAGTCAAACATATTGAATTTCTCTCTCTCAAAGCGTTTCTTCTCTTTAACCCTACGATTATCTGATGGACACCGTACAATGGCTTTAAATGGGAAGAAATAAACTTTGATAAGAAGACCTAATATTTTTGAATTAGTTTCCTACTTCTGGAAATATATCTCTGAATTTGTTTTTAAATTTTGTCAATACTATTATTTTTGGATATAGCCATGTAAAGATGGAGTAGTTAATTGTTTCAAATCAATTATCCCCTTGACATGCCATATATCTAGAATACATTTTTCTTTGGACATTTATCTAGTTATGTCTATTTGTTCAAGATAGGCTATTTATGATTTATGGATTTTTTTAACTGTTTCCATGATATAAGAATTTGAATCGTCAGCTGTCAGTCAGAAAGACTAAATGGACACTTTCGAACATTTTTTTACACAACTTTTTAATTATGTATTTCAAAAGTCTTTTTGATTTCTCTCTGATTTATTTTGAATATGTTCGTTACTCAGACAGTCTTCAAAAATCCTTTATTGCCACGAAATCATTTCTTTTTGTTATTTGAATCTATATTTTTCTATGGGAGACATATTTTGTTTGTTCATCTTTAAGCGTTTATTTATTTGATATTTCTTTTACTTACCTAAAGATGATATTTGTTTTAAGTTTATAACTTTATATGCATTTGATCCAAGGAAAGAAAAGATGCATATCTTGGATATTTCTTAGATCTTGTGATTATTTATTTTATCTATTCTTGCATATAAATTACTTCGGAACTAGATACACATATTTTAAGAGGGAGCAAATTAATTGTTTCAATTCTGTTATGTCCTTAATATGTGGTATACCTAGTTCATCATGGATATATATTCTTTTACTTAAAATATCTTGTTGATTTGTTCATGATTTTTTATTTTAGTAAGTTTATGGAAGAATATATGACTATTATTATTTATTTATTTTTAATTCTCTCATTTTATTTGAGTTTCTAAAAGTTATCTTGCCAAATGTAACACCCAGTTTTCCAGATGAGGATAATTTTGAAATTTTGTAATTTTAATTATTAATTATTGATATTTGATTCACATTATGATTTTTTAGTGATTTTTAATAATTTTTAAATAATTTAATAATTGGTTTAAGTCATGACTTGTGATTTTGATGTGCTGCTGGTGAAACCTGAGAGACTGCATAACCTAGAGCCTAACCATGTCATTATGATGACTTAATTACATTTTTAGCCTAGGGATAATTTGGTTATTTTGACTTATTTGAATTATTTGGTGATTTGTTAAATTGGTGAATTCTAGTTTGACTTTGACTTGTTGAGACCTAGTGGACTAGCCTAGAAGCTAACCCTAGCCATGGTGACCCTAGTCTAACTCTAGTTAACCTATTTTAGTCATTAGAGAATAGTTTTAGAATGAGGGGATGTGGTTTAGTGAATTTATGTCATGGCTTATGGTTTCATGAAATGACTTATGGCTTAACTATTTAATTGATCATGACTTAAGCCCATGGGCCATTCAGTGAACCCTAACCCTAATTATTGAACCTATGAACAGCCACATAGGGATCCCCACCCTATTTAAACACTTGTTCATTAGGGCTTGCCTCTTTTATCATTCCTACATTTGGAGAAAAGAAAGGTAAGTTTCCCCCTTCCAAAAATTCCCATTTATTCATTTGATCTCCTTTTTCATCCTAGTCTTTTGCATTAGGTTCTAATTTTTGTATATTTAATATTTCTGGAGGTTAATCTCAGTTTTTGGCTCAATTGGAGCATTTGGCCATCAAGAGGAACACCCTCCATTTGGAGCTTTTCTTGCAATTTGCACCTATAGGTAAAACTCCTTAAATTGATTTAAATTTCAGTTTTCTTTGCATGTAGGGCTAGATCTAGGAGTCCCCTAGGTGTCCCTGAAATTTGGGTGAATTTCGTGTCCGTTTGGTGTCCGTATCGGACACGTGTCGTAGTGTATGTTAGGTGTTCGATGAAATGCCTCTAAGGATTTTATTTTCGATTTTTGCTAAACTAATTACATGATTTTGAAGCTCTTGATGTGTAAATTAATATTTTTGAGGACTGAATTGGTTTTTGTGTGCATTTCGTGTCCAAAATGGACACGCAAGTCGTGCACGACACTGCGCACAGGCCCGTGCGGCTGTCCTGCTGTTCGAGTGCCTTTGCGGACACGACTGTCACGCCCCAGAACCAGAATACTGGAGAGCGGGGACAGACATAGCCACCTACATATATGAAATGGAATCCATCTCGCTATACGGTCACGGCTGTCTAGATACATGAGGGTTTATCTACAAGCCAACAGTCTCTTAAGGTCATGAACAAGCCTAGTGTCTCAATCACAAGCAAGTAAGTAAAAGTCACAAGATGTATGATCATTAAATATACAATAGTAAGGCGTCCCAAACATTACATATTCAGTTGATCATGAAGCTAGTCGTTACAAAATGTCAGGACTAGCAAGAGTTTAGTCATACATGATCAACCCTAGGATCTGTTAATCATGTTACAGCCCGTAGGCAAACAGTAAGTAAGTGCAATCGAGCTAAGCAGGTGCTCGTCGGCTAAACGCCTAAAAAGAATATTTTTACAAGGGAGTGGGAGAGCAAAATAAAACCCACTCGTTGCTGGGATTCCTTCTAGTGTTCACCATCTGGCAGGAAGGTTGGGAGATCCTCGGTAGCTGCTCCGAAATCTGGCCATACAAAACTAGCTGGGTCAGACCCCAGAAAGAGCAAGTGCCACAAAGGAGGCTTCACTTAAGAACTAAAACCAGCAATCAGCACAAGATATAAATAAAAGTAAAAACTGGAGATAAAGAAAATACACCAGGATGATATACGACGAGATAACCATGGAACTATTCAGATAACCAGGTTACAACCCGTAAACCAAATAAGGACCGGGGTTGTAACCCTTCGTCTGAACAGAACTTGGAATTCTCACCATTTATCGGTAAAATAAATACAAGCATTCTGGTCATTCCATAATCTGGAATAGGATCAGGGCAAGACTAGACTGGTTAGACTCCGTCCAATCACTTCACGGCCAAGCAAGAATTACGGCTTGATACTTTAACTAACTAGGGTTGTCACAAGCCTAATTACTAACAAGATGCAGTAAGATTATTCCACAGCACAAGCCCTGCAGACCATCCAGGTTACCCGGGTTAAAAGATTAGAGTTGAATTCAGGTGGGTACATCGTCCAGGAAATGAATGTACCCTTAGGTAGCTTGAAGGGTGCAACACATGATAGTGTGCTGGAAATGTGCCCTACTCGACGGCAGGCTACAGATCCCAAGGCGTGCCCAGGTAACAGGATTGCCTGTAGCAGGGAAATCTCGTCATGACTAATGTATTAATCTAGTTATTAGCCTTAGTCCATTTTAGTAGGTACTCCTGACCGTGGTACTCAGGAGTCCCTGTCCTAGACATGATGCAAGACAGGACTGGTTTATTTATACAAACACAATCGCCCACGGTGTCCAGATTAATTATACAGGTCATGTCATGTCAGGTAGCCGTCGTAACAGCTATTCGAGATAATCATGTCAGGTTATCATGCCAAGTGTACTTGTCAGGAGTGCGCCACGACGGGCCACTATCAGGTCATGTCAGGTTATTATGTCAGGAGTACACCACTAAGGGTCACTATCACGTCATGCTCAATTATTAATTACAAACATATCAAGTAAATTCGTGATTATCAAGTTCAGGACAAAAGGCGTAAGGATATAAAATGGACGTTAAATATCTAATAAAATATCAATATACAGGGCTATAGAAGATCCAGGGTAAGTAGGGTTAGGTCCAGTTGCGCCTAAACATCAGGTTGCGCCTGAGTCAGACTGCGCTCAAGTCAGGCTACGCTCAAGTCATGCTACGCTCAAGTCAGGGTATGCAAGACATACGCTCCAAAAGGCAGCGTATGTACTCCATACGACTCCTCATCAAGGCAGCGTATGTGGTCCATACGACTCCTCTTCAAGGCAGCGTATATACTCCATACGACTCCTCATCAAGGCAGCGTATGAGGTCCATACGACTCCTCTTCAAGGCAGCATATGTACTCCATACGACTCCTCATCAAGGCAGCGTATGAGGTCCATACGACTCCTCATCAAGGCAGCGTATGTACTCCATACGACTCCTCATCAAGGCAGCGTATGAGGTCCATACGACTCCTTGTCAAGGCAGCGTATGCAAGATATACGCCTCCAAAAGGCAGCGTATGGGTCAGACCGTGCTGCACTAAAGAACGCGCGCAGCTCATTGATGCAAGCTAAGAAGCTCGCGCACTGCTCACTGTCTTCTCCAAATCAGCAAGAACTCCATGGTTGAACCCAAAGCTTCAAAAGTCCATAACTTGGTCAAAATAAGTCCAAATCCAACTTTTCAAAGGTCAAAATTGGATAGAATAAAATTCTCTACAACATGGAACCATCAAAACTTGAAAACAAAGAAGTTTGATAGATCAAAACCACCAAAATCAAAAAATAACTAATTTCTAGATCTACAAAAATTAAAGTCTCAAAATGGAAAATGACAAGTTCTAATGTGTCTTAGAAATAAGAGGAGAAGCTAATGGAACAATAAAAATGGGCTCTCTTATGGAAGTAAGTTGCACTTGCCTAAGGGGTGTTCTTGGTTGGTGGTGGGTTTAATGGAGAAGGAAGAAGAGTTAATGAGAAAGTGGAGGAGAGAGAAAAGTTAGGTGGGTTATAAAGGGGGATGGTGGTGGTAGGTAGGGGTTCACCCCTTGGTTCATGATGAACCAAGAGCAATCCCAAACCGAACCAAGCCAACCCAAACCAAGAATAAACCAAGCCCAGGGAGGAAATTAAGCAAGAAAATCATACAATACAAGAATAAATACGTATACGTATTCTAGAAATACGTAATACGAACCACATGCATTACAACTCTACCCACCTTAAAAGAATTCCGTCCTCGGAATTTAATCAAGAGGCTAGAGGAGCAATGATAAGCTACATTAATCACATGCAAGCTATAACTAGGCAGACAATCACTCATTCAAGCAAGGAATCGAAGGCATGAGGCATAAGAAAGACATTATACCTCACGAGTCAAACAAGTCGGGATATCGCGATCGGATATTATCCTCATGCTCCCACGTTGACTCCCCCAAAGAGTGATGACCCCAAGCAACTCGGACTAACTTGATAGTCTTGTTCTTGAGGATCTTCTCTCTCCGGTCCAATATAGACACGGGCCTCTCCTCATACGAAAGGTTGGTACCAACAACCAATTCCGAATGATCCAGGATGTGGCTCGGGTCCGGAATATACCGTCGTAATTGGGATACATGGAACACGTCATGCACCTCGCTTAGCGACGGTGGAAGAGCGAGACGATAGGATACATCTCCTACTTGCTCCAGAATATCAAACGGTCCTATATACCTAGGACTAAGCTTGTCCCGTACGCCGAAACGAATGACGCCACGGTTAGGCAAAATCCTCAGGAATACATGATCGCCGATCGAAAACTCGAGAGGGCGCCGATGAGAATCGGCCCAATGGCGCTAGCGATCTTGGGCAACTCGAAGATGATCTCTGACTCGCCTGACCACTTCAACTGTCTGGGCAATCATTTTTGGACCGAGCATCTGTCTCTTTCCAACATCATCCCAGGCTAGCGGGGATCTGTACTTCCTACCATACAGTACCTCGAATGGTGCCATCTGGATACTGGCCTGGAAACTGTTGTTGTACGAGAATTCCACCAGGTGCAAGTGATCTTCCCATGAACCACCGAAGTCAAGTGTGCAAGACCGCAACATGTCTTCAAGAGTCTGGATCGTGCGCTCCGACTGGCCATCTGTCTGCGGGTGATATGCTGAACTGAACTGGAGATGAGTTCCCAAACTCTCTTGCAAGCTACGCCAAAAGTGCGACGTAAATCTTGAATCTCGGTCCGAGGTGATACTGACTGGCACACCGTGCAATCTGATAATCTGCCTGAGGTACATCTCTGCTAACTGAGCCGTCGACTGACCAACTCTGAATGGAAGAAAGTGAGCCACTTTCGTGAGCCTGTCAACTATAACCCAGATAGCATCTCTACCAGCTGGGGATCTAGGTAGTCCAGTCACAAAATCCATGGTCACATACTCCCACTTCCATTCTGGAATCGGTAAGGGCTGAAGAAGTCCAGCCGGTCTCTGATGTTCGGCTTTAACTTGTTGGCAAACCAAATACCGAGAGACAAACCGAGCTATCTCCTGCTTCATGCCATTCCACCAGAAATGCTGTCGGATATCACGGTACATCTTCGTACTGCCAGAATGGATGGAATACTGCAAACTGTGCGCTTCTGACATAATCTTCTGCCGGATATCTCCGCTTGGTACACATATACGCTTACCATGTCGAAGTGTAACATCCTCATGAATGCATAACTCTTGTCTTCGACCTGTCTCATACTCTGCTCTGAGTCGCTGAAGCTTGGAATCTGCCGACTGTGCCATCTGGATCCTCTCGACTATAGTGGACTGAACTTGCATACTGGCCATCAAGGCCACACTGAAAGGGAGAACAACTTCAATACCCATCTTCTGAAGATCTGCTAACAGCTCTGGTTGCACTGTTAGAAAATAAACTCCCGCTCTCCTGCTCAATGCATCCGCAACAACATTGGCCTTCCCAGGATGATACTGCATGTTGACATCATAATCCACAAGAAGCTCCAGCCACCTTCTCTGACGCATGTTAAGATCCTTCTGGGTGAAAACATACTTCAGGCTCTTGTGGTCGGTGAAAATCTCTACCCTGTCTCCATACAAGTAGTGCCTCCACAACTTAAGTGCAAACACCACTGCTGCCAGCTCCAAGTCATGGGTTGGGTAATTCCTCTCATGATCATGAAGTTGTCGTGACGCATAAGCTATTACCTTCCTATGCTGCATCAGAACACATCCTAAACCTCTGCCGAAAGCATCACAGTACACTGAGAATCCTTCGGTCCCATCTGGAAGCGTGAGAATAGGAGCTGTTATCAGACCTCGCTTCAACTGCTCAAAAGAACTCTGACACTCTGCTGTCCAAGCAAACTGTGCATCCTTGCGGGTCAACTGCGTCAATGGCGCTGAAATTCGAGCAAAATCCGAAACAAATCGCCGGTAGTAGCCGGCCAATCCAAGAAAACTACGAACCTCTGCAACTGTGCTGGGCACTTGCCATGACTCAATAGCCACAATCTTCTGGGGATCCACTTCTACTCCTCCTCGAGTGATGATATGACCCAAGTACGAAATACGATCGAGCCAGAACTCGCATTTACTGAACTTGGCATATAACTGGTGCTCTCTGAGGATCTGAAGAACTATACGGAGATGCTGCTCATGTTCCGCCTCACTCTTGCTGTAGACCAGAATGTCATCCAAGAACACAATCACAAACTGATCCAAGTAAGGCATGAAGATGCGATTCATGAGGTCCATGAATACTGCCGGCGTATTAGTTGCTCCAAAAGGCATAACAAGGAATTCCCAATGCCTATATCTCGATCTAAAAGCTGTCTTCGGGATGTCCTGCTCTCTGACTCTGATCTGATGATAGCCTGAGCGCAAATCAATCTTCGAGAATACTGAAGCCCCCTTGAGTTGATCAAACAAGTCATCTATCCTCGGAAGAGGGTATCTGTTCTTGATTGTCACTGAGTTCAAGGTACGATAATCAACACATAACCTGGACGTACCATCCTTCTTTTTCACAAGAAGCATCGGGGCTCCCCAAGGTGATCCACTAGCACGAATGAATCCCTTGGTTCTGAGTTCTTCAATCATCTTGTACAATATCTCCAACTTTGACGACACCATCCTGTAGACTCTCTCTGACACTGGGGCTGTCCCGGGAATCAAGTCTATAGTGAACTCGATCTCCCGCTCTGGAGGCATACCTGGAAGTTCTTCTGGAAAAACATCTGGAAACTCCTCGACTATCCTGGGCAACTGAACTGCTGCTACTGCCATCCGCAATACTAGAGGAGATGACTCAACTTCGCCTCGGGAGAAAGAAAACTCCGGCTCGCCTGGAATGCTAAAAACAACCCTGCCAATGTGGCAGTCTATCCTAGCATACTGGTTCCTCAACCAATCCATCCCTAGGACCACATCATAATCGGCCATCGGGAACTCTATCAATCTAGCGGGGAATTCTCTACCGCTAACTACGATCCGACACGAGGAAAACACTCTATCTACTCCCACAAGTCCGTTACCAGTAAGTATATTAAGCCTTACTGATAATGACTCGGGCTCCAATCCTACCCGTGTCGCGAATCGTGCAGACATAAATAAATGCGATGCACCAGAATTAAATAAAGCTGAAGCTGGAAAGGAGTTGACGAGAATAGTACCTGCCACTACCTCTCCTGGTGCCAATCCTTCCTCCACGGTCATCACCATAGCCTGACCGTGCCCTCGGGGTGCTGGTCCCCTCTGCTGAAATCCTCGCTGCCTGCTCTGACTCTGGGCTTAGACTTGTGCATACTGCTGGGGGTTCTGCTGCTGGAACACTTGGGTCTGAGGCGGCAAGGGCCTCGGCAATGGATACTGCTGCTGCTGGACCGGAGCTGGTCCTCTCACCGAAGAGCTAGAAGGGTTGGACGATGATGAACCACCCCTATTCGGGCAGGATCCAACCCTATGGTCTGGTGCTCCACAAGCCAGACACAATCCCTGTGCCCTGCGTCATTCTGCCACCACATGGCCTGGCTTCCCATAATGAGAACAACCTACTGCAGAAGATTGCTTCTGCTGCTGAGGGTGCGTCGGAGTTGAATGTTGAACCGACGTTACTGAGGCCGCTCGCCTCGGAGCTCCAATAGTCAAAGCCCTGGCTGCCGGGGCCGGTGCTGAAGACTGATTCAACTGGCCGTGAGATCTCTTCCGACCTTCGGCCTTATCCACAATCCTCTGGGAGGTATACTCATGCCTCCGGGCTGCTCTCAAGACTGCATCAAAAGTCTGATGCTCAAACTGCTCAACTGCCAACAAGATCTCCAGGTGAAGTCCCTGCTGGAACCGCTGGGCTCTATCATACTCGGTTGCCACCAAAGTGAAAGCAAACCGACTGAGTCTGGAAAACTCGGCCGCATATCCGTCGACCGTCCTGCCTTCTTGCTTCAGATTGGTAAACCTCGTCTGCAGATCATACCGAGCCACGGTATCGAAATACTTGGTCTGGAATCTCTCTCTGAATACTGCCCAAGCAATGGGTGCTGCTAATCCAACGGCCTGCGCTGCCCACCAGCTGCGGGCAAGATCTAACAACTGCAGGCGCACAACGGCCACCTTCTCGTTCTCTGGAGTCCTGGATGCTTCTAGAATCACCTCTGTGTCCTGAAGCCATGCATCTGCTGTGATAGCATCTTTACTACCGTCGAAGAATGGAGGGTTCAAGCGCTTGAAGCTGTTGGCCGCGCTGTTACCCTGATGACTACCCCGGGCCAAAGCATCCGTCACTGCCTGGTACAAGGCATCTCCACGTCGATCTTGGGAAGCTATCAAGGTCCTGACAAGTCCTACCAAAGTGCCGTCATCATGTTCTACAGGTTGAACTGGCTGGACTGGTGGCTCTCCGCCAGAAGGCACGACTCTGGAGGCTACTCCGGAATACTGGGCTTGATCTCCAGGTTGCTGCTGGTCCGTAGGAGGTGCTCCGCCTTGCTGGTCGGTAGGACCACGAATAATGCCGCTGAAGAAGACGACATAGGAAACAATAAGGAAGGACCAGGACAGATCAACGATACAAGCATATGATCAGGACAAGAATCCAGGGATTCAGAAGATACGAGCAGAGATCAAGGACGAATACTGATTGAGACATCTATTCGGTAAACCCTCACATATCTTGATTTACAAGACCTGCATGGGCCACCACTTAAACCATGTCACGCCCCAGAACCAGAATACTGGAGAACGGAGGCAGACATAGCCAGCTACATATATGAAATGGAATCCATCTCGCTATACGGTCATGGCTGTCTAGATACATGAGGGTTTATCTATAAGCCAACAGTCTCTTAAGGTCATGAACAAGCCTAGTGTCTCAATCACAAGCAAGTAAGTAAAAGTCACAAGATGTATGATCATTAAATATACAATAGTAAGGCGTCCCAAACATTACATATTCAGTTGATCATGAAGCTAGTCGTTACAAAATATCAGGACTAGCAAGAGTTTAGTCATACATGATCAACCCTAGGATCTGTTAATCATGTTACAGCCCGTAGGCAGACAGTAAGTAAGTGCAATCGAGCTAAACAGGTGCTCGTCGGCTAAACGCCTCAAAATAATATTTTTACAAGGGAGTGGGAGAGCAAAATAAAACCCACTCGTTGCTGGGATTCCTTCTAGTGTTCACCATCTGGCAGGAAGGTTGGGAGATCCTCGGTAGCTGCTCCGAAATCTGGCCATACAAAACCAGCTGGGTCAGACCCCAGAAAGAGCAAGTGCCACAAAGGAGGCTTCACTTAAGAACTAAAACCAGCAATCAGCACAAGATATAAATAAAAGTAAGAACTGGAGATAAAGAAAATACACCAGGATGATATACGACGAGATAACCATGGAACTATTCAGATAACCAGGTTACAACCCGTAAACCAAACAAGGACCGGGGTTGTAACCCTTCGTATGAATAGAACTTGGAATTCTTACCATTTATCGGTAAAATAAATACAAGCATTCTGGTCATTCAATAATCTGAAATAGGATCAGGGCAAGACTAGACTGGTTAGACTCCGTCCAATCACTTCATGGCCAAGCAAGAATTACGGCTTGATACTTTAACTAACTAGGGTTGTCATAAGCCTAATTACTAACAAGATGTAGTAAGATTATTCCACAGCCACAAGCCCTGCAGACCATCCAGGTTACCCGGGTTAAAAGATTAGAGTTGAATTCAGGTGGGTACATCGTCCAGGAAATGAATGTACCCTTAGGTAGCTTGAAGGGTGCAACACATGAAAGTGTGCTGGAAATGTGCCCTACTCGACGGCAGGCTACAGATCCCAAGGCGTGCCCAGGTAACGGGATTGCCTGTAGCTGGGAAATCTCGTCATGACTAATGTATTAATCTAGTTATTAGCCTTAGTCCATTTTAGTAGGTACTCCTGACCGTGGTACTCAGGAGTCCCTGTCCTAGACATGATGCAAGACAGGACTGGTTTATTTATACAAACACAATTACCTACGGTGTCCAGATTAATTATACAGGTCATGTCATGTCAGGTAGCCGTCGCAACAGCTGTTCGAGATAATCATGTCAGGTTATCATACCAAGTGTACTTGTCAGGAGTGCGCCACGACGGGCCACTATCAGGTCATGTCAGGTTATTATGTCAGGAGTGCACCACTACGGGTCACTATCACGTCATGTTCAATTATTAATTCCAAACATATCAAGTAAATTCGTGATTATCAAGTTCAGGACAAAAGGCGTAAGGATATAAAATGGACGTTAAATATCTAATAAAATATCAATATACAGGGCTATAAAAGATCCAGGGTAAGTAGGGTCAGGTCCAGTTGCGCCTAAACATCAGGTTGTGCCTGAGTCAGACTGCGCTCAAGTCAGGCTACGCTCAAGTCAGGCTACGCTCAAGTCATGCTACGCTCAAGTCAGGCTACGCTCAAGTCAGGCTACGCTCAAGTCAGGGTATGCAAGACATACGCTCCAAAAGGCAGCGTATGTACTCCATACGACTCCTCATCAAGGCAGCGTATGAGGTCCATACGACTCCTCTTCAAGACAGCGTATATACTCCATACGACTCCTCATCAAGGCAGCGTATGAGGTCCATACGACTCCTCTTCAAGGCAGCGTATGTACTCCATACGACTCCTCATCAAGGCAGCATATGAGGTCCATACGACTCCTCATCAAGGCAGCGTATGAGATCCATACGACTCATCATCAAGGCAGCGTATGTACTCCATACGACTCCTCATCAAGGCAGCGTATGAGGTCCATACGACTCCTTGTCAAGGCAGCGTATGCAAGACATACGCCTTAAAAAGGCAGCGTATGGGTCAGACTGTGCTGCGCTAAAGAATGCACGCAGCTCAGTGATGCAAGCTAAGAAGCTCGTGCACTGCTCACTGTCTTCTCCAAATCAGCAAGAACTCCATGGTTGAATCCAAAGCTTCAAAAGTCCATAACTTGGTCAAAATAAGTCCAAATCCAACTTTTCAAAGGTCAAAATTGGGTAGAATAAAATTCTCTACAACATGGAACCATCAAAACTTGAAAACAAAGAAGTTTGATAGATCAAAACCACCAAAATCCGAAAATAACTAATTTCTTGATCTACAAAAATTAAAGCCTCAAAATGGAAAATGACAAGTACTAATGTGTCTTAAAAACAAGAGGAGAAGCTAATGGAACAATAAAAATGGGCTCTCTTGTGGAAGCAAGTTGCACTTGCCTAAGGGGTGTTCTTGGTTGGGGGTGGGTTTAATGGAGAAGGAAGAAGAGTTAATGAGAAAGTGGAGAAGAGAGAAAAGTTAGGTGGGTTATAAAGGGGGATGGTGGTGGTAGGTAGGGGTTCACCCCTTGGTTCATGATGAACCAAGAGCAATCCCAAACCAAACCAAGCCAACCCAAACCAAGAATAAACCAAGACCAGGGAGGAAATTAAGCAAGGAAATCATGCAATACAAGAATAAATATGTACACGTATTCCAGAAATACATAATACGAACCACAGGTATTACAACGACACGACACGAGACACCACGAAATTTGGTGTGTGGGTGCGGGCACTGACTGACAGGACCCCCATAAAATTTCGTGGGTCCTCGTTGTCTGTGCACGAAGGAAACGAGGCTGCACTGTCTCGTGCCTGCTCGTGCACACTGTGCGCGTCCCCTACATTTTGGGGCTGACACAGGATACGACACTCCACTAGGACACGTGGAATTTGGTGAGGTGATGGGTCCCATGTCTGACTCGACCCTCACAAAGTTTCGTGGCACTTGGTTGCGAGTCGAGGAAGTTTCCGTGCTCGTATCAAAATTTCTGACACACACATACACGAAATTCAAGCCACTGATACGGCTTCAAAACTAGGACACGACACATCTTGGGGTTCATGCAGGCACTTGGACACGTCCCCCTAGTCTAGGTGGACACGTGTGCACGGCCACGTGTCTCCACGTGGCCTGTGTCGTGTGATAGAACCACGTGCACGCGTGCACGAGGATTAGAAAATCATGTTTTCAGACACAGTACCAAATTTGTTTTGGATACCCCGTGTCCTGATTCTTGGACTCGGGGGTGTCCCATTGGACACGAAGGATATGTCCCTACGCCTGTACACCATGTTCTTCTATTTTTCTGACTTGAATATGGCCTTGGATATCGGGTTCGATTCTCTGATACACTGTTTAGTTTACTATTTTTTAATGTTGATTCAGGATTCAATTCGAATTCATATGAGTTCATACATACCTGGGTTGATGTTAGTTCAGTATTGGTTTTCAATGTGGGATTCAAAATTTGCAGGTTCCTGATCTCCTGATACATAAATGTTAGTTTTCGATTGTTAATTCCTTGATTTGGGTTGAGCCGAGTAGGTTTTGAACAATCTCAGTTCAAGACACAGTTAGGAATATTTGATTTAGGTTCAGATGCACTAAGTTCATTCCTTGTTTACTATTCTAATTTCATGTATAGTTTCTACATTACTTGGCCACATGTTCAGTTCATAGGTACCATTACACATTGATATACACCCCTAGCCTTACATTCCAATACCTATAGCTAATTATCTATCCAAGGATGTTAGGAGCCTGTCATTGTTTCCCTTTTTCACACTAAATTTTTTTGAAAGTTTATTAATCATGTCTAGATTCCTGAGAACTGAATTCAGAGGATAGCTATTAAACTGAGTTTACATTCTGTTAATCCCCTCTCTAAAATTGATTTGATGCTTCATTGCATATTTGATTCATGAACATTGTAATACCTGTTTTTATTTCCTATTCTCAAAACTGAAATCTCTGAGACACATCTCAGTTTCCTGAGATTTCACTAAACCCCTGAGATGAATCCCATTTCCTGAGATTTTATGAATATTGCTGTCAATTGCTAAGTTAGATTCCTTACACATGTGTATTAGATTACCTAGAGGTTGGTTTAAGAGTTGTGTTGAAGTTTGGAATATCGAAATTGGTATGGGGATTGCATGAAACTGATTTTTGACACATTGTTTGAACTGTTATTTAAATTTCTGTCACACACTCTTCCTATAACACACACACACACACACACACACACACACACACACACACACACTCTTTTGTTGTTTTTAGATTTCCTGAGTTTGCAGTCATGGTCATGTTTTATTACACCCTGTCATTTCTAAACTTCCTGAGATTCATTTAATCACACTACATTGACCCCCTCTTACCGTTACAAACCTGAGAACACCCCATTAATTCCTGAGAGCACACTGTTTTGGCTGTCACATTCATTGCTATTTTCTGAAAATTCACACACACACACATATCCTATTTAACACACTGTTTTCACATATTGTTCCCTGTCACTTGCCCACTCTCTACACACACACACACATTGGTTCATGTGACACTCACACACATTGTTAAGGTTCAATGTAATAACTGATACATGGTTTAGTTCAGTCCCATATATTTGAACTGTCATGCACTAATTTTTGAACTATTTTGAACTCTTAAAATCCAAACGATTTTCAGACCATTTTTCCATGTTTAAACCACCTTATTAATTATATATGTCTGTGTATTAGACTTGCTGGAATGATGTTTAAGTTTAGTTGTTATTAACAAATGGAGATTTAAATTGTGTTGGAATTGGACTATAGAACTGTCTTTGAGTATAAAACTGAGAACATATAGATTACATGTACATACACACTCATGAACTTACACCATATCACCCACACACACATAAGAACTCTAATGACACTCTCACCCATGAACTAGCCTAACACACACATACCATATCCCACTCTCTTGTATTCTCCCACACTCTCAGTCATGACACACACGCACTTGGACACATATATGTGTCTTCCTATTCTCTATACATATATATATATATATATATATATATATATATATATATATATATATATAAATATATATATATATATATATATATATATATATATATATATATATATATATATATATATATTATATATATATTATATATATATATATATATATATATATATATATATATATATATATATATATATAAAATATATATATATATATTATATATATATATATTTTAAATATATATATATATATATATATATATATATATATATATATATATATATATATTATATATATTTTATATATATATATATATATATATATATATATATATATATATATATATATATATATATATATATATATATATATATATAGGTATCCTATAAAATATATCAATATGTGTATTCTAAATTAGATTATATAAATATATCTATGTGTGTATTAGATAAATATTGCCATGTGTTAGGTGTAGATGTGATTATATGTTGGTTTTAGGCATGATATAGCCTAGCCTAGGCTCTTGGCCTATGGGTGACTTGAATGACTAGTGTAGAGTCTAGATAGACTTGTTTAGTCATGTTAGACCTAGAATGGACTAGTCAGACTAGTATAGACTTGTTTGACTTAGGTTTGACCTAGTTTGACCTAGACAGTTGACTAGGTTTGACTTAGAGTTGACTTGACCTAGATTTGACTTAGAATCATGTAGATTGCATTATAGACTTCATTTGTCTTATTTTAAGCATATTATAACCTGCACTGTTCTATTTAGGACATTGTGACTCCGGTGCAGACATCTGATATTATACTACTCTTTTCAGAGTAGCAGGCGAGTACATTCTTTGATAGTTCTCTCATTTATTTGCCAGTTACTGTACTTCAGTTCTATTTAGTTTTATGTGATTTTCTGTTACCACACGTATGAACATTTCTGGATTCATGTATACGACACACTCACCATATTATCTGGCCTCTATTACTGGAATCACTAGAATCATTCTGGAATCTATTCCTGGAATCATCATATTTTGGTTGGACTCATCTCGATTCTCGTATCGAATTTTGATTCATTTGTATTGCGGGGCAGGAAAATATTGAGTAAGACATGTAGACATACCCCAAAATCTGGAATCTCCAACTGGAATCTACTGGAAGCATAGCCATCTCTCGCCTGATCAGTGAGAGGTGTGCCTGATTACCCACAGCCGTTTACATGTCGATCTCGGTATTTTAAAACACACTATTAGATTAGCTGGACTCACATGGATTCTTGATCACTACCTAGAATCATCTGGTACTGGATTCATCTTGTATTAGATTCATCCCGTACTAGATTTATAGTAGTTTACACATGTTTTACATTTACTGCCTGGACTCATTATGTTACTTTAGTTCAGCTAGATTTATTTTATAGTCTTCATTGCCATCATTCTTCTCTTGTTTTAGTTACTTACTTTTTTTGTATCTTATCTGTTCTCCATACCATCACCTGTATATAAACTGCCATATCCATCAATAAAACTGTCTATAACTGCTTTATAGTTCCCTGTCATTTACTTGGGTTTTCTTGATGAGTTGTACTCGTTCCTGTCCTGACTGGACCTGTTGAAAATTTTACAGATGATTGCCCTGTGGACACATGCCCTACATATTACTGAGGAGATGGCTTAGCTACCCTTGGCTCCGACACTCAGGAGTGATTGGAAGATTAGTTAGTTGTTGTTTAGCTTTTATATTTTAGAACTGGAGTTGTATATAAGTTGAGTTGTAGTTGAGATTGTCTGAGATTTTATTATTTAGTTGTTGGATTTATTTCTGTTATTAGTCTTTAGTTATAACTTCTGTGATATCTTATCGTTCTTAGACTGTGATTGAGACTCATTATCTATACTTGTCCTCCGTTCGGAGTTGAGATTTTGACAAGTACATTATATAATTGTGTGAGTTGTTGATTAGATAGCAACCTAGGACAGCGTTCTACTGCCGACACTGCGGCGTAGGCTGGGCGTTGTTACGTGCTCGTACCCTCACAGTGGGTGCGGGTCGTGACACCAAATATAATTAATTATCCTTATTTAATGATTCTTTTGAGTTAAATTAATTTTGGCATTTTTTATTGAGGTTTATCTCAAAGTTCATGATTATCTATATTTAGATTGATCATACTTTGCGGGGGACCATTCGAGTCTACTGAATTTCTCCTACTCAAGTATTTTGTCTTCATTACCTTCATGTTTATCTACTGGATATATATATTTATATATATATATATATATATATATATATATATATATATTTTTTATATATATATATATATATATATATATATATATATATATATATATATATATATATGTGTGTGTGTGCGTGTGTGTATATGTATATCATACTAAGATAATTGAATATATATATATATATATATATATATATATATATATATATATATATATATATATATATATGTGTGTGTGTGTGTGTGTGTGTGTGTGTGTGTGTGTGTGTGTATGTATATCATACTAAGATAATTGAATTCAAATGCATGAACTTTGATATTGATTTTGCATATATTCTAGTATAGGTATTTTTGATTTCTTTTCAATGATTATATTCTTTATGAATTAATTCACTAATTTGTATGGCAAATTATGAATCATATTTTTTTGTGATCATTGTTAAAAGTCTTTTTTTTAATATACTAGATCTGCGAAATTTTTTTTCCATAAATTATTTTTGGCCAATGATTGATTTCTATGTTACTGTATATTAAAATCCTTTATTGGTCTCTTTCAAAACTACAGTTTCATTTATTCATCATATTGTGTTTTGAATGTCATATTGGATTTCTAGTTGGTAAACTATGTATTGCTTGATTTTAGTTTTTTTGTTAATGTTCAACCAACTATATTGTGTTTTGACATATTTTTCTATTTTTTTGTAAATTTTGTACACTTTTTATTACACAGTTCGCCTAATCCTTGATCATGATTATTTTTGCCTTCCTCATTTACTTATGCTTGAGTTCGTTTTTATCTCTTATTACGGGAGAGCTTATTTTTTTTGATCATGTCAAAGGGGGAGAAATAAGTTTAAGTTAGCATACGATATTCTAGTATTATGCGTTTATTAGTGATACATGCATCTATTGTATATATCTTAAACTTAACCGATTTGCCATAATCAGAAAGGGGGAGATTCTTAGTCCAATGATTATATTATGTTTTTGAATATGGCTAATCAATTAAGTTTAACATAATGACGTCACTAAATTCATGTAATCACTATCATGTTACTACTTAAACTTAGCATTGTCCTAATGTTAGCATTGTCTTAATGTTCTATATCATATTTCTATATTTGTATCACAATGCATCATACTGCTTTGTTCGCCTAACATGTACTTTCAAACATGTAGTGTGGTGGCCCATGCAGGTCAGAAGTCACAATTAGTACGATGTCGTAGTGGTGCTCGACTTAGAGTGCTGCTACGAGCCTGCTATAGGTTTAAAAGATATAGGCTATAGGCTAAGGATACTCAATCATAGTTAAGACTTCTTGAGAAGATTCTAGGGACGACTCTTGAGAATCTCATGAAAAACTATCTCGAAATTTGATTCCAACTGTTTCTGTCTGTTCTTCCTTGTCCGTGGTTGAATTTGATTCTTGGTGTACATTGATTTTCTACCAGGATAAACCTTTGGACTAATTTGCCTCGGTTATGGAATCTAGAGTCTTCCACAGCCATTTTAGCAGGCACGGCGAAGACATAGGGTCTGATTTTAGATATATTTCTCGAGTTGTGGGAATTTATGGTTTTCACAGCCAAGCATGCGGCAATACGAAAATGTTAGATACCACGATCTTAGAGGTATGTACCTTAGTTGCAGACCCTATGGTTTATTGTAGCCGTACTTACTGGCGTGGCGAAAATTCTGATAACATGATTCTGGGTAGACGGATATGGTTATCAGATTACAGAATAGATACCCTATAGAGGTTACCCTGTATAATGGAGTAGGTATCAGTGGAGATATTACTTGGGTATTTTGGAGAAGAGAGTGGGAGCTAGGCCACCTGTGGATGTGGCGCAGCATCATGCCCCGCACCAGCAGCAGGATATACCCCGCCAGGGCTGGGCTTTTGCGATGACGGTCAAGGAGACCCACACGCAGGTGAGGGACTAGGAGGTTAGGTCTTGTTCTTTCATTTTTCTATTTCTTTCTACCCATTGATTGTTTGATTACTTTATTAGTACCCTTAGCTTGCATATGTGATAAACATGCTAGATTAATAGAAAATCATAATGGAGACTACAATAACATGATACTGTAGAGACTAAAACCATGCATGTTTGTCCATATTTTATAGAATTGCATGTTGTATAACTTTGGATAGAATTTTGTAGACTTTGATTGTTGGGGGCTTGATCTAGAGAAGAGTACAACCAACTTAAATTTCGAGGACAAAATTTTTCTAAGTGGGATAGGATTGTAACTGCCTGCTTTAAAAAATGAAGGTAAATTTATCATTTTTTATATTCCTATATTTTTGTAAATATTTATTTATTATTATTGTATTTTAGGGATTTGTTTAGTCGAGTTGGAGTTTCGTCTAGTTTTGACTTATGTTAGTGGTCCGGGTAGTTTAGACTCTAGTCGGGACCCAAAGATTAGATAGGCATGGCCCACAAACTCATCTCATTAGGCTAGTGGATTTAGACTAAACCCACATGACAAGTTTAGTCATTTAAAGATTTGAAACTTGACCCTTTTGAACTCAAACCTTTGCATGACTTAGATTAACCAAAGAGGACCTATTAGGGGCATATTAGACATTTTCTATTGGCCCAAACCTAACCCTTATGGCAGCTAAGAGATGTTTCATCTCCTTTTTATTTGTAAAGTAGCCTCCATTGTCATTTTAGTGTTCTTTCCAACCTTGAGACACTACACCAAAACGGACGATTTGCGACAATTAGAGTTGTCCAACAACAACGTATTAAAACTGTCGTTGTATTTTCGACTGATTAAAATCGTTGTTTTGTTTTTTTGACAGATTAAAACAGTTGTTTACCATTAAAATTTCGTCAAAAATTTTGGCTCCCAAATCCACTAAATTTTTAGGAAGCCAAAATTTCAACAAAACCCGCGTTTAACCCCCGCTGAAAAAAATTTCTTCTCAAAACTTCTTTCTTCTTCATTTTTCTCCATTTCTGATCTCCTTCCAAAACCTCCTTCCCTCAAAATCCTGCCCTTGCTGGAACCCGTGCCCCCACTGGCCCTTCTCTTAATCCACCGTCAGGTAATCATCTCCTTCTCTCTAAAAGTTCTCTCTAAAAACCTGTGCCCATACTCGAACCCGTGCCTCCGCTCGAACCCATGTCGCTGCTGGAACATCCCTACCACGGGAATCACCCCATCGCTGGAACCACCCCGCCACCATTTGTCCCTCTTTTATTCCCTTCCCCGCCCCCGTGCCCTTCCGGAGGACGGTCTCGACGAGCGGAGGACGGGAAGGAGGGTCCAGAGTCGAGACTTGGGTTGGTCACTCGGATGGTATAGAGAAGTGGTTTAATCTTTTCTAGGGTTTAATATTAGGGTTTATATTTTATTTATTTTCTAGGGTTTTTATCTTTTTGTAATTTCTCGATCCTCCATTCTTTCTAAAATTATTCACTATTTTCTGGTTCGCTCTCTATCTCGGCCAGCGGTAGAAGAAGAGACTTCTAAAGGTCAAGCAAGTATTCTGAGGTACAAGTCTAACTACTAAGTTTATAGCTAAATATATGTTATCAGCAAGTATGAACACACATTAAAGATCATCAAAGAGAATACCAAGTAGACATGTGATTAAAGTCCGCTCATTACTTCAGTACTTGATGCGTTGTACTCTTATCCTGCATATCTTTACATTTATTTGAGTTTAGCGTATAGAAGCAGCTAGCTTAGCTAAAAACCGTAAAATGCATGGATATTATTACATGGCATATTTAGAACTAAAGGGAGTTTCCTAGATATGCCATTTCCAATTTGTTTCTTTTTCAGTCATTAATTTGTCGTTTAGAAGCATAGTTTGCGGTATCGCTGATACCGATTCGATACGGGCATTATCGATACAGTTTTTTAGGTCCTGATCCTATACCGACTACCACTAATACCTACCATTGGGTTAAACTAGTGTGTCAGTGCATTATGCGTGTAAGATCACCATCATTAGTGTTCAGATTTTCTTAATGTGCGATCAACTTAGAGTTCCGTATTTCTATGATATAATCATCCAAATGCAATACATTTTTCTCTTTTAGTAAGGCAATATGCGGGTAAACTATGATAGGTATATTAGATCTAATATATGTAAATCCTTGATTTCGCAACTACGTGGCCTTGAAAATCAGTTTCATAATGATGAATCAGCTATTGATGTATGGTAACTTCAAAATATAAAGTGTGTGAAGTAGTAATTAGAAGTACTTAAATACTACATCCTATCCAGCCTCAATCCAAGTAAAATTTGGTCACGGTATAACTTTCTGATCCTAGACGATGTCCAAAGATCACCAGATAGCCAGATCTTCAGATCCTAACATTCAATCTTCAACATGAATTTTCAAAAGTGATCTTTGTCAACTTTGGTGTATCAACAGTAATCTCTTTGAAATGTGATCCATACAGCTTGGATTCCTTTAAAGGAAAAGAGCATCAGTTAACGCATTGTGTACATTACCAATAAGGATAAAATTGGCATGGGATATCAATATCAGATTACTTTAGCATTTCCTGACACAAAAAAAGCAAATAAAGGTTTTGCATCTACTAACCAAACCCCAGATTTATAGCTATGTTTTGATAGATATCATGAGTTCCTTTTTTTCCTTTTTCTTTTACCGGGTTTTGGTTCGCAAGTTCTATTCAGACACTTCATTTAAACTGTTTCATTAGGTTATTTGCATGTTAGGGACTCCAAAGACACTCCAAGACTTCCAGTGACTGATTCATTTCCTAACCAGCTTTCGAAAATGACCATTTACTGTTTAGACGCCCTGGGTTTCAAGTGTTTCAACTTGTTAGATACACATAGTGCTCCTGTAGATACACATAGTGTTACCTGCAGTTGATGTTCAGTCTGCTACACTGACTTGTGTGAACTGGGTACACTTGGACAATGTCCTTCCTGCACACAAGTCTGTATCAGCTTTCCCCATACATGTTGTCTCACTACACATCAATGTGCATATTATTTTGTTGTATCAGCTTTCCCCTAGCTACTGTCTCAAACAATATTATGCCTTAATTCTTTAATTTCCTATGAATTATCCTTGATGCTTGTTTAATGATTTTATTAGTTTCGATGACAGACAATCACACAAACTGAGTCAATCTTCTAGTTTGGAAAAGTTAGGATTGCTAGGGTTACAAATTGAAGCGAATAGGCTCCTTAAGCAACTTTTCAGATTGATCTAGGAATTATAACTATTAATGGAGTGAGAAAAGAGTGATATTTTAGGCACTGATTAGAAAAATTCTTGAATCAAATCACCTTGACATCATTTTCAGATAGTAGGTCGTGCAGTGACTGTTCCAACAGCTTGTTGAAATGTTAGAAAGATTAGAAATCATTACAGTTTTTAGAAGTACGTTATCATCAATTGAAGTTCAAATAGTGGATGCACACAAAAATACCACCAATCATGTAAAGTGGAGTAGCCTCACCTAACCCCTGGTACCTTAATCTATACTTTTCAGAGAAGATAACATAAGTTCTGCACGTAAGTCCACATAAATGTATCATAACGTATATACCTCTTCTATATATTAGAGATATATTTCTAACTTGTCTGGTTTAGGGTACTGTGGTTGTATACAAGGTAGTGTATTAAGTTTATACTTCAGTGACTACTAGGCCTGTGGTTTGCTTATTTACATCTCTTACTTTATTGAGTTATTCAGATCGGTAGCCTATATTTCTTTGATTCGGTTATTGACTTCTTTAGATGTTCGAGTACTGGGCTGGAAGGTGAATGTTGCAGATCTTGTATGCTTTTCTATTTACGATTGTTTGTATTTTAGGGATTACTTGTGTTTGAGTAAAATGTGTGAAGAATAAAATGAGGCTTTGTTTTCAGTGTTGGTGTGATAACGTGAGCGTTTCCTTATGTTAGCTGAGAGCGGAGGGATATGGTGATATACTCCAGGGGATTGCGAGTTACCTACTCATTGCGTGCGGACTGACCTATGCGATCTTGGTAATGGTTGTCTGATGCATCATAATTTTGATATATAGTGAATTGTTTGATTTCCACTATGTTGCATGGACACAAATACGATATAATACAAACATGGGGTAAGAACAAACCATGTGTTTTGTTATTTTCTATTATATTTTGAAGTGATTGTGTCATGTCTTTTATTGTCGGATCACTTCGACACAATATGTCACAGACATGATAACATTTTGTTGTGCTTTGTAGCAATAGTCAATATTTGTTTTTTTAATATATTATTTACTGGCTATTGACTGCTAATTTTAGGGGGTTCTATGTATTGGCTTTCTAAAGCGTGCCTGCCATCACAAGGAAATAACAAGAGAGAAAGCAACTAAAGATTTAGAGGTAAGTGATAAATACATTAAATTCCTTAGTTAAGACGATAAGAATCTATCTTATGTTGTATTGTTGTCTGAGTATGTCTATATCAAGAATAATTCACTTTGGTAAATTTAGCAGTCAATTTAAAAGAGATTAACTTAGAAATAAAAAATTCATAAATAATAGCATACGTATAGCATCCATCGTTGGATTGTGTGTTCTTGTATGTTATTGCCCTTTTTGTTATTTCGTCATATTAAGATATTGGTCATGTCATCCCATGCCTGATTTCAGACTGAATCTTAGCATGTGAAAATGATCCAGTCCTACCTCCCATGGAACACAAATCCAGCACACGGGCCACCAGGACATGAACTTTGCATGGGCCACATGTGCACATCACTTGGTCCATTTGCCAAAATGGTTAACTCTGATATACCCATGACAGTAAAATTTATCATAGTTTTGATATGCACAATTACCTCTTGGTGTTATAGGAATTTAAAGCTTAGGTATCCGAGTATAATTGGCAACAAACTTTTGATTATACTAATATACTATTAAAGTTGCTTGTTTTTAACATTGACAGTGGATAATTTACTTGCAGAAGTCGGGAACAGTTCCTGGAGTTGGACTTGTTCACATGCCCATTTTTCTCTATTACCCATGATATTTCCCAGAAGTCATTGGAGCCGAGAATGTGACTTAGCTCCCATTTTCAATGAGCTTGTAGATCATGTGAGCTTGGGCGGTAAATTCTTGCAAGATTCTTTGTTCAGGTCATCCTCCAATACCATCAGATTACTTTTGATTTATATTAACTTGGGAGTTCCAGGATATGTATATTGTTGCAAGTTATAAACTATATTTTTGTTTGGCACCAAAATATGTTTCAGTGATTTCTTCTGCATGCTCAGGTGGATTTGTTGTACTATCAATGTAAATGCCCATATGTTCTAGATAAGTTACAAGTTGGTTTTGCTGCTAAAGATTTATTAAGTTTGATCTACTACATTTGTATGATAAGGAGCTTAAGTATAACATTGCATAAACCTTTTAAGATGACATACAAGTTTATTTCGCAATAAAATTTCACTAGTTTGGTAATTTATTTTCAGTGATCATGTCAAATTTTATGTTGTATCATCACTTTACCTCTAAGCTCTAGTGACATGAGCTTAGAGCTACATATCCTATAACACAGGCTTCCTACCTGCCAGCTTGTCCTTTAGGGTTTAGGACAAGCCTCTCTCATGTCTGTAATTTTTTTGATCAGGAATTTGGCACCAAATGTGGGGTTGACTGCTGAATTTGGTTGTATACTTGCTAAATCTATCCATGGAAGCTTCAGTATTAAGTGTCATACTCCGTAATCGACAGTATCAATGGTTTCGGATCGGAGTCTCGGATTTTTTGGTATCGAAAATAAAATAAATATTAATAATTACTAACATTTTAGAAGAAATATTGTATACATTTAGGCATAATTTTAATTATTTCCTATGTTGCTTCTTAGTAACTTTGAAATTGAATGAAATAGTAGTCATCATTGCCGATTGGTTTACATGCCATAGATAAGTTTTCTTCTTTTACAACTTTACTATGCTTTTACATCCTTGTTGATTGGTCTTTTTTCATTCAATTTTCTTTGCCTAGTTGACCGAAAAAGAGACCCCCAATGTCGGTATCGGTTAGTATCGAATATCGGTCGTTATCGGATCGGGACATGCCAAACCATATCGGTATCGACCGTATCGGATCGGTATCAAACGATACTGCAAACTATGATTGTAAATGATCAGGCGATTTAGTTCGTTTGGTTTCCAACTCTAAAACCTGTGAGAAACAAAATGGCTTGTTATATCTAAAATGAGAACCGGACCTGAATCAGCTAAACCAAATAGACCTAATTCAATCTCTTTGGTTATTTTCTGTTTTAGCGCAAGAGCACATGGTTCCATTTTTGTTTTATGTATATCGCCCGGTAATTCAGTCCATTTGGTTCCTAACTCCAAAAATTGTGGAAAACCAAAAGGTTTGTAACATCTAGAATGAAAACCAACCTGAGTTGACTAAAACCATACCGAGTAGACCGATTTCAATCTGTTTGGTTTGTTTTTCGGTTTGAACCCAATAAATGTAAAGGCCCAGTATTGTCTACTATATGATAAATTATATATTTTTTAAAGTAACTATATGATGACTCCAAAATGTTTACCACTTCTTATTACCTAACCGCTTCATTTGTTTTCTTTTTCTTCTGTTTGCTGCAATTCTGCAATTTTATTTATTTATACTGCACCTGTTTGTTAAGTTTCAAATTATCAGTACTATATATTAGTAATATTCTTTCTTATGTAAGTCAGTTATGTGGTTTATATGTGTGCACAGGGGCATGACATATCTTCATAATGAACCAAATGTTATAATTCATCGAGATGTAAAGCCAAGGTAAACTCTATTTGTGTTTCTTGGCACTGATTTGATTAAATATGGAACTCATTTGTTCTGGATTGCTTTTAGGAATGTCCTTCTAGTGAACTCCAATGCTGACCACTTAAAGGTTGGAGACTTTGGACTGAGCAAGCTCATAAGGGTCCAGAATTCTCATAATGTGTACAAGGTGACTGGAGAAACTGGAAATTGTGAGTGCTGATTCCTAGTCCATTTCATTAATATAGAGTACTAAATCTCAAATTAATTTATGCTTTTTTTATAACAATGATAGATCGATATATGGCACCAGAAGTATTCAAGCATAGGAAATATGATAAGAAAGTTGATGTTTTCTCCTTTGCGATGATATTGTATGAGGTAATTTGAGTTTTGCTAATAGTTTACTAGGTTAGAAACCAAGTTCCTCGCATGGTAAAGATTCCATAATTTTGCTGCAGATGCTTGAAGGAGATCCTCCTTTGGCAAACTTTGAACCATACGAAGCTGCAAAATTTGTGGCAGAAGGACAACGACCATCATTTCGTGCGAAAGGATATCTTCCAGAATTGAGAAGAGTAAGTGGAGATTACCTACTATATCATTTTAGCTTCGTATGAGTGCAAGTAGAAAACCTATTCCAAAATGTTAAATAATATTATATTTATAGTTCGAAGAATTCTATTGATCTTAAGGCCTTTTAAAAAATGCAGGTGAAGGTTATGAAAGAGAACCCAGCTCCTTTAGCAGTTCCTAAGCATGCTACCAGGCCAACACCTTCCCACCAGGAACAATAATCTGTCCCTGCTCCAGGAATGGCTCCTCCACCTGAGGTTCCTGCTGCCAGTTCTATTGTTTCTGAAAGCAGCATTCAAGTGGAAGAATGTTGTAAGAAATCCATTCTAGTAAGTGCCTTTTATTAATACCATGATGCAACTTTTAATAGTATATTCACCGTAGCTTTATCTGGTTGTTATTGTTGTTCAATTGTTTCAATTGGTGGTTACATAATATACATAGTAGGCTTGCACTGAATGCTACTGCTGCTCAACTTGAAGAGGAATTTAAGAAATTCGACCCTATTAAGCCCGGTGGCATACAAGTTAGGAGTCATGAGGTTCTTTTCTACTTAACTTCAACATTTTTTTCCTCCTTTGAATAAATTTTTTTTTGGTACTCTACCTGATATATGGATTTTTAAATGAATGCAGTTGCAAGGGTTTTGTTTTGGTTTTGTGGAATTTGAGGTGCCGAGTGATGTCCAATGTGCGATAGAGGTAATGTTTAAATACAATTTGTTGTTTAATTCTATATTTTACAAGCTTGATAGGTACTAGAAATTGAGAAGACGGATGAAAGGGATTCAGCATTTGTAGAATGGTGTATATCTTGGACTTCAGTTCAGATATCTAATTGCTAAATGGCATATTTTGCCTGCAATATATTATTTCATTCTATCTTAAATCCTATCCAAGGTAGCTATAGACATTAGAGGACCATGCCATAAAACCTAACTAGTTGGTAGGTGGGTTGATCTACCTTTTATCTAAATACCTCCTCTTAACAATAATGCAATCATGGAACATTTCTATTAACTAATTTTTATGGAACAGTACTTCTCTACTAAACAATAGCTCATTTTCTCTTGTACATTTGTAACTAAATACCTCCTCTTATCAACCAGTCTTGGTGAAAAAATATACAATATTGAACTGCAGTATTTTCTCGGTGCGTTGTCAGAGGAACACATTTACATGCCCATGTCTTCAACTAGTGAAGATTTGGTGCCAGTATGAGAGAAGTAGTCATGTTTCTAGTGATTATGGTTTAATTTGGGAGATGGGTTTTTCAAGATCTTCAAAGTTCATCCACTGATTACTGATTAGGAAAGGATTAGAGCATCAAATTTCTGCAAAGTATAGTTATTTCAAATTTTTGGAAAAAAAAAGTTTGAAAAGATGTGACCATTACAATGTTAAAGTTTGGTCGAGGTTTTTTATTTCAAGTTTTTTGGGTGCCATCCAAACTAATGTAGATTGTAGTCAAGTCTATGCTCTTACCAATTTATACAAGGTAGCCTTGTGATATTTAGCTGGTAATTTGGTTTTAGGACTAAATCCAATATGTAGGGACTACTAACTTATTAAAATGGCGAACTTTTTTGAAAGAAGTATTCTCTAAATCATCGGAGCAACTAACATGTATTTTTGTTGTATTTCTTCTTTTGTAGTTTTTGACGTTAACATAAATGTTAATGTTAAGCTTATAATTTCATTGTCGATAATTTTTTTGACAGCAATGAGATGTTGTTCGAGAGAGACGGAAAGTTTGAAGATAAAACGGTTGGAAAAATGATTAATTGGCAAAAATATTCAGTTCAGTTTTTGAGGTTTTAAATTTTTTCTACTGAACTCGAGATTGTAATCTATCAATAACATTCTTTTTTTTTGTTCATCATGTGAACTAAGTCATTGTAAGCTAGCAACATTGGGGTTTCATTTTGATTTTGATGGAATGTTGATATGTAAAGTCTATATATTTATTAGTTAATACAATTTTGATTAAGTTACTTTTATTGTTGATGATTGTTGATGTTTATATGAAATTCTATTTTTAGATGTATTTCAGTTTTATATAGAGGAGGAACATGCGTATATAACTTTGATATGAATGATTTTAGATTTTTTTTTTGAATTATGTTCCAAAAAAACGACAGGCCTTAACTGTTGAAAAAAAAATGGTCGACCAATTCACAGATTATTTAACAGTTTTAGTTTGTTGTTTTTATTTGACAGACAATAACTGTCATTTTTTTTATCTAGGAAACGACAGTCCAAAACCGTCGTTTATATTTTGGGACGCGCTATTAACGACGGATGCTATGACGGATCAAAACTGTCGTTTATCGTAATTTACGACGGTTTTGGTCTGTCAAAAAATGCTTATTTTGGCGTAGTGAGAGCAAATCCCATTGATTCATCTCTCAAATATTCTCTTTTCTCCACCAAATTCTTTCATTCTTGCAAGAAGAGGGAGCTACAAGGATTGTGGAGCCAAGAGCAAGGACGGATGTCCATTTGCTAGAAGCGTCCATGTCGGATTCGTGTCCTTTGGGTTGATTATTGAAAATCAACTCCCAATAGGTATCTATCTCTAAACCTTCTCTATTTTATCTTTCCCTTGCATATTTGTTAGTTTTGAACCCATAGGAACCACCCCCATGCATGAACCACCATTAGGAATGTTTTAGAGGCTCTTTTGAGTCCTCTTTAGGAGTTTGGGATAGTTTTGGTGTCCCCCATGGAGAGATTCCAAAGGGGGCACACCATGTGTTTGTGTTTTTGCCCCATAGGCTTATTTGTCTTTTAATTTCAGATTTTCATGTGTTAGAGCGTAGATTAACTATGGTTAGGATGTTTAGGATTGTTCTTATTTGGATACCAATGTTTGAATCTATGTATTATGGCATACAAGCCCTATGTTTGTGTAAAAATATCAAATAATGTTATATTTATGGATGTGGAATGATTTGGGAGTTTTTGTATATATATATTGATATGTGTCTTGTGTGTATGTGATAGAGTGTCGGTGTGTTAGTGTTAAGTTAGTGAGTTAGATAATCTAGTTAGTATCCTAGATAATATAGTTAGTATGTGTTTCTTTTGTCCAAAATAACCCAAAATTGTCATAATTTTTATCCACGTTTTTAGTAGCCAGAGCAACTTAGAAATGCCATAACTCCTAGCTCAAGACTCTGATTAATCTTCCATTTTTTTTTAAAAGAACCGTATTGAAGTTAGCTTATCAAATATATATATATATATATATATATATATATATATATATATATATATATATATATATATATATATATATATATATTTATTAATAGGCCAAGTTCATTTTAGAACTTTCTGTAAAACTTTTTGAGTGTCAGCTGTCCGAAAGATGAACGCGTTTCGATGTTTTCGCGATTCCGGGAGCTTTCGGACACGAAAATGCGATCCGTTTGAAGTTTCGGAAAGCTAATACGAAGGTCTACACTTTAATCCTAAGTTAGATAGTTAGTATGTTAGTAGTTATGTTAGAATCTATGTAGAGTTTAGATGTTGTTTGTATGGATATGTTAGTATGTTAGTGGTTATGTTAGAATCTATGTAGAGTTTAGAGGTATCTTAGAAGTTAGATAGTGATATCTTGTATAATTTAGATAGTTAGTTATGTTAGTCTATGTTATTATTAGTTAGAAATAATATATGTTAGTTGGTTAGAGTTAGAGATGAATATATATACATATATGCTATGGTTAGATATTAGTTAGTGGATGTTAGTTGTGTTAGGTTTCTAAGTTAGAATAGATGGTTAGAAGTTATATGTTAGAGTTGGTTAGTATCTTGTATTAGAGATATAAGTTAGGATATAGAGTGACATCTTGAGATACCATAGTGGTATCTTAAAATATTTTGGGTATTTGCCTATTACCTTAAGGTAATGTATTTACCTACAAGGTAAATGGGACTTACCTACAAGGTAGAGGGGGTTTACTTTATACTAAGATATTGTCTATCTAATATTTTAGGGTGGATGGTTAGAGGCTAGAAATTTAAAGTATTAGTATTAGAGGTTAAGGTATTAGTTTCCAACCAAGGTAATGGTTTACCTTACCTTAAGGTAATGGATTTACCTTATTATAAGGTAAGGTATTGGGTTTACCTAGGTAACTAATGTTAGATATCTAAGTTATTGGTTAGCTAGTAGCTTAGGATAGATATTAGATATCTAAGATTGGTATCTTGGTAGTTACGTTATTTATACCTAGACTAAGGTGTTGGGTTTTCAACTAAGGTATTGGTATTAGGATATCAATAGGGCTAAGGTATATGGTATCTTGGGGTAAGATATTGGTTGGTATCTTACAGTATCTAGTATCTACGTTAGTGTCTTAGGATGTAGATGAGTGGGTATCCTAATATACAAATTAGTATCTTAGAGGGTAAATTAGTAGGCTAAGGTAATGTCTAAGGTATTGACAAGGTAATGGGGATTACCTATAGTCTAAGGGTAAGGTATTAGTAGGATATTGAGATAGACGGTTAGATACTAGTCTAAAGTATTAGTAGGATCTATTATCCTCGGTTAGTGAGTTATCTACTAACCTAAGGTAATATATTACTAAGGTAAGGGTATTACCTAGTATCTAAGGTAATGGGTTATCTTGGTAGGTAATGGTTAGACTTGGATTATCTTGGTAGGTAATGGTTAGACTTGGGTTATCTTGGTAGGTAATGGTTAGAAGTGGGTTATCTTGGTAGGTAATGGTTAGAAGTGGGTTATCTTGGTAGGTAATGGTTAGAAGTCAGTTATCTTGGTAGGTAATGGTTAGAAGTGGGTTATCTGGATAGGTAATGGTTAGAAGTGGGTTATCTTGGTAGGTAATTGTTAGAAGTGGGTTATCTTGGTAGGTAATGGTTAGAAGTAAGTTATCTCGGTAGGTAAAGGTTAGGAATATGATATTTGACTTAGATTTTACCCTGTTTGACTAAGGTTGACTATTTTGACTAATAGTTAACTACAAGTCAACATTGGACCTAGATTGGATTAGGAGTTGACCAGAGTTGACCAGTTGACCAAAAGTCAACTGTGAGTCAACCATTAGCCAGTTTGACCTAGATTGGATTAGAAGTTGACCATAGATGACCAGTTGACCAAAAGTCAACTGTAGGTCAACCCTTGACCTAGTATGATCTAGATTGATTTGGTTTGATCTTGTTTGACCTAGTTTGACTTTGTTAGACCTAGTATGACTTAGATTTACTTAGATTGACTTAGCATGACCTAGTTTGATCTAGTTTGACTTTGTTAGAGCTAGTATACTTAGTATGACTTAGTTTGATTTAGTTTGATTTAGTTTGACTTAGTTGACTAGGTATGACTTAGTTTGACCTAGATTTGCATAGCATATACTAAAAATCATGTCATACACTGTTAAACCCTAATTAACTCATGATATCTCATCTTAGGTCTGTGACATCACTCTGAGCATCTATTCTCACTGACAGCTCAGGACCGCCGTAACGCCCATAGTTCGTATTACGTATTTTGGTATACGTGTACGGAATTCTGACCCGTAATTAGACTTGTCTTGCTTAGCTTAATCCTGGTTTAATCTTGCCTTGGTTTATTTTGGGTTCATTCTGGATCGACTTATCTTGACTGGCTAGTCTTGGGTTTGCATTGGCATGGGTTAGTTAGCATTTTCTGGTTCATGTGGTTTATCCTGGCTTTGGCCTGCATTGGGTTCGGTTGGGTTCGGCTTGGTTGGGCTTGGTTTGGGTTGATATGCAAACCCCTTCCTACTACCCTCCATCATTTATTAACCTCCAACAACCCTTCACTCTCTTCATTTATTACATATTTACTTCTCTTCTTCTTCCTCGTCTCCTTCTCCACCGAGCACCCAGTAGGCAAGTGCAACTTGCTTCATGGAGGAACTCAAATTTTGTTGTTCCATTGTCTTCCTCACGAGATTCTAAGACACTTTAGTACTTATCATTTTTAGTTTCCATGGTTCATTTCATGTAGATCTAGGCTTATTGCATTTTTGGATTTCTTAGTTTTGACCTACTAAATTGGTCTGTTTTCAAAAACTGAGAGTACCATGTAGTAGGCATTCTGATTTTACGCAAGATTGGTTTTGGAATGGTTGGATTTCATCGTGTCCTGACCGAGATGAGTCCTTCTTGAGCTTTTAAGCCTGCTTGTATCGGCCTTGGGGAGAAGATAAGTTTTACGCACACGTTCTCACGTGTTAGCGTCGTATTTAGTTTTTATGCCCATGTTTTACGTGCCAGCATATCATTTACTCTCTTACGCACACGTTTTACGTGCCCGCGTATTATTGACCTTTACGCACACGTTCTCACTTGACCGCGTAATCCATTCTACGCCGAGTTCAAGTGAACTCTACGCAGAGGCCTTCCCGCTCGCGTAAACTCGCGCTCACATATTCTCCTGCCGCATCGAGTCACGCTAGCGTAGAGTGCCCCGTGCGTAGAGCCTCGCTCGCGTAGACTCTTCCTCACTCGCGTAGAGCCTTGCATGCGTAGAGTTTCACTTGGGTGCTCGTGCGCGTAAAGTTCCGCTTTATAGGGTGCTTGCTAGCGTAGAGCTTCGCTCACGTAGAGCGCATGCTAGCGTAAAATCCTGCTCGCATGCACTCTTGCTCGCGTAGAGCTGCCTATCCTTATGTCTTGCCCGCTTAGAGCTGTTTTACGTGCGGGGTCTCTTGGGCCTAGCATAGTATTGCCCGCGTAGAATCTCGAGTCCCCGTTCCCTTAGCGTAATCTGTTACTTTCATATCCTTACGTCTTTTGTTATAAACTTGATAATCACGAATTGATTGACATAATTGGAATGATAATTGTACATGACATGGTGTGACAAGTAATTGACCTGACATGACATAGCAAGGCATGACAAGTAACATGACATGATAGTGGCCCGTCGTGGCACACTCTTGATAAGTAAACCTGACATGATATACCTCGATAAGCTGTTACGATGGCTAGCATGACATGACAAAAATGAATGACCTGGACACCGTGGACGATTATGTTTGTACAAATGAACCAGTATTGTCTTGCATCATGTCTAGGGCAGGGACCCCTGGGTACCACGGTCGGGGGTACCTACTGAAATTGACTAAGACTAATAACTAGAATAATCTAGTAGTCATGAAGAGATTTACCAGCTACAGGCAATCCCGTTATCTAGGATGCGCTAGTAGATTTGTAGCCTGCCGACGAGTAGGGCACATTTCCAGCACACTGTCATATGTTGCACCCTTCATGAACAAGATATTCGACCTGGATAACCTGGATGGTCTGTAGGGCTTGTGGCTGTCGGAGTAATCTCATTGCATCTTGCTAGTAACTAGGCCTGTGATAACCCTAGTTAGTTAAAGTATCAAGTCGTACTCATTGCTTGGCCGTGATTGATTGGATGGAGTTTAACTCAGTCTAGTCTTGTCCTGATCCTGTACAAGATCGTAACATGACCTGATTGCTTGTGCTTTACTTTCTCGATAAATGGTGGGAAACCAAGTTCCGTTCAGACGAAGGGTTACAACCCCGGTCCTTGTTTGGTTTAAGGGTTGTAACCTGGTTAGCTGAATAGTCCTATGGTTATCTTATCGTATATCATCATGATTTCCATATCACCAGTTTTATTATATTATTATGTTTTGTGCTAATTGCTGGTTTTAGTTCTTAAGTGAAGCCTTCTTTGTAGTACTTGCTCTTTCTGGGATCTGACCCAGCTGGTTTTGTATGGCCAAATACCGGAGTAGCTCCAGAGGATCTCCCTATCTTCCAGCCAGATGCTGACCACCAGGCATAACCAAGGCAACGAGTGGGTTTCCCTTTTGTTCTCCCACTTTATTGTAAAAATTATTCTTTTGAGGCGTTTAGCCGACGAGCACGTGTTAGCTCGTATTGCACTTTATTTACTGTCTGTCTACGGGCTGTAACATGATTGACGAATCCTACGGTTGATCATGTATGACTGAAACTCTTGCTAGTCTTCACATTTGGTACGACTAGCTTCATGATCATCCAAATATGTAATGTATGGGACGCCTTACTATTGTATATTTGATGCTCTAACATCTTGTAACTGCTTTTACTTGCTTGAGATTGAGACAATAGGCTTGTTCATGACCATAAGAGACTGATGGCTTGTAGTTAAACCCTCATGTATCTAGACAGCCGTGACCGTATAGCGAGGTGGATTCCATTTCAATATACGTAGCTGGCTATGTATGCCCCCGCTCTCCAGTATTCTGGTTCTGGGGCGTTACATGGTTTAAGTGATGGCCCATGCAGGTCTTGTGAATCAAGATATGTGAGGGTTTACCGAATAGATGTCTCAATCAGTACTCGCCCTTGATCTCTGCTCGTATCCTCTAAATCTCTGGGTTCTTGACCTGATCACATGCTTGTGTTTTTGATCTGTCCTGGTCCTTCCTTATTGTTCCCTGTGTCGTCTTCTTCAGCGGTATTGTTCCTGGTCCTACCGATCGACAAGGCGAAGCACCTCCCGTGGACCCACAGCAACCTGGAGATCAAGTCCGGCATTCAGGAGTAGCATCCTGAGTCATGCCTACTGAGGGTTAAGAGCCACCAGTTTAGCCCGTCCAGCCTGTAGAGCCTGATGATGGCACCTTGGTGGGTCTCATCAGGATAATGTTAGCTTCTCAAGATCGTCGAGGCGATGCATTGCACCAGGCAGTGACAGATGCTCTAAACAAAGGGGGTCATCAAGGTAATAGTGCGGCCAACAGCTTCAAGCGCCTGAACCCTTCGTTCTTTGACGGTAGTGAAGATGCTATTGCCGCAGATGTTTGGCTTCATGATACAGAAGTGATTCTAAAAGTAGCCAGGACTCCAAAAGACGAGAAGGTGGCCATAGTGCGCCTGCAGTTGTTGGATCTGGCCTGCAGCTGGTGGGCGGTACAGGCCGTTGGATTAGTGACACCTATTGCCTGGGCAGTATTTCGTGAGAGATTTCGGACCAAGTACTTCGATGCTGTAGCTCGGTACGATCTACAGACAAGGTTTACCAATCTGAAGTAGATGGGCAGGATGGTCGTCGGATATGCGGTCGAGTTTTTAAGACTTAGTCAGTTTGCTCCTACCTTGGTAGCAACCGAGTTTGACAGAGCCCAGCGGTTCTAGCAGGAACTGTACCTGGAGATTTTATTGGCGGTAGAGCAGTTCGAGCATCATGTTGACACAAAGTCACAATCAACCAAATATTGACTACATTGACTAAATAATATCTGTATAAATTCAATACGACACACGACGTCTGCTTTCAGTTCGGGACAAACGACAGCTCAGTTTCCGACTCTCAGTATACTTTCGAGTCTGTACTTTTTCATTTCATTGAGTCTAGAAGTATGTACTCTGAGTTATGCTGAGCTCTTGGAACTTAGTCTACAAGCCTACCCAAAATCCCAAGCTCCACCAAAACAAAATTGCCCACAAGTCCCACTTAGAATCACTCTGTGCTCTGGAGACAGAGTTCGGGCCGAACTCTGCCTCCACACAGAGTTCGGGCCGAACTCTGTCCCCTAGAAATCAGGAACCCTAATTTTAGGGTTAGCTGGTTGCTAGCTGTCCAACGGCCAAATTTTTTGAATTCTCCTACCCGAATTCTGGCCGAATTCTGCCTCAAAAATCAGTATAAATAGGGCATGAATTCTCTCATTTTGAATCACTCAATCTTCTCTTCTCTTCTCTCCTACAAGCTCTATAAGCCATACCCTTCCCATCTACTAGCCACAAGCCTCCTAAGTCTCGAGTGCTCAGCATCTCTCAGTTAGGATTCTTGTGCAAGAGTGAAGAAATCGCTTGGACAATTCCAAGCAATCGCCACTGCGATTCTCTGTAAGAAGTTGACGTGCTCTTCTGAAGTAAAGGCACGGGTTGTAAGTTACTATTTCACAAATAGTGGATTTAATCCTGAGCTAGAGTTCTCAGGCCTGGACTAGTCCTCCACGAGGGAAACCAGGTTAAAATTGCTGTGTTTGCGTATGCTCTCTTGTCTTTCATTTACATTTCGTATTTTACTCTGATTATTCATTGTTCATGAAAGAGTAATTTTTTAATTGGTCATTATATATACTCTATTCACCCCCCCTCTAGAGTTGCCAAACTGTTCTTCAATTGGTATCAGAGCTCTGTTCTCTTTACAAGGACTAACATCCTAAGAGCTGATCCATGGCAACCACACAATCCTTGATTTCCAATCATGGTGAAGGTCAGTCCACTCATAGGCCTCCCCTATTTGATGGGACTAACTACACATATTGGAAAACAAGGATGAGCTTCTATCTTAAGTCTCTAGACTTTGACCTGTGGACTGTCGTCACTGACGGTTACAAAAAGCCCGCCAGGATAGTTGTCGATGGTGACCTCATTGAGAAACCACACGACAAATATTCTGTCGAGGAGAAGAAACATGCAAGTCTAGATGCTAGGGCTATTAATGCTTTATTCTGTGCTATAGACAGGAACGAGTTTAACAGGGTCTCTACATGCACCACTGCTCATGAAGTATGGAGACTTCTGGAAGTGACGCATGAAGGAACCACTCAAGTCAAGGAATCTAAGATAAGCCGTCTCACTCAAGAGTACGAAGCCTTCAAGATGAAGCCAAATGAGACGATCACTCAAATGTTTACAAGATTCCTCGACATCATCAACCCGTTATCCTCGCTTGGTAAGCAGTACTCAAACCATGAGAAGATCCGCAAGCTACTCAGAGGGCTACCAAAGATTTGGAACCCTAAGGTGACAGCCATCATAGAAGGAAATGATCTCACAAGTATGTCTATGGAGACTTTGATGGGCAAGCTCATGACTCACGAGCTTGACCTCAAGGACTTCGAAGAGCCTGCTCCGAAGACCAGGGAGATCGCACTCAAAGTTCATCGACGAAAGATTGATCACGATGAGACTGAAGACGATATCTCAGATGATGAAGACCAAGCTCTCATGGTACGTAACTTCAAGAAATTCCTTCGCTTCAATCAAAGAAAGAAGGAACCACAAGAAGACGATGAAGAAGAACCAATCTACTATGGTTGCAAAAAGACTGGACACGTCAGAAGAGACTGTCCGCTCTTAAAGAAAAGCAACCGGTATGAAAAGCCCTACAAGAAGAACTCATCAAAAAGGTATGCCAACACAAGCATTTGGCATGAAAGCGAAGCAAGTGACTCCGAGGAAGAAAAGAACTCTCCTCAAGACAAAGCAAATGTGTGCCTCATGGCAAATTCCACCAAGGTATCAAACGAAACTTTAGATGACTTCTCTTTTGATGAACTTGGCGATGCTTTCACCGATTTACTTGATGATCACAAAAAGGTTATCGGTAAATATAAACATGCCAAGGACAAAATCAAAAGTCTAGAAGATGAGATACAAAGAATTTCTTTACTTCTTGATAATGTTAGAAACACATCACCCACTAATGACACTGATGAAGTATCCAAGCTTAAATTAAGCTTACATGATGCTGAAGCACGTATTGAGCAACAAACTCAAGAAATCACTACTCTCAACACATTGCTTGCTGAAGAAAAGAGTAGACACAAGATTTCCATGACTAAGATATATGGCTTAAATATTAAGGTTACTGAACTGCAAGCTGCTACTAAAAGATTAGAAACCAAATTGGGTAAACAGGTTATTCAACCTCAAACCCAATCACATGGGCACAATACCACTCATGCTAGTCAACCAAGTCATTCTCATGCAGCACATAACCATGCATTTATATACACAAACTTTCACAAACCACGTGCACGTAAGAACAATTCTCACTTAGTACACAAGCATCATGCACAAAGACACAATCAACATCACTCCACACATAAAAATCATCATGCCATGCCATATAGACGAGATCATCATGCAATGCCATATAGACAAGGTCCTCATATACCATATAGACAAAATCATCATGTCATGCCATCTAGACAATATCAGCATGTCACACATCATAGACAATACCATCATTCTATGCCTCATAAACACCATCACCATGCCACTTATTCCATGCATAATCATCTTCACCATTCTAACTCTTCACATCATGTCCATCCTCATCCTGCTGCTTATAGATATTATTCTCATGCTCCTAGTATAAATAAGAATGCTATCTGTACTTATTGTGGATTACATGGACACATCTCACCACAGTGCAGAGTTAGAAGACTTGTAGATAAAAGGATATATGCTTGGTTCCCAAAGACTAACTTTTCAGGATCCTCAAGAACTCGGGTACCAAAGGTCACATCTACTCTTGAAGTAGGTGGACCTTCCCTCCTCAACTGAAAGTAAGTGGATTCTCGATAGTGGATGCTCGCGACATATGACGGGAGACGCAAATCTTTTTGCATCACTATCGATGAAAAGAGAAGGATACGTATCCTTCGGTAACAATCTCAAAGGGCACATAATAGGTAACGGTATCATTGGTCATCCTCCTTCTCCTGTTATAAAGGATGTCTGCCTAGTGACCGAGTTAAAGCATAACCTGCTCAGCATTAGCCATCTTGCTGATCATGGATATGATATTAACTTTGGACAAAACTGTTGCTATATCTATGATAGGTCAACAGGAGACATTGCTTTTGAAGGGAAAAGAGAGGACAATATCTATATTTTCTATCTCTCTATAAATACTAACCATGCAGGTAGATGTTTATATGCCCACAAAGACGAACGACTACTTTGGCACCAGCGTCTCGGTCATGCCAACATGGATGCTATATCCAGGCTTTCTACCAAGAAGCTAGTGAGAGGATTGCCTGACATCACATTCAAAAAGGTCACGGTATGTGCCGAATGTGAACTAAACAAGGCAACTAAATCCTCATTTCATTCCATCAACTCTGTAAGTACTACTAGACCCTTGCAATTACTTCATATGGATTTATTTGGTCCTAGTAGAATAGCTAGCCTTGGTGGCAAACTTTATGCTTTTGTTATTGTTGATGATTTTTCGAGATTTACTTGGGTTTTCTTTCTCGCTAATAAGAGCGACGCTATCTCTGTTTTCAAAGTTTTTGTAAATAAAGTTCAAAACGAAAAAGGCTACATGATTACTCGAATCCGAAGTGATCATGGAGGCGAATTCGTAAATTCAGATTTTGAAAGTTTTTGTAATGCAAATGGTTTTGATCATGAATTTTCTTGTCCTAGAACTCCTCAACAAAATGGTGTTGTGGAGCGGAAGAATAGGACTCTTGGCGATATGGCTAGAGTCATGTTGAATAAATTTTCTCTTCCGAAATATTTTTGGGCAGAGGCTGTAAGTACAGCATGCCACATTTTGAATAGGGTGCTTATTCGTCCCATTTCGAAGAAAACACCCTATAAGCTTTGGTTTGGGAGAACCCCAAATGTTTCTTATTTTAGAGTTTTTGGCTGCAGATGTTTTATCCTTAACACCAAAGACAACTTAGGCAAATTTGATGCCAAAGCTGACGATGGTATCTTTCTTGGTTATGCCGCCAAGAGTAAGGGATATAGAGTTTTCAATAAACGCTCACTTATTGTGGAAGAGTCAACAAATGTGACTTTTGATGAAGACAACAGTACAGCAAATACTCTTAATGATGACATTGAGCCATCAACTTCTACTCCAATGAATACTTCAATCGAAACTAATTCTCTGGAGGGTTTGCCTAAGAAATTCTCTTTCAAACCTTCTCATCCAGAAAATTTAGTCATAGGTGAAGTTTCACGTGGAGTTACTACTAGATCATCATTAAGAGACTCTGTTGCTAGCACTGCCTTCATTTCACAAGTAGAGCCTAAAAATATTTCTGAAGCTTTTAATGATGAATTTTGGATTTCTGCTATGCAAGAAGAACTCAACCAATTCGAGAGAAGCCAAGTATGGAAACTCGTTCCTAGACCGGTTAATCACTCTATAATTGGTACTAAATGGGTTTTTAGAAACAAAGTAAATGAAGATGGTTCAGTCACACGTAACAAAGCTCGTCTAGTAGCTCAAGGATACAACCAAGAGGAAGGTATCGACTACGATGAGACGTATGCTCCTGTTGCTAGACTAGAATCCATTCGGATGCTTTGTGCTTTTGCTAATTTTCAAAACTTTAAATTATTTCAAATGGATGTTAAAAGTGCTTTCTTGAATGGCTTTATTAAGGAGGAAGTTTATGTCAAACAACCCCCTGGCTTTGAAAATCACAAATTTCCCGACCACGTGTTCAAGCTAAAGAAAGCGCTTTATGGCCTTAAACAAGCCCCCAGAGCTTGGTATGAAAGGCTAAGCAGCTTCTTGCTTGAGAAAGGTTTTTCTAAAGGGAAAATTGACACTACACTGTTTATCAAATCCTTCAAAGACACCATTCTATTAATTCAGATTTATGTTGATGATATTATTTTTGGGTCTACTGATGAAACTCTTTGTCAAGAATTTGCCAAGTGTATGCAGACGGAATTTGAGATGAGCATGATGGGAGAGCTCAACTACTTTCTTGGTCTGCAAGTAAAACAACTGGCTAATGGAACTTTCATCTGCCAATCAAAGTACACCAAGGACATGCTGAAAAAGTTCGATCTTGACAACATCAAACCAATCAGCACGCCAATGGCCACTTCAACCAAACTCGAACCAGATGAGAGCGGCAAACCTGTTGATCAACGTAAGTATCGAGGTATGATAGGCAGCTTACTTTATTTAACTGCTAGTCGTCCCGATATCATGTTCAGTGTTTGCCTATGTGCTAGATATCAAGCTAATCCTAAGGAATCACACATGACCGCAGTTAAACGTATCTTTAGATACCTTAAGGGTACGGTTACAGTAGGCCTATGGTATCCCAAGTCAACATCATTTGATCTTATTGGTTACTCTGATGCTGACTTCGCTGGATGCAAGGTCGACCGTAAAAGTACGAGCGGCACGTGTCATTTATTAGGAAAAACTTTAGTCTCCTGGTTTAGCAAGAAACAGAACTCTGTTGCACTATCCACAACAGAAGCTGAATACATAGCAGCTGGGCGTTGTTGTGCACAAATTCTGTGGATGAAGCAAACCCTGGAAGACTATAAGTTATCTTTCATGCATATTCCTATATTCTGTGACAATACTAGTGCCATCAATTTGACTAAGAACCCTGTATGCCACTCACGCACTAAACACATTGAGATCAGACACCACTTTTTGCGTGATCATCAGCAAAATGGCACGATTAACTTAGAATTTATTGACACTGATTATCAGCTGGCAGATTTCTTTACTAAGCCACTATCCGAAGAGCGTTTCAATTTTCTTTGTCGTGAACTTGGAATCTTAGATGAAGCAGTCATAAATTGAAACTCACCTGCGTAAATATCGAGTATATTGTGATTCTTTTACGAAGAATTTGGTATGGGTACAAGCCGAAAGGGTCCTTCTGACAACAAGGCGTAAAAGCCTAAGCGACACGGTGCACTAGTCCTCAGGACTACCGCTAGCTGGGATCCGGCCCCTGCAGCTAACCCATGGCAAATTTGGACTATTGAACCATAATATATATCCTTATTTATTATATGGCTCGTTTCGATTTAATATTGCCTAATTGATATTTTCTAAAAAGTTCATTCTGTTTTCTGTGTACATCTCCTTCTCTATCTATTCTATTCTCTTTGGTGTCCTCAACTTCCTTTTGTTTAACTCTTAAATCTTTTTCTTTGTTATCATTTCTTGTTATTCTTCAACTTTTGTTTTCATTTTAGCCTTTGTTCTGTTCTGGACCAATGATCCAGAACTCGGGCCGAACTCTGCTCCTATCCGAGTTCGGGCCGAGTTCGGTCCCTTGGTTCCAGAGTCGGGATCTGGCTGTGCCGTTGGATCAATTCTAATCCTATGGTCAATATTTCACCCGACCAAAGACCAAGCCCTACTTTATTTCGGGATTCCCTCTCTTTCCTCCCATAATTCCTTCTTCTCCATCTATTCCATCTTCTTCCTTCAAAACCCTAACCCTAGTTCTTGAGATAGAGGGCTCTATTTCTTCTCAAACTCAAGGGAAAGGGGTTTTTCAACGTTCTCTTCAACTGTTTGACATTATCTTCAGGTATAACTCTCATTTTCTCTCCTTTTCAAGTTATCAAATTTCTTGCAAATGGCTCCACGCTTGCCCAATCGTGGGAAGAGGATCCGAACCGAGGGTGCTTCCTCTTCAAATCCTCCTCCGATTGAACAAGTAGATGAACAACATCCCCTCAATCCGTTGTTCAATCCACCATGTCCCGATGACCCTAACACTTATGACGACCGTCTTTTTGTGTCGCTAGAAGCCTCAAATGAATGGTTTAGCAATTTTAGAACTCGTCCGGTGTTTGGGGGTCATCCCATAAACTTCACCATATTTTCTCAATATGAGTCTTTATTCCGTGATCTTTGTTTGGATGCTTTAGTTGCTTCAAATTTTGTCATCTATCGTAGTGCAATCCAAATGTTTTATTGCAATTTAACTTTTGATGCAACCCACATCTATTCCCGGGTTGCCGGTATTGACATCGCCTTCAATGATTCGGAGTTGGGGGAGTTTCTTGAACTTATTAATCTTGATGCTTGGGATAAACTTGTGGAAGCACGCCAATTCCAATTTGTTGGCGATACTTCTCTTGAAGGATTCAAGGAAGAACTATGTGCTCCTAACATAAGTCCTCGCAAGCTTATGGCTAAGCATCTCAATCCCTACTTCTATGAACTTCATCGCATGATTTTTAACACCATCTTACCCAAGGCTGGATCAACTGATGAAGTTACATACTTTGAGATCTCAGCCTTATATCATCTCCATTATCGTATTCCATTCAATCTTCCTAGGACAATGATGGATTGGATGATAAATTGTAGGAAGAAACCAAGGGCGTTAGTTTATCCTTTATATCTTCCTATGGTTTTTCGTGCATTTATCATTCCTCTTCATGACTGTCCATTCTTGCCCGCTCCTGCCTTCTTGTCCAAGGCACGCCGCACTCAGACAGTTGTCGCCTCTCCTGAGGTATCTGAGCATTCTGAGGATGAGGAGCCTGACGCCCCTCCTTTTGGTCAGGATGCACCTCCTCCTCCTGCCACCCTGGAGTCTATACAGACTATGCTTCGCGATCGCTTTGCTGTTGAGGATGATCGTTGGACGCAGCAGGATTACCGTACCACTCTGCAGATTAGTGCCCTTGGGAACTCTCTGCATGATATGCGGTATTCACTCGCTCGTCATCCTGATCTGCATGTGCCTATTGAGCGGGATCCAGATCGAGCGGGTCATCGTATAGACGATCCGTGGGTCATGAGGTATATGGATCCGGATGATGCTTTCGTGGACCCTCGTCGCTCTTTCCCTGGTCCTTCAGATGTTCCAGGACCTTCTGGTGCTCCGTGATGGAGACTGGCTTGTTATGCTGCTGCCACTGCTGATGGTCTTAGTTGCTTTATGTTTTTAGTTATTTAGTTATGGATTTATGTACTGGATTTTTTTCTTAGAACCCTGATGATGTGTTTGACATTCTGATTGGTGGATATCATTTTATGCTATTTCTCGTAGTTTCTTTTATGCCAATGCACTCTCTTGTCTAGTATTATACTATTTTTTTCTCTTGGTGTGGTTGCATTACTATTCATTGCTTATTTATATTGCTAACTGCCAAAAAGGGGGAGAAACATATGTATATTTTTGTGCTGGCTTGTTTTGGGAAACTTTTACAGGTTCTATGCAGGTTCTATGCATTCATCTGTGTATATCTGTGCTCGTTCTGGGAATATGTTATCTATCAGGTTACAGGGTATATGCACTGTTTACGGGGGAGAGCTACTACTTCTAGCTCGGAACCGGTCACTGATTACGGGGGAGCTATCCGATTCTAGCTCTGCATCAGTTATGGGGGAGCTATGTTGTAATCAACTGTGTCAAGGTATGAATATTGAAATATACATATATTATTTTGTCAATTATCAATATGGGGGAGATTGTTGACACAAAGTCACAGTCAACCAAATATTGACTACATTGACTAAATAATATCTGTATAAATTCAATACGACACACGACGTCTGCTTTCAGTTCGGGACAAACGACAGCTCAGTTTCCGACTCTCAGTATACTTTCGAGTCTGTACTTTTTCATTTCATTGAGTCTAGAAGTATGTACTCTGAGTTATGCTGAGCTCTTGGAACTTAGTCTACAAGCCTACCCAAAATCCCAAGCTCCACCAAAACAAAATTGCCCACAAGTCCCACTTAGAATCACTCTGTGCTCTGGAGACAGAGTTCGGGCCGAACTCTGCCTCCACACAGAGTTCGGGCCGAACTCTGTCCCCTAGAAATCAGGAACCCTAATTTTAGGGTTAGCTGGTTGCTAGCTGTCCAACGGCCAAATTTTTTGAATTCTCCTACCCGAATTCTGGCCGAATTCTGCCTCAAAAATCAGTATAAATAGGGCATGAATTCTCTCATTTTGAATCACTCAATCTTCTCTTCTCTTCTCTCCTACAAGCTCTATAAGCCATACCCTTCCCATCTACTAGCCACAAGCCTCCTAAGTCTCGAGTGCTCAGCATCTCTCAGTTAGGATTCTTGTGCAAGAGTGAAGAAATCGCTTGGACAATTCCAAGCAATCGCCACTGCGATTCTCTGTAAGAAGTTGACGTGCTCTTCTGAAGTAAAGGCACGGGTTGTAAGCTACTATTTCACAAATAGTGGATTTAATCCTGAGCTAGAGTTCTCAGGCCTGGACTAGTCCTCCACGAGGGAAACCAGGTTAAAATTGCTGTGTTTGCGTATGCTCTCTTGTCTTTCATTTACATTCCGCATTTTACTCTGATTATTCATTGTTCGTGAAAGAGTAATTTTTTAATTGGTCATTATATATATACTCTATTCACCCCCCCTCTAGAGTTGCCAAACTGTTCTTCACATCATACTTTCGATACAGTATTGAGGGTAGCTAGGAGGCATGAGTATACCTCCCAGAGGATCGTGGACAGGACCGGGGGTCGGAAGCGATCCTACAACCAGATGAATCAGTCTTCAGCACCAGCCCCGGGCTTTGACCATTGGAGCTCCGAGGCGGGCGGCCTCAGTGACGTCAATTCAGTATTCAACCCCGACGAACCCTCAGCAGCAAAAGCAGAAGCAGTCTTCCGCAATGGGTTACACTCATTGTGGAAAGCCAGGGCATGCGGTGGCAGAATGTCGTAGAGCACAGGGATTGTGCTTGGCTTGTGGAGCACCGGACCACAGGGTTGGGAACTACCCGAACCGATGGAGTTCCTCTTCTTCGACCTTTTCTAGTCCTTCGGTGAGAGGACCAGCACCAGTCCAGCAGTAGCAGTACCCGTTTCTGACGCCCTTGTCGCCTCAGGTCCAGGCATTCCAACAGCAGAGACCCTAGCAGTATGTGCAAGCCCAAGCCCTGGTTCAGAGCAGACAGAGAGATTTTCAGCAGAGGGGACCCTCACCCAGAGGACATGGTCAAGTGCTGGCTTTGACCATGGGAGAAGAAAGATTGGCACCAGGTGAGGTAATGGCAGGTACTATTCTCGTCAACTCCTTTCCAACATCAGCGTTATTTGATTCTGGTGCATCGCATTCATTTATGTCAACACGATTCACGACACGGATAGGACTAGAGTCCGAGTCATTATCAGTAAGGCTCAATATATTTACTGGTAATGGTCTTGTGGGAGTAGATAGAGTATTTTCCTCGTGTCGGATCGTAGTTAGCGGTAGAGAATTTCCTGCTAGATTGATAGAGTTTCCGATACCCGATTATGATGTGGTCTTAGGGATGGATTGGTTGAGACACCAGTATGCTAGGATAGACTGCCATATTGGCAGGGTTGTTTTTAGCATTCTAGGCGAGCCAGAGTTTTCCTTTCTCCGAGGCAAAGTTGAACCTTCTCCTCCGGTATTGCGGATGGCAGTAGCAGCAGTACAGTTACCTCGGATAGTCAAGGAGTTTCTAGATGTTTTTCCAGAGGAGCTTCCAGGAATGCCGCCAGAGCGAGAGATCGAGTTTACCATAGACTTGATCCCAGGGACAGCCCCAGTGTCGGAGAGAGTCTACAGGATGGTGCCGTCAGAGTTAGAGATATTGTACAAGATGATTGAAGAACTCAGGACCAAGGGATTCATTCGTGCAAGTGGATCACCTTGGGGAGCCCTGTTGCTTCTTGTGAAAAAGAAGGATGGTACGTCTAGGTTATGTATAGATTATCGTACCTTAAACTCAGTGACAATCAAGAACAGATACCCTCTTGCGAGAATAGATGACTAGTTTGATCAACTCAAGGGGGCAGGCGTATTCTCAAAGATAGACTTGCGGTCAGGGTACCATCAGATCAGAGTCAGAGAGCAGGACATCCCGAAGACAGCTTTCAGATCTAGATATGGGCATTGGGAGTTCCTTGTTATGCCATTTGGAGCAACCAATGCGTCGGCCGTATTCATGGACCTCATGAATCGTATCTTCATGCCTTATTTGGATCAGTTTGTGATTGTGTTCATAGACGACATCCTGGTCTATAGCAAGAGTGAAGCGGAGCATGAGCAGCATCTCAGAGTTGTCCTCCAAATTCTCAGAGAGCACTAGTTATATGCCAAGTTCAGTAAATGCGAGTTCTGGCTCGATCGTATTTCATACTTGGGTCATATAATTACCAGAGGAAGAGTAGAAGTGGATCCCAGAAGATCGTGGCCATTGAGACATGGCCAGTGCCCAGCACAGTTGCAGAAGTTCACAGTTTCCTTGGATTAGCCGACTATTACCGGCGATTTATTTCAAACTGCTCAAATTTCAGCGCCATTGACCCAGTTGACCCGTAAGGATGTGCAGTTTGCTTGGACAGCAGAATGTCAGGATTCTTTTGAGAAATTGAAGCAAGGTTTGATGATGGCATCCATTCTCACGCTTCCAGATTGGATCGGAGGATTCTCAGTGTATTGTGATACTTCGGGCAGAGGATTGGGATGTGTTTTGATGCAGCATGGGAAAGTAATAGCTTATGCGTCAGGTCAGCTTTGTGACCATGAGAAAAATTACCCGACCCACGACTTGGAGTTGGCAGCCGTAGTATTTGCACTTAAGCTATGGAGACACTATCTGTACGGAGATAGGGTAGAGATTTTCACCGACCACAAAAGCCTGAAGTATGTATTCACCCAGAAGGAT
>JANAVB010016195.1:11905175-11962675 GCA_029216955.1 Iris pallida
TGGAGTTGGCAGCCGTAGTATTTGCACTTAAGCTATGGAGACACTATCTGTACAGAGATAGGGTAGAGATTTTCACCGACCACAAAAGCCTGAAGTATGTATTCACCCAGAAGGATCTCAACATGCGGCAGAGGAGGTGGCTAGAGCTACTTGTGGATTATGATGTCAACCTGCAGTATCATCCTGGGAAGGCCAACGTTGTTGCAGATGCATTGAGTAGAAGAGCCGGGGTTTATGTCCTCACAGCGCAACCAGAGTTATTAGCAGATCTTCAGAAGATGGGAATAGAAGTTGTCTTTCTTATAAAATATGGCATTGATGGCCAGCATACATGTTCAGTCCACTATAGTTGAGAGGATCCGGATGGCACAGTCGACAGATTCTAAGCTTCAGCGGCTTAGAAAAGAGTGTGAGACAGGACGAAGACCAGAGCTATGTATCCATGAGGATGGTACACTTCGACATGGGAGGCATCTTTGTGTACCCAGTGGAGATATCAGACATGAGATCATGGTAGAAGCTCACAGTTCTCAGTATTCGATTCATCCGGGCGGTACAAAGATGTACCGTGATATCCATCAGCACTTTTGGTGGAATGGCATGAAGAGGGAGATAGCCCAGTTTATCCCTCGGTATTTGGTTTGCCAACAAGTTAAAGCTGAACATCAGAGGCCAGCTGAACTTCTTCAGCCCTTGCCGATTCCAGAATAGAAGTGGGAGCATATAACCATGGATTTCGTGACTGGATTACCTAAGTCCCCAGCCGGTAGAGATGCTATTTGGGTTATAGTCGACAGGCTCACGAAGGTGGCTCACTTTTTCTCGTTCAGAGTTAGTCAGTCGACGGCTCAGCTAGCAGAGATGTACCTCAGACAGATCGTCAGATTTTACGGTGTTCCAGTTAGTATCACCTCAGACAGAGATTCAAGATTTATGTTGCACTTTTGGCGCAGTCTGCAAGAGAGTTTGGAAACTTACCTCCAGTTCAGCTCAGCTTATCATCTGCAGACAGATGGTCAGTCGAAGCGTACCATACGAACCTTAGAAGATATGTTGAGATCTTGTACACTTGACTTTGGTGGCTCGTGGGAGGATCACCTGCACCTGGTGGAGTTCTCGTATAACAACAGTTTCCAAGACAGTATCCAGATGGCACCGTTCGAGGTACTGTATGGTAGGAAGACCCGATCCCCGCTAGCTTGGGATGATATCGATGAGAGGTAAATGCTTGGTCCCGAGATGGTAAACCGGACTATTGAGGTGGTCAGACAAGTCAGAGATCATCTTCAAGTTGCACAAGATCGCCAGCGTCATTGGGCCGATTCTCATCGACATCCTCTTAAATTTTCTGTCGGCGACCATGTATTCCTTAGATCTCGCTTAACCGTGGCGTCATTCGTTTTGGCGTACGGGAAAAGCTTAGTCCTAGGTATATAGGGCCGTTCGATATTCTGGAGCGAGTAGGTGATGTATCCTATCGTCTCACTTTTTTGTCGTCGTTACGTGAGGTGCATGACGTGTTCCATGTATCCCAACTACGACGGTATATCCCAGACCCGAGCCATATCCTGGATCATTTGAAATTGGTTGTTGGTACCAACCTTTCGTATGAGGAGAGACCCGTATCCATATTGGACTGGAGAGAGAAGATACTCAAGAACAAGACTATCAAGTTAGTCCGTGTTGCTTAGGGTCATCACTCTTTGGGTGAGTCAACATGGGAGCGTGAGGATGACATCCGATCATGATATCCCGACCTATTTGACTCATGAGGTATAATGTCTTTCTTATGCCTCATGCCTTCGATTTCTTGCTTGCATGATTGATTGCTTGGTTGATTGCCTGGTTATAACTTGCTTGTGATTAATATAGCTTGTCCTTGCCTCTCTAGCCTCTTAATTAAATTCCGAAGACAGAATTCTTTTAAGGTGGGTAGAGTTGTAATGCCCGTAGTTCGTATTACGTATTTTGGTATACGTATATAGAATCCCGACCCGTAATTAGACTTGTCTTGCTTAGCTTAATCCTGGTTTAATCTTGCCTTGGTTTATTTTGGGTTCATCCTGGATCGACTTATCTTGACTGGCTAGTCTTGGGTTTGCATTGGCATGGGTTAGTTAGCATTTTCTGGTTCATGTGGTTTATCCTGGCTTTGGCCTGCATTGGGTTCGTTTGGGTTCGGCTTGGTTGGGCTTGGTTTGGGTTGATATGCAAACCCCTTCCTACTACCCTCCATCATTTATTAACCCCCAACAACCCTTCACTCTCTTCATTTATTACATATTTACTTCTCTTCTTCTTCCTCGTCTCCTTCTCCACCGAGCACCCAGTAGGCAAGTGCAACTTGCTTCATGGAGGAACTCAAATTTTGTTGTTCCATTGTCTTCCTCACGAGATTCTAAGACACTTTAGTACTTATCATTTTTAGTTTCCATGGTTCATTTCATGTAGATCTAGGCTTATTGCATTTTTGGATTTCTTAGTTTTGACCTACTAAATTGGTCTGTTTTCAAAAACTGAGAGTACCATGTAGTAGTCATTCTGATTTTACGCAAGATTGGTTTTGGAATGGTTGGATTTTATCGTGTCCTAATCGAGATGAGTCCTTCTTGAGCTTTTACGCCTGCTTGTATCGACCTTGGGGAGAAGATGAAGTTTTACGCACACGTTCTCACGTGTTAGCGTAGTATTTAGTTTTTATGCCCACGTTTTACATGCCAGTGTATCATTTACTCTCTTACGCACACGTTTTACGTGCCCGCGTATTATTGACCTTTACGCACACGTTCTCACGTGACCGCGTAATCCATTCTACGCCGAGTTCAAGTGAACTCTACGCAGAGGCCTTTCCGCTCGCGTAAACTCGCGCTCGCGTATTCTCCTGCCGCGTCGAGTCACGCTAGCGTAGAGTGCCCCGTGCGTAGAGACTCGCTCGCATAGACTCTCCCTTGCTCGCGTAGAGCCTTGCGTGCATAGAGTTTCACTTGGGTGCTCGTGCGCGTAAAGTTCCGCTTTCATAGGGTGCTTGCTAGCGTAGAGCTCCGTTCGCGTAGAGCGCATGCTAGCGTAAAATCTTGCTCGCATGCACTCTTGCTCACGTAGAGCTGCCTATCCTTATGTCTTGCCCGCTTAGAGCTGTTTTACGTGCGGGGTCTCTTAGGCCTATCATAGTATTGCCCGCGTAGAATCTCGAGCCCCCGTTCCCTTAGCGTAATCTGTTACTTTCATATCCTTACGTCTTTTGTTATAAACTTGATAATCACGAATTGATTGACATGATTGGAATGATAATTGTACATGACATGGTGTGACAAGTAATTGACCTGACATGACATAGCAAGGCATGACAAGTAACATGACATGATAGTGGCCCGTCGTGGCACACTCTTGATAAGTAAACCTGACATGATATACCTCGATAAGCTGTTGCGATGGCTAGCATGACATGACAAAAATGAATGTCCTGGACACCGTGGACGATTATGTTTGTACAAATGAACCAGTATTGTCTTGCATCATGTCTAGGACAGGGACCCCTGGGTACCACGGTCGGGAGTACCTACTGAAATTGACTAAGGCTAATAACTAGAATAATCCAGTAGTCATGAAGAGATTTCCCAGCTACAGGCAATCCCGTTATCTAGGCGCGCTAGTAGATTTGTAGCCTGCCGACGAGTAGGGCACATTTCCAGCACACTGTCATATGTTACACCCTTCATGAACAAGATATTCGACCTGGATAACCTGGATGGTCTGTAGGGCTTGTGGCTGTCGGAGTAATCTCATTGCATCTTGCTAGTAACTAGGCCTGTGATAACCCTAGTTAGTTAAAGTATCAAGTCGTACTCATTGCTTGGCCGTGATTGATTGGATGGAGTTTAACTCAGTCTAGTCTTGTCCTGATCCTGTACAATATCGTAACATGACCTGATTGCTTGTGCTTTACTTTCTCGATAAATGGTGGGAAACCAAGTTCCGTTCAGACGAAGGGTTACAACCCCGGTCCTTGTTTGGTTTAAGGGTTGTAACCTGGTTAGCTGAATAGTCCTATGGTTATCTTATCGTATATCATCATGATTTCCATATCACCAGTTTTATTATATTATTATGTTTTGTGCTAATTGCTGGTTTTAGTTCTTAAGTGAAGCCTTCTTTGTGGCACTTGCTCTTTCTGGGATCTGACCCAGCTGGTTTTGTATGGCCAAATACCGGAGTAGCTCCAGAGGATCTCCCTATCTTCCAGCCAGATGTTGACCACCAGGCATAACCAAGGCAACGAGTGGGTTTTCCTTTTGTTCTCCCACTTTATTGTAAAAATTATTCTTTTGAGGCGTTTAGCCGACGAGCACGTGTTAGCTCGTATTGTACTTTATTTACTGTCTGTCTACGGGCTGTAACATGATTGACGAATCCTACGGTTGATCATGTATGACTGAAACTCTTGCTAGTCTTCACATTTGGTACGACTAGCTTCATGATCATCCAAATATGTAATGTATGGGACGCCTTACTATTGTATATTTGATGCTCTAATATCTTGTAACTGCTTTTACTTGCTTGAGATTGAGACAATAGGCTTGTTCATGACCATAAGAGACTAATGGCTTGTAGTTAAACTCTCATGTATCTAGACAGCCGTGACCGTATAGCGAGGTGGATTCTATTTCAATATACGTAGCTAGCTATGTATGCCCCCGCTCTCCAGTATTCTGGTTCTGGGGTGTTACAGCCACAGGCGAGTACATTCACTGATAGTTTTCATTGTCTTGATATCTGGTATATCTGATTCAGTTGAAGTGTCTTACTTGATTCTCGACACGATGGTTCACGGACTAGTATACGTCGGATCCTGTCATGAGATGTTATTCCTGGACTTTCCTGGTATATTGGTACATTGTTCGATCATGTTTTTTTGTACTTATATAGACACCGATTTTGGAGTCGGTTAGCCCCTGCTTTTGAATCTCGTGTCATGACGTGACATATCTGGATCCATTATACTACTCAGGGATGGAGAGTTATTAGAGGTTATGTGATCAATACACTCATGTCACTATTCTTGTGCTTGCATCATCCTCACCGCACGTAGGGTGTAGCGAGATCTTATATTTCTTGTGCTCGCTTTCCATGTTGGCTGGCTTGACCCTTCTTGAGATTTTTCTGTAATAGTCAGGCCAAATGGAATAGCCTGATCATATGTCCTAAGCCGATCACATAACGCTCTAATATCTCATGGCACTATTTTATGTTTACATTTATACATCATATATCCCTGTTATATTCTATATTCCTGTATTTTATACCATGATATGATATCCAGTTTACATATCATGTTTATATTCCAGTCTTGATATTTCATCTTGTATTTCATTACAATTGTCTCTTATAGAATTTGTCAATTCATATGGAACTGCTGTTAGCATTTGTACTTGCTCATATCCTGACAGAATAACCCTATTGATGTTTACAGATGATATAGATGCTGACTGCTCGACCTTCTATGGGTTTGGCATAGACGGTAAGTACTACATGGACATCCATGTGGAGCCGGTGTCCATTGAGGATGCACCGCCTGCTTAGACTTAGACTAGTTAGGCTTGACTGGACTACGATCCAGCTAGTACTTGAGACTTGTAGTATATATATTATTTGGGATTTCTGTCATGTTTTTAACACTAAACTTGTGTGGGACTTGTATCTATTCCTGTTATTTTTCTTCTATCATATATTTTATATTTCGTGCTATCTTCCTTAGATGTCTTGTGATTGAGTTGGGACATTATATACCTCCGTGCGGAGATGACAGGTACCTTTATATTGTGTCTAGATGTTATATGTTATAGATGACCTATACAGCGTTCTACCGCCGATTCTGTGGCGTAGGCTGGACGTACCCACGTGCTCGTGCCCCTACTTAGGGTGCGGGTCGTGACATGCAGTTGATCAAACATGATCAAACCAGGACATATGCAATGGAGAATTATTAATGGGCCAAAGATGGCGTTATACAAGGAGATTTTTCTGAACCGTCCAACGACCTATCCGGGGCCTCGCATCAGGGGTTCCCCTGGCAAAGGGCCATTGGTTTTCCTATTTTAACAATGTATTTTCATATTTATTGAGTCTAGGAATATGATGTACACTGCATCGTACTGGTAAATAGGCTACCCAAGAAACATTTTCAAAATACCTTTTCTTTTAAAAAACAAGCCCACTTACAAAATCCCAAACTACTTCCTAACTACTTGACTTTTCAAAAATCCCAAAAACCAATTTGCAAAAACCCTATCAGAACTCCAACAAAATTCGGTCCGAGTTCGGTCCGAATTTGGCCCAAGTTCGGTTTGTGCCCGTTGGATTTTGAACTTCGTCATCCTGCAGTTACGGATGCAACGACTATCTGCCGAGATTCTCTCAAAGAATTATGTCCGAATTCTGCCCCAATTCTGGCTTTGGAAAAACTATAAATATAAAAAATTTCCCTCATTTCAACACACCTCTCTCTTCTTCTCTCTAAGCTTAATATGTTCTTCTACAGTGTTCTGAGCTATTCATTTTCAAATCCTAAGCCAGTTATAATCCGCTAGTCGATTTGCCAGTGTGGTACGGTCTAGAAGTTTCAGAGTGATTGTAATTAGAGGCTTGATTGAAGAAAGATACTTCACAATTAAAGTTGGTCGAGTACTTCAGATCAAAGCTCGCATTGTAGAAGTTACAAGAACTTTGGATGAAAACTTGTGGTATTTTTCCATAGTGGATTCAACTGGAAGCTAGAGTTCTTTCGACTGGACTAGTCCTCACAAGAGGGAAACCAGTATACATCCTTGTGTTTGCGTTTGCTCTCTGCTCTCAACTTTTCATTTACTTGTTATATATTATCTTTGTTCTTGCTGCTAATATTTTTAATTAGCTATTTTTTGCTGCCTACTCTATTCACCCCCCTCTAGAGTATAGTGCTTTACATCTTGTTCCTACAATTGGTATATATACATTTGTCTTTGGGGTGCATGCACCACTGAGCGCATCAGATGTGAGGCACATGGGACTGAGGGCGCATCAGCTACGAGGCGCATCACCTTCGGTCAACCTTGTTTGAGCGTTTCGAGGCTCGAATTGATGATTTTTGACTTAGCTAATTTTGAGATGGCAAATTCATCGCCGTTAATGCTAGGTTCATCATATTAACTTCAGGGAGAGATGCCAGTTGGCTCATCGGTTTTGGTTGCCCTGGTCTATAAATAGTAGTGGTGAAAGAGAGTTCGTTCCCATTTCACCCGACTTCTCAGCGAAGATGAACTCGACCGATCCTCCCCCTTGGCAAGATGTTACATTGCGGGATGTAGATCTCCTCATTCAAAGAAGCTTTGATTTTGATGATGAATTCCTGAGATGCACCAAATTAGCTTCGGTCAGAGCAGTTCGTGCTCGTACACCTTACTAGCAGGGTTCTTCTACGAGATAACGTCAAGTGCCTGTTGCATACAAAGTTCGGGGTCATGGAGCTGTAGCTTACACCATATGTCACAATCCTGTGCAGCCCACTCTTAAGATTAACAGCCTGATGGCCGAGCGGTTTGAGTGGGTCGGCTAAGGAGAGCCAGCTCCTCAATAGAAAGGGTCAGTCAGCGCCCTATGGCTGACAAGTGGGCCCACTCGACTGGCTCTGTGTGGCTGACGGGTAAGCCCAGCCAGCTGACTGGGTGGCTTTGGTATTTATTTAGAAAAATGATTTAAAAATGATTTTAAGGCCAAATGAACTCAAATTAAATCCTAAAAATTCCAAAAAAATCGTGGAAAATTGCAAAAAATATTTCTAACCTCCTAGAGCTTGAATAAAAATATTTTGTCACAAAATAAACCTAATTGACCTTATAGTAACTCATGGAAGTCGTTTAAAATATATAAATCTTCACAAAATAATTATTTAAAATACATAAATCTTCAAAAAATAAACCTAACTAATTAGTGCTGCTGTGCACCCATGCTGCTGTTGCTGTGCATTCTGCGCGCTTGGCCGGCGTTGCCATGGCCGGCTGGCCACCGTGGCAGCGCCTGCAGGTCACTTGAGGGTGCATGCGTGAAGGTGGCATAATTTATGTAACACCCCAAAACCAGAATACTGGAGAGCGGGGGCGAACATAGCCAGCTACGTACATTGAAATGGAATCCACCTCGCTATACGGTCACGGCTGTCTAGATACATGAGAGTTTAACTACAAGACATCAGTCTCTTATGGTCATGAACAAGCTTATTGTCTCAATCTCATGCAAGGAATAGCAGTTACAAGATGTTAGAGCATCAAATATACAATAGTAAGGCGTCCCATACATTACATATTTGGATGATCATGAAGCTAGTCGTACAAAATGTGAAGACTAGCAAGAGTTTCAGTCATACATGATCAACCCTAGGATTTGTCAATCATGTTACAGCCCGTAGGCAGACAGTAAATAAAGATGCAATACGAGCTAACACGTGCTCGTCGGCTAAACGCCTTAAAAGAATATTTATACAATAAAGTGGGAGAACAAAAGGAACCCACTCGTTGCCAGGGTTACGCCTAGTGGTCACCATCTGGCTGGAAGATAGGTAGATCCTCTGGAGCTGCTCCGGTATCTGGCCATACGAAACCAGCTGGGTCAGACCCCAGAAAGAGCTAGTGCCACAAATGAGGCTTCACTTCGGAACTAAAACCAGCATATCATAAATGGATATTTAAGATAATTATATATAAAGAAAACTGATAGTAACAGAGCCAACAACAGTGAATTGAGTACGAGGAAAACTATTCAGATAGCCAGGTCGCAACCCTTAAACCAAACAAGGACTGGGGTTATCACGACCCGCACCCTAGAGTAAGGGCATGAGACATGGGTACGTCCAGCCTACGCCAAAGTGTCGGCGGTAGAACGCTGTCCTAGGTCAAACATCTAACAATATAAAGGTACCTGTATAGTATATACACTCCGATTGTAGGTGACATAGCAAATACAGTCTCAATCACATCTAAGGTAGAGCATGTTAAAAGATAGATAGATAGATGGATAGAACATAATAAAAACCACCGAGATACAATCCAGAAAAGTCTAAGTGCCTAAGATAAATACATATCCAGAAATCATCTCAATATCTCAATACAGTAATCCAGAAATAGTACAATGAAAGACATCCTAATCTAAGGGAGTGTCATCCACTGCTAATGGGCCCTGCTGCTGGTCCAGGTTACAACAGTCCTCTAGGGTCGCCCCGTAATAGGTAGGGCAGAACGCCCCAGCCTCGTCCTCTGTAATATTTCAACAGGTCCAGTCAGGACAGGAGCGAGTACAGTACATCTCAATAAATCATAACGGGTTAGGAAATATAAACTTGCTAGAGAGTAAGATACAGGAAACTGAAGAACAACATGATGTAAAAAGGAAGACTGTAAGTAAATAGATACAATATATATGAGAACTAACAGTGCTAGTGATTCAGAGTACAAGACGGTTATGTAAACGATACGATGTTGTACACGAGTAATCTAAAGAGGTTGCACACGAGTAATCTACTGGATTGAATACATAACCACTTCTACTCCCCCGCCCCAATCAATACACAAGGATCTAGCCTAGTTATGTTATTGCACACGAAGTATAGTCGTGCACGAAGATCATGTGAGCACATGAGTATACACGATTTCACACGATTTATACACGAAAAGCACGAACACAAGAAGTACACGATGCTCATGATAAAGTACACGAACATGAAATACCCGATGTATCCGCTAAGGGGATAACATCGCACGACAAGATCCATATAGTACTAATCCATATTACCAACGTGTCAGCATCAAGTAAAGTAATCTAAAGCAGGAAATATACTCCTAAATAGGATATGAAATGATCAGAGAATGTACTCGCCTGGTATCCCGAATAACTGAAAAGAATCTACTGTCCGAGGAGTGGTGTCTGTCTCCTATAAATAGTACAAGTCACTATAAGTCTAAAATGATATATTAGACTGTTACAATGCATCTACATGATGTTTGGGGTCAATCTAGGCTAAAGTCAACCCTTGGTCAACTCTAGTCAACTTATTCTAGTCAAACTAGGTCAACTAGGTCAAGCCTAAAGCAAACAAGTCTCACTAAGCCTAACTAACCTATTATAGCATACATACAATATCTAGGCTATACAAGCCAACAGCACACCTACACTGGCATTCAAGCCATAAACACAGGCTATGAGCCATAGGCTATAGCCATAGACTAATCACACATTCACACATTATGTATATTCTCATACATCTCATACACTAACTATTTATCTAATTTAATATAATTAACACACATATGCACATATAGGCTACATTGATAATCACATATAGGTATACATATATATATATACATATATATATACATAGGGTGATAGGGAGAGGAATACATGTGTGTGTGTGTGTGTGATACAATGGGTGTGTGTATATCATGTGTCAATAGAATTCAGGATTCAGTATATAACTAGGTGTGTGTTTGTGTAGATTATGTATGACAGTGAGTGTATGTGTCACTAGGAACTTAGTGAAACAAAATGAATCATTACAATGCATGTGTGTGTATCTACATGTAAGGGTTAGCTAAGTTGTGAGTGATAGAGTAAATGGCAATTTAACAAATAGGTCTTTCAGAATTTAGAATCAAATGATAGTTAAGTTGGTGTGAGTGAGCATGAGTGTGTACATGTGAGGGTGATATAGTGTAGGACATGTTATTTGAAACTGAAAATCAGTAAACAAAACTCAGAAATTGAAATTAGAAATAGAATCATGACAATGGCAGTTTTCAGTGAATTGGGAAACCAATTGACAGTTCATAACAGTTAACTCAAGGATCTAATCACCCAAATTCGAATCCATTTACCAATTGAATCCCAATATTAACATCAACCAACAGTTAAACCAAATGCCAACCAAATCGAAAACCTATATCTCAAGTGAAACCTAAACTAACATGAATTCAATCCAGCAGTGGACTAACATAAAGTAAATGAATTAAACATGGCAAATGACATTCAAAATTTTAGATTAAAACTGGAAATTAAAATCGGCTTTTCAGAACTGGAATGTATCAATTAAAACATTCAGTCCCAGCCCATATTCGAAATCCTCTATCTTGATCACAAAACCTAATCAAACTTGCCAATCCTATCCAGTAGTAGTTAATACATTTGCACATGAATTAAACATAGTAATTTAACATCAAAATAGTTTAAAATAGGGAATCAATTCAAGATATTACAAAAACTGGAACCCGTATCAGTGATTTAGGAAAAAACCAAATTCGAGCATCAAAATCAAGTTAATATGATAAATTAGAGGTTGGTAAAACATTATACACATGTGCACGTGTCTACCACTTCATACGTGTCCATCCAAGTGGACATAAGTGTGTCCAGCACACACAAACACTCACACGCGCACAGGACAGTGCGCTGCGTTGTGCACGCGTGCACGCGTGTCCCGTGCGCGACACAGGACACGTGGTGACACGTGGCCTTGTGTACATATATGCCAGGGGTAGGGCTACCCCTAGGACAGCCTGCACAGTATCCACGACACGTGTCATGTTCGATCTGACCGTGTATCAGCGGTGTTCCTGCGCGCACAACGGCAGGCCGTACGGCCAGTGCGAGGAGGATTTCTTCTCGCACGCTGCAACCAAAAGCTCCCAAATTTTGGGAGGATGGTGACAGATAATACCCCATCACCCTTCACCAAAATTGGTGTGTCCACGTATCCTGTGTCGGGAGTTATCAACCCCGTGATGCAGGACACAGTGTACACCGCGCGGTCAGTGTGTTCGTGTCCCCGTGTGCACACGACACAAAACTATAATTAGGAAGAAACAATAGAAATCCCTAAGAAAACCCTAGATCTAGGTTTCTATTCAAATAGTTTTGCAAAAACAGCAAATCGAAATGGTTCGGGTATTTCGTCGAACACCTAGCCTATAGGTTTGATACATGTCCGATACGGACACGAAACCTAATGCAAATGACACAAAATTTTTACAGTAGCTAGGGGACACCTATACCTAAGCTATCATGCACTAAAATCAGGAATAAAACACAATTTGAGGGTTTTACCTACGAGTGTCAATCTTCCAAGAAAGCTCCAAATAAAAGGATTCTAAAATGCAACTCCCAAGCTCCAAATGAACCGAAAACTGAGATGATCCTCCAAAAATAGTAAACAACCAAAAATTAGAACCTAATGCAAAAGGCTAGGGTTAAAAAGGAATTAAAATGAATTTATTGGGATTTTTGGAAGGGGAGAAAATACTTTTTCTTCAAATTCTAGGTCAAGCACTAAAAGAGGCAAGAACACCTCAACATGACATTAAATGGGGGGGGGAGGTTCTCCTATGGCCAGCCATGGGGTGTTAATTAGGGTTAGGGTTTCTTAAATTGGCCCATGGGCTTAAGTCATGATCATTTAAGTCATGAAGTCATAAGCCATTTCCTAAAACCATAAGTCATGACTTAATTACACTAAACTTAATCCTCTCATTCTAAAACTAATCTCTAATGACTAAAATGAGTTAACTCAAGTTAGACTAGGGTTACCATAGCTAGAGTTAGGTTCTAGGCTAGTCTACTAGTCTCAACAAGTCAAAGTCAAACTAGACTTCACCAATTCAATAAATTAATTAAAAATTTCAAAATTCACCAAAAGATAAAAATACCCTCAAGCTAGAAATATGATAGTGACAGGGGTTGTAACCCTTCACCTGAATAGAAACCCGTCTCAAATTCTTGTTGGTAAAATAAAACATGATGAGCATGACTGTGGAGTGCAATAAGACAATAAACGAAGAGAGGACACAGTACTGCTCCGGGATCCAGGTTACAACCCTTAAACCAAACAAGGACCGGGGTTGTGACCCTTCGCCTGAACAGAACTTAGCCCCTGATCATTATTGTTAAGGTAGCATAAATAATCATATTATTGAAGTAACCAGGTACCAGAACAGGGTAATACTTAGACTCCATTCAACATTCATGTCATAGCAAACAAGTATGGCTTGATACTTTAACTAACTAGGGTTATCACAGGCCTAGTTACTAGCAAGATGCAATGAGATTATTCCAACAGCCACAATGTCCTGCAGACCATCCAGGCTATCCGGACGCAATTTAGGGGTTGAATTCATGTGGATACATTATCCAAGAACATATGTACCCTTAAGTAACATGAAAGGTACAACACATAACAGTGTGCTGGAAATATGCCCTACTCGACGGCAGGCTACAGATCCTATGATGGGGCGTCCAGATAATGGGATTACCTGTAGCTGGGAATTCTCTTCATGACTACTGAATTGTTCTAGTTATTAGCCTTAGTCAATTTCACTAGGTACCCCCGACCATGGTACTCAGGGGTCCCTACCCTAGACATGATGTAAGACAATACTGGTTCATTGTACAAACACAATCGTCCATGGTGTCCAGGCCATTCATTCTTGTTATGTCATTCTTGTCATGCCATACTAGCCGTCGCAACAGCATTCAATAGTTCCTATCATGCTTGCTTGTCAAGTCATGTCATGTTATGTTAACTTCATACCATGCCAGGTACAATTATCATTTCATACATATTAAGTAAATTCGTGATTATCAAATTATGACAAAAAGACGTAAGGATATAAAAGGGTAATGGTGTACGCCATAGAGACTCAAGTCTGTACGTGCGTACCTCTACGCTAGGCCAAGTGGCCTCAAGCGTAAAGTGGCTTACGCTAGCAAGAACAAGGTGAGATAGCTCTACGCGAGCAAGGGCGCATGCGGTGGGATTTTACACGAGCCAGGGCTTTACGCTAGCAAGTCGTAGGCAAGAGAGGCTCTACGCGAGTGAAACTCTACGCGAGTGAAACTCTACGCGAATGAAACTCTACGCGAGTGAAACACTCGAACAAGACTTTACGCACGCGAGAGTCTGCTCAAGCCAAGGTTTTACGCGAGCACGATTTTACGCGAGTGGGAGGACCCCGAGCGTAAAATTCGAATGAACTCGACGTAAAATGGAGTACGCTGGCACGCAAATACGTGTGCGTAAAAGGCTGAATAATACGCTGTCACGTAACACGTGGGCGTAAAAGCTAAGTACTACGCTAGCACGTAAGGACGTGTGCGTAAAGAGAGTAAATGATACGCTGGCACCTAAAACGTGGGCGTAAAACTAAATACTACGCTAACACGTGAAAACGTGTGCGTAAAACTTCATCTTCTCCCCAAGGCCGATACAAGCAGGCGCACAAGCTCAAGAAGGTCTCATCTCGGTCAGGACACGATAAATCCAACCATTCCAGAGCCAAGCTTGCGTAAAATCGAAATCCCTACTACATGGAACTCTCCATTTCGGAAACAACCAAGTTTTAGAAGATTAAAACCATGAAGATCAAAAATGCTAAAACTTAGATCTACATGAAATGAGCCATGAAATTTAAAAATGCTAAATACTAAAGTGACTTAGAATCTCATGAGGAAGACAATGGAACAACAAAATCTGAGTTCCTCCATGAAGCAAGTTGTACTTGCCTACTGGGTGCTCGGTGGAGAAGAAGACGAGGAAGAAAAAAAGAAGTAAATGTGTAATGAATGAAGAGAGAGAAGGGTTGTTGGAGGTTAATAAATGATGGAGGGTGGTAGGTAGGGGTTTGCATATCAACCCAAACCAAGCCCAACCAAGCTGAACCCAACCGAACCCAATGCAGGCCAAAGCCAGGATAAACCACATGAACCAGGAAATGCTAACTAACCCATGCCAATGCAACCCAAGACTAGCCAGTCAAGACAAGTCGATCCAGGGTGAACCTAAAATAAACCAAAGCAAGATTAAACAAGGATTAAGCTAAGCAAGACAAGTCTAATTACGGGTCGAGATTCAGTACACGTATACCAAAATATGTAATACGATCTACAGGCGTTACAACTCTACCCACCTTAAAAGAATTCCGTCTTCAAAATTTAATTAAGATGCTAGAGAGGCAAGGACAAGCTATACTAATCACAAACAAGCTATACTAAGCAATCAATCAAGCAGTCATTCATGCAAGCAAGGAAAGCGAGGGCATAAGGTCGCATAAGAAGACATTATACCTTACGAGTCAAACAGGTCGGGATATCGCGATCAGATATCATCCTCACGCTCCCATGTTGACTTACCCAAAGAGTTATGACCCCAAGCAATACGGACTAACTTGATAGTCTTGTTCTTGAGTATCTTTTCTCCGGTCCAATATAGACACGGGCCTCTCCTCATACGAATGGTTGGTACCAACAACAAATTCTGAATGATCCAGGATATGGCTCGGGTCCGGGATATACCGTCGTAGTTGGGATACATGGAATACGTCATACACCTCACGTAACGACGACGAAAGAGCGAGACGATAGGATACATCACCTACTCGCTCCAGAATATTAAATGACGCTATATACCTAGGACTAAGCTTTCCCCGTACGCCAAAACGAATGACGCCACGGTTAGGCAAAATCCTCAGAAATACATGGTCGCCGACAGAAAACTCAAGGGGGCGCCGATGAGAATCGGTCCAATGATGCTGGCGATCTTGTGCTACGCAAAGATGATCTCTGACTCTCTTGACCACCTCAACCGTATGAGCAATCATTTTCGGACCGAGCATCTGCCTTTCACTAACATCATCCCATGCTAGTGGGGATCTGTATTTCCTGCCATACAGTGCCTCGAACGGTGCCATCTGGATACTGGCTTAGAAACTGTTGTTGTACGAGAACTCCACCAGGTGTATGTGATCATTCCACGAACCACCGAAGTCAAGTGTACAAGATCTCAACATATCTTCCAAGGTTCGTTTGGTACGCTCTGACTGACCATCTGTCTGCAGATGATAAGCTGAGCTGAACTGGAGGTGAGTTCCCAAACTCTCTTGCAGGCTGTGCCAAAAGTGCAACATAAATCTTGAATCTCTGTCCGAGGTGATACTGACTGGTACTCCATGCAACCTGACTATCTTTCTGAGATACATCTCTGCTAGCTGAGCCGTCGAATGAACAACTCTGAACGGGAGAAAGTGAGCCACCTTCCTGAGCCTATCAATAATGACCCAAATAGCATCTCTACCGGCTTGGGACCTAGGTAATCCAGTCATGAAATCCATGGTGATATGCTCCCACTTTCATTCTGGAATTGGCAAAGGTTGAAGAAGTCCAGTTGGCCTCTGATGTTCAGCTTTAACTTGTTGGCAAACCAAACACCGAGAGACAAACCGGGCTATCTCCCTCTTTATGCCATTCCACCAAAAGTGTTGACGGATATCACGGAACATCTTTGTACCGCCGGGATGAATAGAATACTGAGAACTGTGAGCTTCTGACATGATCTTCTGTCTGATATCTCTACTGGGTACACAAAGACGTCTCCCATGTCAAAGTGTACCATCCGTATGGATACATAGCTCTGGTCTTCGTCCTACCTCACACTCTGCTCTGAGCCGCTGAAGCTTGGAATCTGTTAACTGTGCCATCCGGATCCTCTCAACTATAGTGGACTGAACTTGCATGCTCGCCATCAATGCCACATTGATAGGAAGGACAACTTCTATACCTATCTTCTAAAGATCTGCTAATAACTCTAGTTGTGCTGTAAGGAAATAAACCCCAGCTCTTCTGCTCAATGCATCTGCAACAACGTTGGCCTTCCCAGGATGATACTGCAAGTTGACATCATAATCCACAAGTAGCTCTAGCCACCTCCTCTGACGCATGTTAAGAACTTTCTGGGTGAATACATACTTTAGGCTCTTGTGGTCGGTGAAAATTTCTACCCTATCCCCATACAAGTAGTACCTCCATAACTTAAGTGCAAACACTACCGCTGCCAGCTCCAAATCAGGGGTCAGATAATTTCTTTCATGATCACGAAGTTGACGTGACGCATAAGCTATTACCTTCCCATGCTGTATCAAAAAACATCCTAAAGCTCTGCCTAAAGCATCACAATATACTGTAGATCCTCCGATCCCGTTTAGAAGCGTAAGAATGGGTGCCGTCATCAATCCTCGCTTCAACTTCTCAAAAGAATTCTGATATTCTATGGTCCAAGCAAACTGCACATCCTTGCGGGTCAACTGGATCAATGGCGCTGAAATCCGAGCAAAGTCTGAAACAAATTACCGGTAGTAGCCGGCCAAGCCAAAAAAACTGCGAAGCTCTGCAACTGTGCTAGGTACTGGCCATGTCTCAATTGTTAGGATTATATACTAAAAGCATCACTTTTTTAGTAACCTTATTTCCTTAAATTTTGAATGAGAATCATATGGGCAAATGTTTGCATATTGTATTTGTTGCAAGTGTTAATGCAAATGTCTGATATTCTATATTATAGATAATATGGTGTGTGGTGTCACACAGAAGATCATATTATCAGTTCCCTATGGAATATATAAATAGTTCACAACCTAGATAGACTTGGACAATCTATTGGAAAGGTTGTAGTGTAATCTGGTATTAGTCTATCTTGACTATAGGTTTACACTAGTACACTTTGTGTGTATTGAACAGGACCACTTGAGGTTGTTCTTTTTGTACTAACTACATAAGAGAACAAACACCTCTGTTATTATGGATGCTTGTGCTCTTAACCCGAATATAATAACGGACATGTATATGTGGTGTGCATTATTTTGACTCATAAAAGTGTGAGATTCATTATGGATCAACAATCTCTATAAATTTTGGTAATAATATTATATGTATGATGGGCTGTTGATTATAAATGGAGTCCATGTCCTGATACATCGGGTTGATGATGTCCCCTTAAGGAGGTCATAAGGATTGTCATGTAAACCATGGAGGTGGATTATATCCAACATGATAAATAAAGTTGAGCGGTACTACCTAAGGATAAAAGATGTCGAATCAATATAGTTGTCAGTAACTTAATTTGATCGACGGACATACGATATCTTAACATGGGGAGCCAAATGAGCATATAATAAAAGGAATCCACAAACATAATTTGGGATTAGGGAGGTAGTGCAACAATAGCTTATTAGTGGACCGAGCTATTGTTAATGGGCCTGGATTGTGTGTTCGGGCTGAACACGGGATATCCAGATCCGTTAGGAGGCCTAACCCTAATTTCTCCTCATGGTCCCTGTCGTAGCCTATATATATCCTCTATTCTCTGGCCGCCATATTATCGAACAGAAATCTGAAACTTTCTCTAAATTCGTGATTCACGTAAGGAGAGAAAGAGAGGGCTGCCAAGGAGAAGAAAAGGTTGGGAGATCGTCGCCCACACGATGTCTAACTCGAGGAAGGAATACGTGCAGAAGATCTTGGGGTCGTCCGTTCGAGATTGCCAGGAATTACTTGTCTCATTTCCACCGCAGGTATAATTCGTGAACCCTAGTTTCTGCCTATGAAGGGTTAGAACACGTATTAGATCTGTTTAACTTTCTATCGATCAATACGCACACCAAAGGAAGGGTCCTGGGAATCCCCAGTTCCATCAATTGGTATCAGAGCCACTTTGGATCTACGTATTGATTGATACGTCCATGTTGTCCAATAAAACCTGCGCTGTGTAATAGTCGGTAGATGTAGATCTGTTCTAACTCGATTTTGTAGGCATCTTAGATCCAACTATTATGGTCCAATGCATGTTTTTGATTGTGTTGTTTAAACCACGGACATGTCATAGATGTTGTTGTTGCTGTGGATGTAATTAAAATCATGAGGGTTGATCATGCTTATTATTTTAATTTTGCAATCTAGATTATGTGTGAACTCCTTCGGAAGGCATATGATTGATGTAATTTTAATTATTTTTGATCAATCGTGATGGCGGTGGTGGCTGTTTCTGACGTCGGACGAGATGCTGGTTTTAAGCAGTCAAGAGGCAGACAAATGATTTTCGATGAAGGAATCGACAGCCAAAACCTTAAAAAAAAATCGGGGCACTGCCCCGAACCCCGTGACCTGAACGGGCAGGTCGAACCCCGAATAGTTCTGCACAGCGCCAGATTTTGGATTCGGATAGTTGAGGACGGAGCAGCAAAGATGACCATAATAGTTAAATATTTTCTCTTATTTTTGTCATTTTGCTTTTTCTGATTATGCATGTTTATTATTGTGTGGTTTTTTTGAAAAACCAAGCCTACATTAATAATGGACAACATGGACATAATATCAACTATTAGAAAAACCCTCATTGTTAAATAACTAAGTGGTAGAGGATATTTATTTAGTTTAAATCCTATGGTCTCCATTACTGGTTTGTAGGTGATGTAATTATACTTGCGTGTTGGCTATAGTGCTTTCCTCCATATCGGATGAGTATAATTATGGATCACCAGTACAAACTTCCTTAGGGATAATTGAAGAAAGTTACCTAGTATGTGTTCACTTCTCCATCTGAAGGAACTCATTACAAGGTAATGGACTTAGTATTAAGTAATGGTATACACTTAGATACAAATAATGGTATCCTCCCCATCGGAGTCACTGCTTATATTTGTATGACCAGAGCAAGACCAACATATTAATTTTATTTGTCATAAAGTTATGTTGACATGATAGTAAAATTAATAAGAAAAACCTGCTTAAACAAAGTTGAATTTGTATACGTCCACACTATCGTGGCATGCTAAATTCATGGTGTTCAAGGTGTTGGTGAATTTCTTATTATTGTTTTGAGGGAATCAATATTTAGTTAATTCAAAAAGTTTTTTTGTCCTACATAATTTTATTTATGTGATTCTCAGAATTTCAAAAAATTGCTGAGGAGTACAAATATGTACTTGTTGAGGAATGTCCACCTAAGCCTGATGCTAACTCTGATGAAGAGGTCAAAGAGGCTTATAAGAAGTGGAAAAAAGGCAGATGAGATGGCGCGGTGTTACATTCTGGCATCTATGTCAAATGTACTGTAATATTAGCATCAGGCCATGGCCATTGCTTATGACATGATGTATAACCTCAAGGAACTCTTCAAACATCAGAGTAGAGCAGCTAGACAGTTTGCTGTGAAATGTTTGATGAATACAAAAATGGCTGAGGGTACACCAGTAAGGGATCATGTTCTCAAGATGATGGGTCATCTGAATGAGATGGAGATCCTTGGAGCTGAAATCGATGGGGAATCCCAGGTCGATATCATTCTCGGGACTCTGTCTAAAAGTTTTGTCAATTTCTGCCTTAATTACAACATGAACAAAAGGTTGTATAGTTTGGCAGAACTTGCAAAAGAGCTACAGGATGCTGAATCTCTCTTTAGGCAGAGTGGTCATATTTTTGTTTCTGAAAAGGCTTCTACTTCTAAGCCAAAAGGCGGTAAGGAGAAGAATAACATTCAGAAATATGCCAACTCAGCAAAGAAGGGCATGGGTCCTCAAGGCGCGGTAAAAAAGTCGAAAGGCAAAAATTTCAAGTTCAAAGGGTCAGGACATTGGAAGACTGATTGTCCACTTCTCAAACAAGGGAACAAAGAAGGTATATCTCATTTACTAGTAGTTGAAACATGTTTAGCGGTGTTATTTATCGGCACCTGGTGTGCAGATACAGGAGCCACTAATCATGTCTGCAATACATTGCAGGGGTTCCAGGAAACCAGATGGCTCAGTGATGGAGAGATATGCTTGTTCATGGGTGATGCTACAAAAGTATCGGTTGTTGCATTAGGGGATGTTACTTTATCTTTTGGTAGAAATAAGTCTTTGACATTGAGAGATTGTCTTTATGCACCTTCACTTAGAAGGAATTTAGTTTCTATTTCTATGTTAGTTAAGGATGGATATTCAGTTTATTTTAATGACAATATTGTTATTAGAAAGAATAAATATTTTATCTGTTCTGGTGCATTGGTTGATAATTTGTATGTCATTAATCCTATTTTGCCCACAATGTAACTTATGGAAATGAATAATATGTCATCTAACTTAAATAAGAGAAAAAAACCTTCTTGTATGAACCAAACATATCTTTGGCACTTGCGATTGGGGCATATTAACTTAAGAAGGATTCAAAGACTGGTTGAAGATGGACCTTTGAGTTCATTGGAAGTGGAGGCACTACTAGTCTGTGAATCCCGCTTGGAAGGTAAAATGACCAAAAGACCTTTTACGGCAAAGGGGTATAGGGCCAAAGACGTGTTGGAATTGGTTCATTCTGATTTGTGTGGACCTATGACTATCCAAGCTAGAGGTGGCTTTGAATATTTTGTCATATTTATTGATGATTATTCAAAGTATGGATACATTTATTTGATGCACCGTAAGTCTAAGTGCTTTAAGAAATTCAAAGAGTACAAGGCTAAAACGGAGAAACGTCATGGAAAATGTATCAAGTCATTACGATCAGATCGTGGTGGCGAGTACCTCTTTGGAGAGTTTAGGGATTATTTATCAGAGGCTGGAATTGTATCCCAATTGACTGCACCTGGAACGCCCCAGCAGAATGGTGTAGCCGAAAGAAGGAATAGAACTCTTATGGAGATGGTTAGATCAATGATGAGTTATTCGGATTTGCCAGATTTATTTTGGGGATATGCCTTAGAGACTGCAGCTTATATTTTGAACTTGGTTCCTTCTAAGTCAGTACCTCTTACTCCCACAGAGCTGTGGATTGGACGTAAGCCTAGTCTGAAATATGTTCGTATTTGGGGTAGTCCAGCACATGTGCTGAATGAGAAAGCAGATAAGTTGGAATCACGTACAGAAGTACGCTTGTTTGTAGGCTATCCAAGAGAAACGAAAGGAGGTTTATTTTATAGTCCTAAGGATCAGAAGGTCATTGTTAGCACCAATGCCCGATTCTTAGAGGAAGACTATGTGATGAACCATAAACCCACAAGTAGAGTTGTTCTAGAAGAACTGAGACATGAGACACCAAGTACTTCAGTACCAACAGTACAAGAGGATGAACCATAAATAACTGCACAACGTGTCACAAATGTTACACCACAACCGATAGTGCCTCATCGTAGTGGGAGGGTTGTGATACAACCTGATAGATATATGTTCTTGGGAGAGTCGTCAGACTTCGTCCCTGAGGAACAAGATTATGATCCCTGTACCTACAATGAAGGACTCCAAGATAAAGATACAGAGTCTTGGAAAAAGCAATGATATCTGAAATAGAATCTATGGATTCTAATCAGGTCTGGGAGCTTGTAGAACCACCCGTTGGTGTAAAAGCCATTGGATGCAAGTGGGTCTATAAGAGAAAAAGAGGATCAGACGGTAAGGTTGAAACCTTTAAAGCTCGGTTTGTAGCAAAAGGTTTTACTCAAAGAGAGGGTATCGATTATGAGGAAACCTTTTCTCCTGTAGCCATGCTTAAGTCTATCCGGATTCTTTTATCTATTGCAGCTCATCTCGATTATAAGATTTGGTAAATGGATGTCAAGACAGCTTTCCTTAATAGAAGTCTTGAGGAAGACATCTATATGAAGCAACCAGACGGGTTCATTGAAAAGGGCCAGGAGCATCTTGTTTGTAAGCTCAAGAAGTCCATTTATGGACTTAAGCAAGCTTCCAGATCTTGGAACATATGTTTTGATCAGGTGATAAAATTCTATAGATTTGATCAATGTTAGGATGAATCATGTGTATACAGAAAGTGTGACAAAAATGTAGTGGTGTTCCTAGTACTTTATGTGGATGACATCTTGCTCATTAGAAACAATGTGAAGGTGTTATCTGATGTAAGGGTATAGTTATCCAAACAGTTTGATATGAAGGACTTGAGAGAAGTAGGTCACATCCTTGGGATCAAAGTTCTACGAGATCGCAAGAAAAGGATGTTGGGCTTATCCCAAGCTTCTTATATCGATACTGTACTAACTCTTTTTAGTATGCAAAATTCTAAGAAAGGTTTCTTACCTTTTAGACATGGAATTGCTCTATCAAAGGAGCAGTGTCCGAGGACACCTAAAGAGATAGAGAACACGAAGGCAGTTCCTTATGCTTCAGCAGTAGGAAGCTTAATGTATGTAATGCTATGTACGAGACCAGACATCTGCTTTGTCGTAGGCATGGTCAGCAGATATCAGTCTCAGGATAAGAGCACTGGACTGCCGTAAAGCATATTTTGAAGTACCTGAAAAGGACTAAAGAGTATATGCTAGTTTACCAGGCAGATAGTTTAGTTCCCTTGGGGTATACAGACTCAGATTTTCAGTCAGATAGGGATTCCAGGAAATCTACCTCAGGTTATGTGTTTACTTTGGGAGGTGGAGCCATTGTGTGGAGGAGTATCAAGCAAAAATGTATTGCTGATTCTACCATGGAAGCCGAGTATGTGGCAGCCTCTGAGCCAGCCAAAGAAACGGTTTGGCTCAAAAACTTTCTGTTGGACTTGGATGTGGTACCTAGTTTGCCTTAGTCTATTATACTTTATTGTGATAATAGTGGTGCAGTTGCAAACTCGAAGGAACCACGAGCCCATAAGACTGGCAAACACATTGAGCGCAAGTACCACCTAATACGAGATTTCGTAAAGAAAGGAAAAGTTGCTGTGATCAAGATAGCATCAGCCGACAACCTACCTGATCCCTTTACAAAGAGCTTACCAGCTAAGGCTTTTGATAGTCATGTTGAGGGAATGGGAGTCAGATGTGTAGCAGCATGGCTTTAAGTATAAGTAGGAGATTTGTAACGGTATACTGAAAAGTAATGCTTTGAGTATAAGTGGGAGATTGTTAGGGTTATATACTAAAAGCATCACTTTTTTAGTAACCTTATTTCCTTAAATTTTGAATGAGAATCATATGGGCAAATGTTTGCATATTGTATTTGTTGCAAGTGTTAATGTAAATGTCTGATATTCTATATTATAGATAATATGGTGTGTGGTGTCACACAGAAGATCATATTATCAGTTCCCTATAGAGTATATAAATAGTTCACAACCTAGATGGACTTGGACAATCTATTGGAAAGGTTGTAGTGTAATCTGGTATTAGTCTATCTTGACTATAGGTTTACACTAGTACACTTTGTGTGTATTGAACAAGACCACTTGAGGTTGTTCTCTTTGTACTGACTACATAAGAGAACAAACACCTCTGTTATTATGGATGCTTGTGCTCTTAACCCGAATATAATAACGGACATGTATATGGAGTGTGTATTATTTTGACTCATAAAAGAAAAGATTCATTATGGATCAACAACCTCTATGAATTGGGTAATAACATTGCATGTATGATGGGCTGTTGATTATAAATGGAATTCATGTCCCGATATATCGGGTTGATGATGTCCCCTTAAGGAGCTCATAAGGATTGTCATGTAAACCCTACAGGTGGATTATATCCGACATGATTTGATCGACGGACATACGATATCTTAACATGGGGAGCCAAACGAGCATATAATAAAAGAAGCCCATAAACATAATTTGGGATTAGGGAGGTAGTGCAACAATAGCTCATTAGTGGACCGAGCTATTGTTAATGGGCCTGGATTGTGTGTTCGGGCTGAACACGGGATATCCAGATCCGTTAGGAGGCCTAACCCTAATTTCTCCTCATGGTCCCTGCCGTAGCCTATATATATCCTCTATTCTCTGGCCGCCATATTACCGATCAGAAATTTGAAACTTTCTCTAAATTCGTGATTCACGTAAGGAGAGAAAGAGAGGGCTTCCAAGGAGAAAAAAAGGTTGGGAGATCGTCGCCCACACGACGTCCAACTCGAGAAAGGAATACATGCAGAAGATCTTAGGGTCGTCCGCTCAAGATTGCCAGGAATTACTTGTCTCCTTTCCGCCACATGTATAATTCGTAAACCCTAGTTTTTGCCTATGAAGGGTTAGAACACGTATTAGATCTGTTTAACTTTCTATCGATCAATACGCACACCAAAGGAAGGGTCCTAGGAATCCCCAGTTCCATCATCAATGGCTACTATCTTCTGGGGATCTACTTCTACTCCTCCTCTGGTGATGATATGACCTAAGTAGGAAATACTATCGAGCCAGAACTCGTATTTACTAAACTTGGCATACAACTGGTGCTCTCTGAGAATCTGGAGGACAACTCTGAGATGCTACTCATGCTCCGCTTCACTCTTGCTGTAGACCAGGATGTCGTCTATGAACACAATCACAAACTGATCCAAATAAGGCATGAAGATACGATTCATGAGGTCCATGAATACGGCCGGCGCATTGGTTAATGGCATAATAAGGAACTCCCAATGCCCATATCTAGATCTGAAAGCTGTCTTCGGGATGTCCTGCTCTCTGACTCTGATCTCATGGTATCCTGACCGTAAATCAATCTTCGAAAATACTGCTGCCCCCTTGAGTTGATCAAACAAGTCATCTATCCTCGGAAGAGGGTATCTGTTCTTGATTGTCACTGAGTTCAAGGTACGATAATCTACACATAACCTAGACGTACCATCCTTCTTTTTTACGAGAAGCATCGGGGCTTCCCAAGGCGATCCACTTTCACAAATGAATCCCTTGGTTCTGAGTTCTTTATTCATCTTATAAAATATCTCTAACTCTGACGACGCCATCCTGTATACTCTCTCTGACACTGGGGCTGTCCCTGGGATTAAGTCTATGGTGAACTCGATCTCTCGCTCTGGCGACATTCCTGGAAGCTCTTCTGGGAAAACATCTGGAAACTTTTCAACTATCCGAGGTAGCTGTACTGCTGCTACTGCTATCCGCAATATCGGAGGAGAAGGTTCAACTTTGCCTCGAAAAAAAAAACTCTGGCTCGCTTGGAATGCTAAAAACGACCCTGCCAATATGGCAGTCTATCCTAGCATACTGGTCTCTCAACCAATCCATCCCTAAGGCCACATCATAATCAGCCATCGAAAACTCTATCAATCTAGCAGGGAATTCTCTACCGCTAACTACGATCCGACACGAGGAAAACACTCAATCTACTCCTACAAGACCGTTCCCAGTAAGTATATTGAGCCTTACTGATAATGACTCGGGCTCCAGTCCTATCCTTGTCGCGAATCATGCAGACATAAATGAATTCGATGCACTAGAATCAAATAACGCTGATGCTGGGAAGGAGTTGACGAGAATAGTACCTGCCACTACCTCACCTGGTGCTAATCCTTCTTCTCCCATTGTTAAAGCCAACACTTGACCATGTCCTCTGGGTGCGGGTCCCCTCTGCTGAAAACCTCTTTGGCGATTCTGGGTCTGAGCTTGGACTTGGGCATACTGCTGCGGTCTCTGTTGCTGGAATGCTTGGGCCTGAGGCGGTAAGGGCCTTAGAAACGGGTACTGCTGCTGCTGCTGGACTGATACTGGAACTGGTCCCCTAACCGAGGGACTAGAGAAGGTTAATGAAGATGAACTCCCCCTGTTCGGGCAGTTCCCAACCCTGTGGTCTGGGGCACCATAAACCAAGCACAAATCCTGTACTCTACGATACTCTGATACCACATGTCCTGGCTTTCCGTAGTGTGAACATCCCACTGCGGAAGAGTACTTCTGCTTCTGCTCCTGGGGGTACGTCGGAGTTGAATGTTGAACCGATGTCACTGAGGCCGCCTGCCTCGGAGCTCCAATGGTCAAAGCCCTAGCTGTCGGGGCTGGTATTGAAGACTTATTGATCTGGCTGTAAGATCCATTCTGACCCTCGGTCATGTCCACGATCCTCTGGGAGGTATACTCATGCCTCCTCGCTGCTCTCAATACTGCATCAAAAGTCTGATGCTCAAACTGCTCTACTGCCAGGAAAATCTTTAGGTGGAGTCCCTGCTGGAACCGCTGAGCTCTGTCGAACTCGGTTGCCACCAAGGTGGGAGCAAACCGACTAAGTCTAGAGAACTCGGCCGCATATCCGTCTACCGTCCTGTCCATCTGCTTCAAATTAGTGAACCTCGTCTGTAGGTCGTACCGAGCTACAGCATCGAAGTACTTGGTCTAGAATCTCTCACGAAATACTGCCCAAGCAATAGGTGCCACTAATCCAACGGCCTGTACCGTCCACCAGATACGGGCTAGATCCAGTAACTGCAGGCGCACTACGGCCACCTTCTCGTCTTTTGGAGTCCTGGCTGCTTCTAGAATCACTTCTGTATCCTGCAGCCAAGCATCTGCGTCAATAGCATCTTCGCTACCATCGAAGAAGGGAGGGTTCAAGCGCTTAAAGCTGTTGGCCGCACTGTTACCTTGATGACCTCCTCTGGTCAGAGCATCTTGTACTGCCTGGTGCAATGCATCACCTCGACGATCTTGAAAAGTTAGCAATGTCCTGATGTGACCCACCAAGGTGCCATCATCGGGTTCTGCAGGCTGGACTGGTGGCTCTTGACCCCTAGTAGGGATGACTCTGGAGGCTACCCCTGAATGCTGGGCTTGATCTCCAGGTTGCTGCGGGTCCACGGGAGGTGCTCGCCTTGCCGCTCGGTAGGACCAGGAACAATGCCGCTGAAGAAGACGACATAGGGAACAATAAGGAAGGACCAGGACAGATCAAAGATACAAACATATGATCAGGTCAAGAATCCAGGGATTTAGAGGATACGAGCAGAGATCAAGGGCAAGTGCTGATTGAGACATCTATTTGGTAAACCTTCACATATCTTGATTCACAAGACCTGCATGGGCCACCACTTAAACCATGTAACGCCCCAAAACTAGAATACTGGAGAGCGAGGGTGAACATAGCCAGCTACGTATAATGAAATAGAATCCACCTCGCTATACGGTCACGGCTGTCTAAATACATGAGGGTTTAACTACAAGCCATCAGTCTCTTGTGGTCATGAACAAGCCTATTGTCTCAATCTCATGCAAGGAATAGCAATTACAAGATGTTAGAGCATCAAATATTCAATAGTAAGGCGTCCCATACATTACATATCTGGATGATCATGAAGCTAGTCGTAACAAATATAAAGACTAGCAAGAGTTTCAGTCATACATGATCAACCCTAGGATTTGTCAATCATGTTACAGCCCGTAGGCAGACAGTAAATGAAGGTACAATACGAGCTAACACGTGCTCGCCGGCTAAACGCCTCAAAAGAATATTTATACAATAAAGTGAGAGAACAAAAGGAACCCACTCGTTGCCAAGGTTACGCCTGGTGGTCACCATCTGGCTGGAAGATAGGTAGATCCTCTGGAGCTGCTCCGGTATCTGGCCATACAAAACCAGCTGGGTCAGACCCCAGAAAGAGCAAGTGCCACAAAGGAGGCTTCACTTAGAAACTAAAACCAGCATATCATAAATGAATATTTAAGATAATTACATATAAAGAAAACTGATAGTAACAGAGCCAACAACAGTGAATTGAGTACGAGAAAACTATTCAGATAGCCAGGTCGCAACCCTTAAACCAAACAAAGACCGGGGTTGTAACCCTTCACCTGAATAGAAACCCGTCTCAAATTCTTGTTGGTAAAATAAAATATGACGAGCATGACATGGGGTACAATAAGACAATAAACGAAGATAGGAAACAGTACTGCTCCGGGATCCAGGTTACAACCCTTAAACCAAACAAGGACCGGGGTTGTAACCCTTCGCATGAACAGAACTTGGCCCCTGATCGTTATTATTAAGGTAGCATAAATAATCATGTTATTGAAGTAACCAGGTACCAGAACATGGTAAGACTTAGACTCCATTCAATATTCACGGCCAACCAAACAAGTATGGCTTGATACTTTAATTAACTAGGGTTATCACATGCCTAGTTACTAGCAAGATGCAATGAAATCATTCCAACAGCCACAAGCCCTACAGACCATCTAGGCTATCCGGACACAATTTAGGGGTTGAATTTATGTGGGTACATTGTCCAAGAACACATGTACCCTTAAGTAACTTTAAGGGTGCAACACATGACAGTGTACTGGAAATGTGCCCTACTCGAAGACTGGCTACAGATCCATGATGGGGTGCCCAGATAACAGGATTGCCTGTAGCTGGGAATTCTCTTCATGACTACTGGATTATTCTAGTTATTAGCCTTAGTCAATTTCAGTAGGTACCCCCGACCGTGGTACTCAGGGGTCCCTGCCCTAGACATAATGTAAGACAATACTGGTTCATGGTACAAACACAATTGTCCACGGTGTCCAGGCCATTCATTCTTGTCATGCCATACTAGCCGTCGCAACAGCTTTTAATGGTTCCCATCTTGCTTGCTTGTCAAGTCATGTCATGTCATGTTAACTTCATACCGTGCCGTGTACAATTATCATTTCATACATATTAAGTAAATTTGTGATTATCAAGTTATGAAAAAAGGCGTAAGGATATAAAAGGGTAATGGTGTACGCCATAGGGACTCAAGTCCCTATGCGCATACCTCTACGCTAGGCCAAGTGGCCTCAAGCATAAAGTGGCTTACGCTAGCAAGAGCAAGGTGAGATAGCTCTACGTGAGCAAGGGCGCATGCAGTGGGGTTTTACGTGAGCCAGGGCTTTACGCTAGCAAGCCGTAGGCAAGCGAGGCTTTACGCGAGTGAAACTTTACGCGAGTGAAACTCTATGCGAATGAAACTCTACGCGAGTGAAACACTCGAGTAAGACTTTACGCACGCGAGAGTCTGCTCAAGCCAGGGTTTTACGCAAGCATGATTTTACGCGAGCGGGAGGGCCTCGAGCGTAAAATTCGAATGAACTCGGCGTAGAACGGAGTATGCTGGCACGCAAATACGTGTGCGTAAAAGGCTGAATAATACGCTGCCACGTAACACGTGGGCGTAAATGCTAAGTACTACGCTAGCACGTAAGGACGTATGCGTAAAGAGAGTAAATGATACGCTGGCACGTAAATCGTGGGCGTAAAACTAAATACTACGCTAACACGTAAAAACGTGTGCGTAAAACTTCATCTTCTTCCCAAGGCCGATACAAGCAGGCGTAAAAGCTCAAGAAGGTCTCATCTCGGTTAGGACGATGAAATCCAACCATTCCAGAGCCAAACTTGCATAAATTCGAAATCCCTACTACATGGAACTCTCCATTTCGGAAACAACCAAGTTTTAGAAGATCAAAACCATGAAGATCAAAAATACTAAAACTTAGATCTACATGAAATGAGCCATGAAATTCGAAAATGCTAAATACTAAAGTAACTTAGAATCTCATGAGGAAGACAATGGAACAACAAAATCTGAGTTCCTCCATGAAGCAAGTTGCACTTGCCTACTGGGTGCTTGGTGGAGAAGGAGACGAGGAAGAAAAAAAGAAGTAAATGTGTAATGAATGAAGAGAGAGAAGGGTTGTTGGGGGTTAATAAATGATGGAGGGTGGTAGGTAGGGGTTTGCATATCAACCCAAACCAAGCCCAACCAAGCCGAACCCAACCGAACCCAATGTAGGCCAAAGCCAGGATAAACCACACGAACCAGAAAATGCTAACTAACCCATGCCAATGCAACCCAGGACTAGCCAGTCAAGACAAGTCAATCCAGGATGAACCCAAAATAAACCAAGGCAAGATTAAACCAGGATTAAGCTAAGCAAGAAAAGTCTAATTACGGGTCGCGATTTCGTACACGTATACCAAAATATGTAAATCGAACTACATGCGTTACAATTTAAGGCTAGGGTTCAAGGGTTTTTGAAAGATTTTTATCTCTCCCTCTTGAGTTATATGTGGAATAGAAGGGGTTCAAGTCTGCTATCGGGTTGGGAGAGGGTTTTCTTCTTCATATATATATATATATATATATATATATATATATATATATATATATATATATATATATATATATATATATTTTTTTTTTTTTTTTTCGGGTTTTCTTCTTCATATATATATATATATATATATATATATAATATATATATATATATATATATATATATATATATATATATATATATATATATATATATATGTTTTTATATATACCTTTTTATACAATTATATGTATACATACACAGAGAATGCAATGTTTATGCTCCTATTTTAAATATATGCAAGTGATATGTATAAAATGTTTTAAAAGTATAATCACGGGTTTTACCATATATATATATATATATTTCTATTAATACAAATTTTATTATTTATTATAAAGCGCTCTCTCTCTCTCTCTATATATATATATATATATATATATATATATATATATTTTAATATATATATATATATATATATATATATATATAAATATATATATATATATATATATATATATATATATATATATATATTGTCACGACCCGCACCCACTGTGAGGGTACGAGAACGTAACAACGCTCAGCCAACGCCGCAGTGTCGGCGGTAGAGCGCTGTCCTAGGTCAACAATTATCTAGCAATTTATATCTCTAAACAGTTTATACTCCCCGAATGGGGGTGACATAGCAGTAATAACTCAATCACAACTAAGGAAGAGATAGCACAATATGAAATAGAACTCAAGAAAATAAATAGATGAAAAGTAGTCTAAGATAATCCCAGCAATATCCAGAAGTACATGGTCTCAGATACAGAATGAAAGAATATATACAACTCTGAACTCCAATAAAGTCTAGCTAAACATGTCTCATGACTACATGAAAGATAGATAAGCCTAACTAATCTAGTCTAGGCAATCGGGGTGATATCCTCAGCTAGAGCTGGGTCCTCCTGAGGGTCCAGCTCGCAGGTGTCATCTAAGGCTGCCCCGTAGTAAGTGTCCAGACCAGCCTCCTCCTCGTCCTCTGTAATATTTTCAACAGGTCCAGTCAGGACAAGAGCGAGTACAGTACATCTCAACAGTTCATAGCAGGTTAGAAGATATAATCATGCAGTAAAGTAAGATACAAGTACTGAAAGAAGTGCAGTATATAAACAGAGAGAGAAAGCTGTAATAGAAATATCTACTATAAATAAAGAGCTAACATGTGACTAGTGAGTCAGAGTACAATATAGACATGTAAATGGCATAGGAGATTCTGATAAGACACTATGGAAGAGATTCTGATAAGATACTACTTGGGTAATATTCACATGTCTGCTTCTACTCCCCCGTACCCCCAATCAGTACACAAGGATCCAAACAGGTTATGTTATGATACTATGTACAGCCACCGAATGGTGGTAAGCCTCCGAAAGGTGATAAGCCCCCGAAGGGTGGTAAGCGTCCGAAAGGTGATAAGCCCCCGAAGGGTGCTAAGCCTCCGAAAGGTGATAAGCCCCCGAAGGGTGGTACATAGTAGTCCCAAAAATGGGGATTGTAGGAGACTCTGTGATCATAAGAGTATATGTCACAAGTGATCGAAGAACCTATGAAGCATAGTGATACGACATATAAGTGAAACGCACAGAACATGTAGTACCCGATGCTCCCTAAGGATAACATCTCAAGTGAGGATCCGTATAGTACCAATCCGTGTGACCAACGTGACAGTACAGGTAAAGTAATTTTATACAGAAAATAATTCTAAGCAGGATATGAAATAATCAGAGAATGTACTCGCCTGGTATCTGAGTGTCCAATATGAAAGTACTGTCCGAGGAGTGGTGTCTGGCTCCTATTCAGAATAGCACAAGTCACAACAAGTCAAAAATAGCAAAATGAAGCTCTACTATGCATTCTACATGATTCTAGGTCAATCTAGGCCAAAGTCAACTCTTGGTCAGCTCTGGTCAACCCTAGAAGTCAAACTAGGTCAACCAAGTCTAAATAGTCTATTCTAGGCCTAACTAGTCCATACTAGTCTAAACAAGGCTAAACTAGCCTATGCTAGCATACCAAGTCCTTACAACCGATATAACACAAGTTAAACCAACTTCACACAACTTATATAACATCTAGGCCTACACATGGAAATCACATAGTAAATATATATATATATATATATATATATATATATATATATATATATATATATATATATATATATATATATATATATATATATATATATATATATATATATATGGCTACCCATAGGTATATATAAAAAAAATATATATATATATATACATATGGCTACCCATAGGTACACCACACATAACATCATATATGATTCCCATATATATGTATCCTCATATATACATAATACATTTCATAGATATATAGGTATACATCCCTATACATTACACTCACATACTTATATTATATATATATACATATCTGAATACATATCACTAATTATAATACACATATATTATAATATATAGGATACATATATGTATCTCCTACATATGTAAATACATTTATATACAAGAACATAGGAATTAGGATATGGCAATGTGTATATAGAGAGGGAGAGTGTACAAGTATAACTGTCAAGAGGAGGAAGTGTTGTGTGTGTGTGTAATGGTAAAAACAGTGTGCAGGAATTATAAAACAGTGAAGAAGAGGGAAAAGTGTGTGTGTGTGATCTGGACTTGTGTGTGCAGTGAGCAACATTGGTGTGTGTGTGTGCATGAGTGTACAGAAAAGAGAGAGGGGAGGACTGTGTGCTAGAGTGTGTGATCCTCAGGTTCAGTCAAGCAACAATTAATACATAAAGCCCCAATAAACTCAGGTTCACACAAAACTGATATAAAAATGCTAATCTCAGGTTTAAGAGTATAGGAACACACTCAATCAATACACAAATACTAAACTGTGAAGGAAATAAGGGAACAGTGTTACCAACTGAACCAATGTTCAGTCCCCACAATTCCAACCCCCATTCGAATGCATTACCCCACCAAATCAACCAAAAACTTGACCATAGATAGTACACATATAGGAAAAATGGTTTAGGGACTTAAACCTACATGTTAACAATACTAAAGGGTCTAAAATGATGGCCAAGTGCAACATTTGAAATCTGGGAATGGGAAAACTGAATACCCAGTTTTCCAGTTTTTTTATAAATCCTCATTTGAATCCCACACACCACCAAACAAACCAAAAACTGAGCCACAGTTGGAAAACATATAGGAGATTAGACTAGAGCTTATAAAACACACATTAATCAGTGATTAATAGGTTAAACTAATCAGGCAAACTTAAGTTTGAAAATTGGAAAGGTAATTCAGAAATGCAAGTATCAGTTAACATTGGTTAATGAGATTTCGAATAGGAAATTCAACTAAATCATGAAGCTATTGGTTGGTAAATGAAACAACCCTTGTGCACAAACCCCCACAATGCATTTCGTGTCACCCAAGGCCTGACACGACGTGTCCAGTACAAGAAACTCAAAGAAACAACACACACAGTGCACTGTCAGTGCACTGTCTCGTGCACACGTGCACTTGTGTCGTGTGTATGACACAAGACTCAAGCGAGTTTCGTGGTCATCCACATAGGTAGCCTACCTATAGGGCTACCTCATAGGACCATTGGCCAGTGTCCACAACGTGTCAGTGTCGGACACGAGGCCCGTATCAGTGGCAAATATTAAACAGTGCACAGACAGGCATTTCCCCGTGCACGATCGAGTCTTCCCTCGACACGACACGAAACCCAATAAAACTTGGAGAATGTCATGACAGACATTGCCCCTAGGTTTCCCTTAAATCTCGTGTCCTGAAACCCCGTGTCGTGTCCGCTACAGACCCCGTGTAGCAGGGGATTACTGCAGCGTGTGCGCGCGTGTCCACTCCACGAATCCGACACAAAGCGACACGAACACTATCACATACAAACAGAAATCAATAAGCAAGATTAAAACTAATATTCCTATTCAAAAACAAATCGAAAATAACACCAACAGCCCCTTTGTGGCATTTTCACAAACACCAGTGTTACAGCCATGATACGTGTCCAAATGGACACGAAACTTAGGATACCCGACACAAAACCTATACTAATACTTAGGGGACCCTTAGGGCTTCCTAATCATGAAGACAAAATGAAAATCCATGGAGAAATGACAAAGTTACCTATTGATGAACTTCCAATGAAAAATCCCCTTTGTGAGCTCCTTTCTTGGTATCCCAATCAAATCAAAACAACCTTAAACTGAGATTGGACCTTAGCAACAACAAGAATAGTCAAATTAGGACCTAATGGAGTAAATTAGAAAGAAAAAGGAAGAGAAAAGGAGTTCTAGGAATTAAATGCAATAGAAACTAACCTCCTTGAATTTAGAACTTTCCTAAGAAAGAGGCAACCCAAGATTTTAGGAGGGGTTTTATAGTGGGGGAATCCCAATGAGGATAGGGTAGCCGGCCATCATGGGCTAGGTTAGGGTTTGAACTAGGTTGGCTAGCCCTATTAGGTTAAGTCACAAAATAACTTGTGAAATCACAAGCCATTTCTCAAACCATTTAATTCCAAATTTCCTAGTTCAATTTCTAATGAATCAATTACCACTAACTTAGGTCATACTAGGTTAGACTAGAGTCACATAGCCTAACCAAGTCCAACTAACTAGGGTCAGCTCCTAGGTTGGTCTACATGGGTCCAAACTAGCCAAAATCAATCTAGTCCAACAATTTCAAAAAAATAATTCCTAAAAATTCCCATAAATTCAAATTAATTCTAATAAATTTAAATAACCCCAAAAATGACAAAAATATCCTCACTCTAGAAATGTGGTAGTGACAAATCTACCCTCCTTAAGAGAATTTCCTCCTCGAAATTGAAAGGCGAAATACAACTGATGAGAAGGATAGAAAGCATACCTCACGGTCCAAAAAGATAAGGGTAGCGCTCGTGCATCTCATCCTCCCGCTCCCAGGTAGACTCTCCTGGAGAATGATGCCTCCATACGACGCGCACCAAGGGTATCACCTGGTTCCTCAGAACCTTCTCCCGTCGATCCAAAATCTCCACTGGCTGCTCTGGATAGCTGAGAGAAGGCCCAACCTCTATCTCTGAATGATCGAGCACATGGCTAGGGTCAGCCACGTACCGTCTCAACTGTGAAACATGAAATACGTTGTGGACCCCCACTAGCACAGGCGACAAGTCTAGCCTGTATGCAACGTCACCGACTCTCCCGCTGATAACGAAAGGGCCGATGAAGCACGGGCTAAGCTTCCCGCCTCCACCGAAACGTATCCTACCACGAGTCGGAGATATCCTCAAGAAAACCTAGTCTCCGACCTAATCACAAGCATGGTCTCAATTAAAATAATAAACAAACATGATCAAAAATCACAAACAAACAAACCTAAATCTAATCCTACTCTAATCTGTACCTCAAACTCCAAGGGCCTCCGGTGGCTATCGGCCCAGTGCCGATGTCTGTCCTGTGCCATGCGAAGTCTGTCCCTGATGAGCTTCACCTTCTCGACCATATCAACAACCATCTCTGGCCCCAGTAAAGCTCGCTCACCAACATCATCCCAGGATAAGGGTGTATGGCACCTACGCCCGTACAGAGCCTCAAAAGGTGACATCTCAATGCTGGCCTGGAAACTATTATTGTAAGCAAACTCCACCAAATGAAGATGATCCTTCCAGGAACCTCCAAAGTCCAGGACGCACGTCCGCAGCATATCCTCAAGGGTCTGAATAGTCCGCTCTGACTGTCCGTCCATCTGGGGGTGGTATGCAGTACTAAACTTGAGCTGAGTGCCCAAGCTGGTCTGCAGACTCCTCCAAAAATAGAAAGTAAAACGGCTATCCCGATCTGAGACGATGCTGATCGAAACTTCGTGGATCCTGACTATCTGCCGCATATACAACTCCGTCATCCTCTCTGTAGACGTACCCACCTTGAATGGCAAGAAGTGGGCCGATTTGGTCAACCTGTCAACGATGACCCAAATCGCGTCTTTTCCTCCTGGAGTATACGGCAATCCTGATACGAAGTCCATAGTGATATGCTCCCATTTCCACTCGGGAATGGACAGCGGCTACAACAATCCACCGGGCCTCTGCCTCTCTGCCTTGACCTGCTGACAGACCAAACACCTAGCCACGAAGCGAGCCACCTCTCGCTTCATTCCTGACCACCAAATATGCTCCCGCAGATCTCGGTACATCTTGTTGGCACCCGGGTGTATAGAGTACTGAGATCTGTGGGCCTCTTGCATAACCTGCTCCCTAAGCTCTTCGCTGGGCACACATAATCTGGAACCGTGCCTCAAGGCACCATCCTCTGCAAGAGAAAACTTGCCCTCCAGCAATCCTGCTCGAACCTGCTCCTGGAGACACCGTAGAGCGACGTCCTCAAACTGTGCCGACTTGATCCTCTCCACCAAGTCTGACTGAATCTGCATCCCCCATAGCTGCATCTGCACTCCGGTCACGATCACCTCAATCCCAAGGCTATCCAAGTCGGCAAGCAAATGTCGATCCATGGTTAAACACATGGCTGTCGGATACCTACTCAAGGCATCGGCAACCACGTTGGCCTTCTCTGGGTGATACTGAAGTAGGATATCAAAATCCTTCATCAACTCTAGCCATTTGTGCTGCCTCATGTTCAACTCCTTCTGAGTGAACACATACTTTAAGCTCTTATGATCTGTGAAGATCTCCACCCTCTTACCATACAGATAATGCTTCCACAGCTTCAGAGCAAATATCACTGCTGCCAGCTCCAGGTCGTGGGTAGGGTAGTTCTTCTTATGGGGACGTAATTGCCTGGAAGCATAGGCAATCACCTTTCCATGCTGCTGCAAGACGCAACCCAGCCCCTTTCCTGAAGCATCACTATAAATAGTGAAACCACCTGATCCCGAAGGCAATGTCAGAATCGGAGCTGTCGTAAGCCGCTTCTTCAACTCGTCAAAAGCTGCCTGACACTCCTATGACCAAACATACTCAGTATCCTTCCGGGTCAACCGTGTCAACGACTCTGCAACCCGGGAGAAATCCTGTACGAATCTCCGATAGTATCCTGCCAGCCCCAGGAAACTCCTGATCTCTGCAACTGAAGTCGGTGCTGTCCATGCCTCAACTGCTACAATATTCTTGGGGTCAACTGAGATACCATCTCCAGTTACCACATGCCCCAAGAAGTCCAACCTATCCAAAAAGAACTCACATTTGGAGAGCTTCCCGTAAAGCTGCTCCTTCCTGAGAATCTCCAGTACTTTCCTCAAATGCTCCTCGTGCTCCTCCTCAGTCTTGGAACATATCAAGATATCGTCAATAAACACCACCACAAACTGATCCAGATACTGGTGGAACACCTTGTTCATAAGGTTCATAAACACTGCTGGTGCATTGGTTAGCCCAAACGGCATAACCAAAAACTCGAACTGCCCGTACCGCGTCCTGAAAGCGGTCTTGGGAATATCCTCCCTCTTCACCTTCACCTGGTGATATCCCGACCTCAGATCAATCTTGGAAAATATCTGAGCTCCGCTCAACTGGTCAAATAGATCGTCGATCCGCGACAGTAGGTATTTGTTCTTGATCGTGAGGTTGTTGAGTGCCCTATAGTCAATACACATGCGTACTGACCCATCCTTCTTTGGCAAGAACAACACTGGTGCACCCTATTGCGACGAACTCGAACGAATGAAGCCCTTGTCCTGTAGCTCATCCACCTACTTCTTCAGCTCTACCAGCTCGCTGTTGTTCACCCGATAGACATACTGAGAGATGGGCTCCGCTCCTGGAACGAAGTCTATCAAGAACTCTATGTCTCTGTCTGGTGGCAGTCCCGACAACTCCTCTGGGAAAACATCCATATAATCTGCTATCAAGGGGTATGGAATCGTCTGCTCCTCGACCGAGACTCCACAGAAGACTCCGCTGCTCTGCTCTGCCTGACGTCTGGAGTACTCGAACTTTGGCTCCCCCGGTGCTCTAAAGAGAACTCTACCCCCTCTGCAATCAATGCTGGCATGGTGCTTGCTCAACCAATCCATGTCTAGTACTATATCATAGTTCAGCAATGGCATTTCGAGCAGGCTCACCTCCAACTCACGGCCTCCCAAAACTACTCTTCGACCCTTACAAACATCACTTACGAGGATAATGCCACCCCCGATCGTGATCTTGTAAGTCCTAGGCAACGATTCAGCTATGATACCGTGTCTAATCGCAAAAGATACTGATATGAAGCTATGCGAAGCACCGGAATCGAATAATACAAAAGCTGGACTGGAGTCGAGTAGAATCGAACCTGCAATCAGCTCTCCTATCACCTCTGCATCTCCAGCTGCCATGGCGAAAGCTCGCCCCTGCTGGCCTCCCCTGGCCTGCTGCAGGTGCTGGACGAACCTCTGCTGCTGCGTCGGCAGGGCTGGTCCCCTCTGCTGGCCTGCTGGAGCCCTGGCTCCAGCTCCCGGAGCTCCTCGTGCTATGCGGCACTCCCTCATCTGGTGGTCTGATGAACCACACACTAGGCACTGGCCCAGCCTCTTTCGGTACTCATTGAAGACGTGCCCAGGCTTCTTACAGTAGGCTCAAGTACCATCCTGTCTTTGACCCTGCTGGTGCTGCCTCGGCTGCTGCTGCTGGTGAACTGGCCTCTGCTGGATCGGCTGCGGCTGAAACTGCCTCAGCTGCTGGTGCTAAAAATGGGGCCTCTTGGCCTGGCCCCCGCTGCTGCTGCCTCCAACTGGGTCTCTTCCCCTCTTGAGCCTAAGCTCAAGATCATCCTCTGCTAGCAAGGCTCCCGTCAAGATCTTCTCGAACGTAGCATCCCTGTTGCCCTTGGTCAAGGACTTGACCTCCTTGACTAGACCCTTCCGGAACCTCTGGGCCTTCGTCGTCTCGCTTAAGCCCTCCACAAACCTGCCGAGGCAACCGAACTCCCCGGCTTACTCCTCCACTGATAGACTCCCCTGGACCAGGCTCTCGAACTGCAACTCCAAGGCTCTGAGTGCTGAATCTGGAAAGAACTTCTTCTTGAAAAAGCTCCTGAACTGCTCCCAAGTCTGCCCAGGTACCCCCACCCTGGGGTCTGACTGATACCAGGTGCGAGCAAGATCTCGCATCCGGCTAGCTGCTGCCTCGATCTGAAGATCTGCTGGAATCCTGGCCAAGCGGAAGATCTCCTCTATATGCTCGATCCACTCATCGGCATATAGGATCCCCTCTGTCCCCAAAAAGTCTCTAGGGCTCATCTTCTACAACTGTTCGATCCCCGGTGTCCTCGGCTGCTGCACCACTGGTCGAGCTGCGGCCGTCGTGACGGCCAACTCCATGCCTCTGTCCTGTCGAGCCTGCTGTCGGTCCATGAACTGCTGGAAATACGTAAACATCTGAGCTGTGTCCACGTATCCTGGAGACGGCTGCTGGAAGGGATCCTCTGGAATGACCGGGTCCTGCCTCCGAGTCGGTGGATGCATACCCCCTGCTGCGGCTGCCGATGTCTCAATACGAGCTAAGGTGGCAGGAGCTGCAGTCCCCTGGCCTCGCCGTACTGGCTGAGAGGTAGCAGTCCCCTCTATAGCATCCTCATGAATGGCACGCTGCGATCTATTCTCTACCATCCTGAAGATAGACAAACAAAAGTATCAATCTCTGAGAAAGAAGCGAAATAATAAAGGCAAACAATTATAATTCAAAGGATCAGCTGACAAAAGAATTTAGATGGCAATAAAAGAAATTTTCCTAAAGTGATTGAGTACCTTAAAATTAATGTCCTATATCCTACTGCAGGCTCTAGTGTTACTCTAATTAGAATACCACTACACTTCTAGTCTAGACCTGTATGGGCCACCACTAAAAACGTGTCACGACCCGCACCCACTGTGAGGGTACGAGAACGTAACAACGCCCAGCCTACGCCGCAGTGTCGGCGGTAGAGCGCTGTCCTAGGTCAACAATCATCTAGCAATTTATATCTCTAAACAGTTTATACTCCCCGAATGGGGGTGACATAGCAGTAATAACTCAATCACAACTAAGGAAGAGATAGCACGATATAAAATAGAACTCAAGGAAATAAATAGATGAAAAGTAGTCTAAGATAATCCCAGCAATATCCAGAAGTACATGGTCTCAGATACAGAATGAAAGAATATATACAACTCTGAACTCCAATAAAGTCTAGCTAAACATGTCCCATGACTACATGAAAGATAGATAAGCCTAACTAATCTAGTCTAGGCAATCGGGGTGATATCCTCAGCTAGAGCTGGGTCCTCCTGAGGGTCCAGCTCGCAGGTGTCATCTAAGGCTGCCCCGTAGTAAGTATCCAGACCAGCCTCCTCCTCGTCCTCTGTAATATTTTTAACAGGTCCAGTCAGGACAGGAGCGAGTACAGTACATCTCAACAGTTCATAGCAGGTTAGAAGATATAATCATGCAGTAAAGTAAGATACAAGTACTGAAAGAAGTACAGTATGTAAACAGAGAGAGAAAGCTGTAATAGAAATATCTACTATAAATAAAGAGCTAATATGTGACTAGTGAGTCAGAGTACAATATAGACATGTAAATGGCATAGGAGATTCTGATAAGACACTATGGAAGAGATTCTGATAAGATACAACTTGGGTATTATTCACATGTCTACTTCTACTCCCACGTACCCCCAATCAGTACACAAGGATCAAAACATGTTATGTTATGATACTATGTACAGCCCCCGAAGGGTGGTAAGCCTCCGAAAGATGATAAGCCCCCGAAGGGTGGTAAGCCTCCGAAAGGTGATAAGCCCCCGAAGGGTGGTAAGCCTCCGAAAGGTGATAAGCCCCCGAAGGGTAGTACATAGTAGTCCCAAAAATGGGGATTCTAGGAGACTCTGTGATCATAAGAGTATATGTCACAAGTGATCGAAGAACCTGTGAAGCATAGTGATACGACATGTAAGTAAAACACACAGAACATGTAGTACCCGATGCTCCCTAAGGATAACATCTCAAGTGGGGATCCGTATAGTACCAATCCGTGTGACCAACGTGACAGTACAAGTAAAGTAATTTAATGTAGGAAATAATTCTAAACAGGATATGAAATGATCAGAGAATGTACTCGCCTGGTATCTGAGTGTCCAATATGAAAGTACTGTCCGAGGAGTGCTGTCTGACTCTTATTCAGAACAGCACAAGTCACAACAAGTCAAAAATAGCAAAATGAAGCTCTACTATGCATTCTACATGATTCTAGGTCAATCTAGGCAAAAGTCAACTCTTGGTCAACTCTGGTCAACCCTAGAAGTCAAACTAGGTCAACCAAGTCTAAATAGTCTATTCTAGGCCTAACTAGTCCATACTAGTCTAAACAAGGCTAAACTAGCCTATGCTAGCATACCAAGTCCTTACAACCTATATAACACAAGTTAAACCAACTTCACACAACTTATATAACATCTAGGCCTACACATGGAAATCACATAGTAAATATATATATATATATATATATATATATATATATATATATATATATATATATATATATATATATATATATATATATATATAGCTACCCATAGGTACACCACACATAACATCATATATGATTCCCATATATATATATATATATATATATATATATATATATATATATATATATATATATATATATATATATATATATATATATATATTTTATATATATATATATATATATATATATATATATATATATATTTTTCATATATATGATTCCCATATATATGTATCCTCATATATACATAATACATTTCATAGATATATAGGTATACATCCCTATACATTATACTCACATACTTATATTATGTATATATATATATATATATATATATATATATATATATATATATATATATATATATATATATATATATATATATATATATATATATATCTGAATACATATCACTAATTATAATACACATATATTATATTATATAGGATACATATATGCATCTCCTACATATGTAAATACATTTATATACAAGAACATAGGAATTAGGATATAGCAATGTGTATATAGAGAGGGAGAGTGTACAAGTGTAACTGTCAAGAGGAGGAAATGTTGTGTGTGTGTGTAATGGTAAAAACAGTGTGTAGGAATTATAAAACAGTGAAGAAGAGGGAAAAGTGTGTGTGTGATCTGGACTTATGTGTGCAGTGAGCAACATTGGTGTGTGTGTGTGTGCATGAGTGTACAGGAAAGAGAGAGGGGAGGACTGTGTGCTAGAGTGTGTGATCCTCAGGTTCAGTCAAGCAACAGTTAATACATGAATCCCCAATATACTCAGGTTCACACAAAACTGAAATAAAAATCCTAATCTCAGGTTTAAGAGTATAGGAACACACTCAATCAATACACAAATACTAAACTGTGAAGGAAATAAGGGAACAGTGTTACCAACTGAACCAATGTTCAGCCCCCACAATTCCAACCCCCATTCGAATGCATTACCCCACCAAATCAACCAAAAACTTGACCACAGATAGTACACATATAGGAAAAATGGTTTAGGGACTTAAACCTACCTGTTAACAATACTAAAGGGTCTAAAATGATGGCCAAGTGCAACATTTGAAATCTGGGAATGGGAAAACTGAATACCCAGTTTTCTATTTTTTTATAAATCCTCATTTGAATCCCACACACCACCAAACAAACCAAAAACTGAGCCACAGTTGGAAAACATATAGAAGATTAGACTAGAGCTTATAAAACACACATTAATCAGTGATTAATAGGTTAAACTAATCAGGCAAACTTAAGTTTGAAAACTGGAAAGGTAATTCAGAAATGCAAGTATCAGTTAACATAGGTTAATGAGATTTCGAATAGGAAATTCAACTAAATCATGAAGCTATTGGTTGGTAAATGAAACAACCCTTGTGCACAAACCCCCACAATCCATTTCGTGTCACACAAGGCCTGACACGGCGTGTCCAGTACAAGAAACTCAAAGAAACAACACACACACAGTGCACTGTCAGTGTACTGTCTCGTGCACACGTGCACTTGTGTCGTGTGCACGACACAAGAATCAAGCGAGTCTCGTGGTCATCTACATAGGTAGCCTACCTATAGGGCTACCTCATAGGCCCATTGGCCAGTGTCCACAATGTGTCAGTGTCGGACACGAAGCCCGTATCAGTGGCAAATATTAAACAGTGCACATACAAGCATTTCCTTGTGCACGATCGAGTCTTCCCTCGATACGACACAAAACCCAATGAAACTTGGGGAATGTCATGACAGACATTGCCCCTAGGTTTCCCTTGAATCTCGTGTCCTGAAACCCTGTGTCGTGTCCGCTATAGACCCCGTGTAGCAGGGGATTACTGCAGCGTGTGCGCGCGGTCGTGCACGCGCGTGTCCACTCCACGAATCTGACACAAAGCGACACGAACACTATCACATACAAACAAAAATCAATAAGCAAGATTAAAACTAATATTCCTATTCAAAAAAAAATCGAAAATAACACCAACAGCCCCTTTGTGGCATTTTCACAAACACCAGTATTACAGCCATGATACGTGTCCAAATGGACACGAAACTTAGGATACCCGATACAAAACCTATACTAATACTTAGGGGACCCTTAGGGCTTCCTAATCATGAAGACAAAATGAAAATCCGTGGAGAAATAACAAAGTTACCTATTGATGAACTTCCAATGAAAAATCCCCTCTGTGAGCTCCTTTCTTGGTATCCCAATCAAATCAAAACAACCTCAAACTGAGATTGGACCTTAGCAATAGCAAGAATAGTCAAATTAGGACCTAATGGAATAAATTAGAAAGAAAAAGGAAGAGGAAAGGAGTTCTAGGAATTAAATGCAATAGAAACTAACCTCCTTGAATTTAGAGCTTTCCTAAGAAAGAGGCAACCCTAGATTTTAGGAGGGGTTTTATAGTGGGGGAATCCCAATAAGGATAGGGTGGCTGGCCATTATGGGCTAGGTTAGGGTTTGAACTAGGTTGGCTAGTCCTATTAGGTTACGTCACAAAATGACTTGTGAAATCACAAGCCATTTCTCCAACCATTTAATTCCAAATTTCCTAGTTCAATTTCTAATGAATCAATTACCACTAACTTAGGTCATACTAGGTTAGACTAGAGTCACATAGCCTAACCAAGTCCAACTAACTAGGGTTAGCTCCTAGGTTGGTCTACATGGGTCCAAACTAGCCAAAATCAATCTAGTCCAACAATTCCAAAAAATAATTCCTAAAAATTCCCATAAATTTAAATTAATTCTAATAAATTTAAATTACCCCAAAAATGACAAAAATACCCTCACTCTAGAAATATGGTAGTGACATATATATATATATATATATATATATATATATATATATATATATATATATATATATATATATATATATATATATATATATAGGGTATAGATATTTAATGTAGTGTGATGTATATATATATATGTTTTAGTATTGGTTTGCATAGTTATAGATATTATGAAGTTGGGAGAGTATATATATAGCATGTTTATACCTATATTATTACATAGAGGGTATCCTATATAGTTTTCTAGATGTATGTATGTATATATGTAAGTATAATATATGTTATATAGTGGTATATTGGGTATGCTTGATATATCTATCTATCCCTTGTATAGTAGCCAATAATTGTGTTAACTTATAAAATAGACTAGAATTGACTAATATATTTCTATTAGATTTGTTTTAGACTATAGTTTGACTAGATAGGCCCATTGGACTTGTTAACTAGAGTTGGACCAAAACTCTAAACTAGTTAACCTAGTTTACCTAAATATTGACCAGAGTAGTCCAAGAGTTGACTTTGACCTAGATTGACCTAGAACTATGTAGATTGCATTATATACTTCAATTATTAACTTCTTGAATACATCATAACCTGTATTGCTTTAAATAGGATTTTGTGACTCTAGTTTGGACATCTATACATATCAGTTGTTCAGGTTATCAGGCAAGTACATTCTCTGATCATTTTTATTCATGATAGTATCTATATTCTTGCTTTAGACTATTTATATGAAGTTGTCATATTGTTATCACGGATTGGTACTATATGGATCTTTTCATGTGATGTTATCCCACTTAATGGTGCATCGGGTACTTCATGTCTTGTGTTATTCCTGTGCATCCTGTACTCCTTGCTCTCATGTTATTTGTGTACTTACGTGTGCTCTCATGTACTCTCATGTTCACATGTGCTTTGTGTATAACCAACAAATCATGTATATAACGTAACTTGAATGGATCCTTGTGTATTGATTGGGGTAGGGATGAGTAGAAGTGGTTATGTGATCTGTCCCATCTTGTGCAACCATGTTACTTCGTGTGCTACTCGGTTACTTTTTATGTGCAACCCAAGCCAACTACATAACCATCTTGTTCTCTAAATCAATTATAGTTCACTTATAGTTCTTATTTTCTATAAAACTGTTTCATATTCTCAAATTTGTCTCTTTTAACGATTCATATACATCCCTCTTTACGGAGTTTCGTTTATTTCATGTTTTTTATGTACATTTATTTACAGTTCATGTATTTTATTCTACTGCTTGTTCTATATTTCTTGCCATGTTTTGGAGATATGTGCTCGTTCCAATCCTGACTGGACTTGTTGAAACTATTACAGATAATACTGAGGGTTTTCTGTACCACCTGCGATGGAGGACACCTAGATGATACTTATGAGTTGGACCCACAGGAGGATCCAGCCCTAGTTGAGGACATCATCTCTATTGGCTAGGCTAGATAGCTAGGCTATTTATCTTATTTCATTTGTGTTCTCTTTGATTGTATTATGTGGATGTTGAGATGTAAGCGTCGTTTAGACACTTGGACTTATTTCCTTCTGTTTGTGTTTCTCTTTTGAGATTTTATCTCTACCTTATCGTTCTATTTCTATCTTAGAATTGTGATTGAGTTGTATCTTTTGAGATTGTCCTCCGTTCAGAGAGTATATATTGTTAGTCAGATTTTTATAGTGTTATATGGTTGTGACCTAAGACAGCATTCTACCGCCGATACTGCGGCGTATGCTGGACATACCCACGTACTTGGGCCCCTACACTGGGTGCGGGTCGTGACAATTAGGCACTTACCTGCATTCTTAGTACTATATGATAGATAGAAAACATATATTATCCTCCCTTATACCTTCATAAACTAAGTCCCAAGTAGTCATATCATATATAGAACATTTTTGTTTCACGATGTTAATACCATAGCCATTATCAGCAAGACAACTTATGCTTAGTTGGTTATGTTTTGACTCCGTGACCAGATAAACGTCTTTAATGACTAGGTAAGGAGGCATACCAAAAATACAGTTACCTATTATATAATTGTTCGACATCACAAAAGGTTGAAAGGAATTTTTGTTTATTGAACGTAAAAAAGACCTGTGTATAGAGAAAAAATTTCTAAACAGGATATTCTAAGTACAAGAGGAAGAGTTTCTGGGAAAGTGTGATAGTGGAGATCGAGCACTGCAGCGGCTCCTCTACTCTGTTGACAATCTGATGACGGGTTGAACTTGCTCTGATTTTCTAATGCCTTTGATGGAACTTTAGGGTTGCCGATCAAGAGGATGCCTGAGCTGGAGATTTGATGTTCGTTGGTCTTCCTCCTTTTTTATTGAATAAAAACTCCTTCTATTTATAGGGGAAGAGAGTATATATGCGATGTACATTAGGGTTTTGAGATATAAAGGAATCTGCCGTCATTGGATGGTGCGGGCTTCTGCGGCGCTGAAACGTGGCGGGCATTGAGATTCCCTTCAATCGAGATCTCTGGTGGTTATCAAAATAACCAAAGGAAGAGACACGTGGCGTATGCCGATTTGCTTATTCGGATGCAGCCAAGTAAATCTTAGGATTCCATCTCAGATTTAGATTCTGATTAATCCTCGTCTAAGATTTAAATCAATTTGATAAGATATCAATCATGATTAACCTCAATCCTATCTTTGAGAGAGTCGATTTAAGCAAACTGACTGGGTAGGACCATGCTTCCTACGCCTCTGACGAGGTCTGAGTACTACTGTGCTTCTAGGCGACGAGTAGACCGTTCTTTCGGAGACAACGAGCCTTTGTGCTTTCAGCGACGAGTGGACTATGCTTCAAAGACGACAGAGCCTCTATACGTATGAGCGACGACAAGGCTATATTTTGAGCGACAAAGTCACTGTGCTTTAGGGCGACGAGTAGGCTTGTGCTTCAGGTTGACGAGGTTACTGTACTTTTGGAGCGACAGGTGGACTTGTGTTGGATGCAATAACATCTCCCAAGTCTCTGAGGAAAGGTAGTTGAGCTTCTGGGTTGGAGCAGAGTGCTGCACTGTTGGAGTTGAGGTGGTCTGAAAACATCACTAGTCTGTGCCTGAGGTTGGCACAGGAATGTAGCTGCGCCTCTGGATTGAAGGTATTGGCTTTGAAGTCTTTTTTTAAAGAGCAATGAATGACTGCTCCTTAATGAACGACTCCCTCTTAATTGCCACCATTACTTGGGGAATTTCAAGGGGTCTTAGGATAGTCTAGGACTTAGTCAAATAAACTTTATTTAATGAGGTTCATCATGATGACTCCTAGGTTCATCCCATTTGGGAACTTTGACCGTCGGCCATGTGGCCTGCTTTTTTGACCACTCCTGCCCTATATAATGAGGGCGTTTCTTCTGAATAGTCACGTCTTCTTCTACTTCTTATCCTTCAAAACCATGCTGGATCCAGACTTAGCTTCGAGCGACGGTTGGTCTTGCCTAAGTCAGATTTTGGTTGAGCATTCCTTCGTTCAAAGGGGCTATGCCTTCGTAGAAGAACTGTTGATGAGCTTCGTAACACTTGTCATGAGGAGTTCGAACCTGGGCGACGCCTTGGAGGTCTTGGAGGTCCTGACGACCTAGCTTGTGGGTGGATGGCCAACCCAGAGAGCCACAGGTTGTGCTCTTTCCTACTCATTGGCGGCGTCATACTTTTGTTAGGCTAGAAGAGCCTCGGAAGCTGATGCCCTTTTGAAAAAGGGCCTTCCTATTGCACTGTGGCCTGAGCTTTCGATGGGCCAATAGCTGCTTCTACAAGTGCTGTGTGCCTCGAGGGGGGAAGCTGTGGTGGAGAATTTGATGGAGACTGTATTCACATCTTCTATCTACAGTGCCTCTCTCCATGACGATCACACTGTAAAGAGTAACCCCAGCGTAGATCCGTAGGAGTTTTCAATTCGGCACATGTAATCACAAAGTCTTTTGTAACAGATCCTTGTAATTATGTGTTTATGGAGTCTTTTAAGCAATCATGACGAGTCTGTAGCAGACTCTTGTAGCCATGATTAATAAAAAAACTACTTCTGAGCTTTTTGTCTGTTTGTGACTTTTGTCTTTGTTATTAGCGTGCTTGACCGCATACGCCTCTGCGCCTTGTATTATGCTGAGATTTTTCATGCTTCAACAAGACCCGCTTCAAAGTGTCCCAAACTTGGATCAAACTTGGGGTACTTTGAATAGAACACATGTCTCTTTGTAGGCAAAATGCCCATCACCTCTGTTGCCAGGCTGACGTCGTGCTTAAGCTTCAGCATTAGATGCCTCTGTGTATGTAACTACGAAGAGTCTGTAATAGGTCTTTGTAGCCACATGCTTCTGTATAAGGAGTTTTCTGTCTTTTTATATTTTTTTGGTCTTTAACGAGCTCAGGTGAAAGGTTTCCTAGCCCTTGATGACCATGACAAGGTGTCATCAAGGAAGACATGCATAACCAGAGGTAATATGAACGTGGCAGGCATAATTTTTACTAGGATGTCGAACAATAATTCAGAGGTAGTATTAACGTGAATATTTTCTAGATAGCAATGATGATCATAGGATCAATCAAGGAGAGGGCGACTACTCAGAGGTAATATGGCCATGGCAGCCACGATTTTGGCTGTAGAGGAGCAATCTAGAGGTAATATAGACGTGAAGTGATTTATCTACTTGAAAAAAAAATAGAAGAGAGGAATCCCCTTACCAGAACCTATAAGCACCCTTAGGGGATGTGGGAGCTTATGCCAGTTCCGTCTTCAGGCGTAATACTTCTTCAAGAACATGTCACACACACATATTATATATATATATATATATATATATATATATATATATAATATGTGTGTGTGACAGTAGAGGTATATATATATGTAACACCCAGTTTTCCAGATGAGGGTAATTTTGAAATTTTGTAATTATAATTATTATTTATTGATATTTACTTCATATTATGATTTTTGGTGATTTTAACCATTTTTAAACTATTTAAAAATATGACTTGTGATTTGGTGTTTTACTAGTGTAATACTAGAGATAAGTGACCTGGAGCCTAGCCATGTGATTAGGGTATTTTATTTATCATTTCTAGTATAGGGATATTTTTGTCATTTTTAAGGTTATTTGAATTTATTATAATTTATTTGAATTTATGGGAATTTTTAGGATTTATTTTGGAATTGTTTGAATGATGGTTGACTAGGTTGACTTTGACTTGCATTGACTTGGTAGGTTAGCCTAGACGCTAACCCTAGTTGTGTTTGGACTTGGTTAGATTATGAAATCCTAGGTTAATTTAAGTTAACCATATCCTAGTTATTAGAATCAATTTGGGAATAGGAATATTGAATAGAGAATGGATTAAGGACTTATGACTTCACAAGTCATGATTAATGACTTAAGCCCATAGAGGCCCAAGCCCAACACCATTTAAACCTAACCCTAACCCTAGCATGGCTGGCCACCTAGCCTAGGGATTCCCACCCTATAAATACTCTCCTCCATAAGGTTAAGCCTCTTTAGAAAAGTTCACATTGGAAAAAGAGGTAAATCCCATCTTTATAAATTCCTAAAAAAATCTATTTTAATTCCTTTTTAATCCAAACAAATTGCATTAGATCCTAATTTTAGTATTCTTGCTGTTTATGGAGAATTATTCCAGCTTGGGATCAATTTGGGGAAGTTTGCTAACAAGGAGGAGGATCTAGAATGAGGCTTTTTCTTGAGGATTTTACCAATAGCTAAAACTATATAAAAACCATTAAAATTCCAGTTTCTTTGCATGTTTGGAAAGCCCTAGGTCTACCCTAACTGTAGGTATGACTAAACCTAGGTTTTGTGTCCATTTTGTGTTCTAAATGGACACGTATCAGTCACTACTTGTAGGTGTTTGATGAAATGCCCAAAGGGCATTTCGACTTGATTTTCAAATTGTGTTTGAATAGAAATTTAGATCTAGGTCTTGTTTGTGGGATTCCACTTGACTGAGCATGTTTTTGGGTGTGTCGGACACGCAACAGGACACGAAACCTATGTGTTTCTGTACTGTGCGGCTGCCCTGCTGCTGGACACTAATAGCGGACACGATACTGAATTTTATGACACAAAAATTTACGTACACGAGGGGGCAATCACTGTCATTAAGCACACAAAATTTTAGGAGAAATTATCGAGCGGTTAGGGAGAAATCGGGCTTGCACTGGTTTTACAAACACACACACGCGCACATTGGGTCACTGATACGGGCTTGGTCACGGAGCTGGACACTTCGTGGACACAACTCAGGCACTTAGACACCTACCCTGACACCCCACCAAGCTACTGACACGACCACGACACTTATGGATGGACACACGAGTCCCTAGACTAATCGACACCTGTGTACGAGGCTGTGCACTGCACAATTTTGACACTATTGTTTGACACCTTTGGACACGGTTTTTGGACACGTTTATGACACGAATCATTCCCCCAGTATAGACACGCATGTAGGCATAATAATTCCTATGTATTTATGTATATATGCATATATATTTATATGTATCTAGGTATATATATGTATATATTTATAGTATTATATATATATATATATGTATGTGTCAGTTCTGTAGGTTTGGTCTGTGTCCTAGGTAGTGAAATATGTCGGTATATGTATATATATGTCTGTATGATGTATATCTATATGTATGTATGTATGCATAAGTAATTTTTGTTTTGAAATGAATTTTGGGTTTTAAGTCAAAAACTAAATTTAGAAATTGGGTTTGTGTGTTAAAATTCCTGAGATTTACCTATGTCTACAAACCTGAGAAACTGTGGTTCAATTGAGTGGTTTGATGTTCACATTCGAACAAGAAACATGGACTGCTGGGTTGGAAGTTTGGGTTCCAGTCTTTCCTGAGAGTTTGGGTTTGATTTTGATATGTATAGGACTGGGCTGAATCAGTTAAACCAGTTGCCATTGGCTTTTGGCTTGGGTTAGGCCACTTGGCCATGATGCATTATGGATCTAGCAGGTTTTTTTTACTATGGGGTTTGAGCACTAGGTTGAGGAGTCTGCATAGTAGCAGGGTTTAGTCTTTTTAGGAGCTCTGTCATGCCCCATCCTATGTGCAGTCCTCGTAGAGGGATAGGACTTGAATAATATAGCCATAGTAGCATGTAATAGAGTATATATTGTAGGCATATATGTGTCTATGAGTCCCATATATGTTCAGGGTGAGTTGTTTAATTAAGAGATGAGGGTAGATATAGGTAATCCCATTCATGTAATTAACATTAGGGTATAGGTTTATTAAGAATAGTTTTAGCATTGGGATATAGTCTAAGGGTATATTATATATTGCATATATGGTAATATGAGGTATGCATCTATAGTATGTATGTTAACTAAGTATACATGGATGTATGTATTTATGTATATTATATTTATAGGTTGTAGCCCTATTAGTAAGGTTATATTTATATATATAGTTAATTGGGTTGGTCAATATATATATGTGATTATAGATATGTCTAAGGATATTGATAGGGTATTTCATTAGAGTTTTGAGTTTTTGCTTTTAGATAGCTATATTGTGATATAGTTGAGATAGGCTTGGTTCAGGCTTGCATAGCCTTGTAATGGTGTGTGTTAACTAGTATAGACTTGTTTAGACCTAGAATGACTTGTTTGACCTAATTTAGACTTGTTAGACCTAGTTTGGCCATAGTTGACCTAGTTTGATTTCTAGGGTTGACCAGAGTTGACCAAGAGTTGACTTTGGCCTAGATTGACCTAGATTCATTTAGAATGTATTAAATTGTATCTTGTTATCATTTTAGACTTGTTGTGACTTGTGCTGTTCTGATTAGGAGCCAGACACCTTTCTTCGGAAAGTACATTTCATCCGGACACTCAGATACCAGGCGAGTACATTCTCTGATCATTTCATATCCTGTTAAATTTATTTTCCTGCTTTAAATTACTTTACTTGATACTGTCACGTTGGTCACACGGATTGGTACTATATGGATCCCTTCTTGAGATGTTATCCTTCAGGAGCTTCGGATATTACATGTTCTGTGCGTTTCACTTACATTGTGTATCACTATGCTTCTTGGTTCATTGATCACTTGTGACATGTACTTTCATGATCACAGAGTCTTCCTTGAATCCTCCCATTTATTGGGCTTCTTAGAATCTTCATTTATGGGACTATCATGTACCACCCTTCGGGGGCTGTTACATGAATCATAACATAACCTGGCTGGATCCTTGTGTATTGATTGGGGGTACAGGGGAGTAGAAGTAGACATGTGAATAATATCCAAGTAGTGTTGCATCAGAATCATTCCATAGTATAGCATCAAAATCATCCTATGCCATTTACATGTCTATATTGTACTCTGACTCACTAGCCACTGTTAGTTCTCTACTTATAGTAGATATTTCTATTACAGTTCTCTCTCTCTGTTTATATACTGTATTTCCTTCATTTCATGTATCTTACTTTACTGCATGATTATATTTTCTAACCTGCTATGATCTGTTGAGATGTATTGTGCTTGCTCCTGTCCTGACTGGACCTGTTAAAAATATTATAGAGGACGAGGAGGAGGCCTGTGTGGATACCTTCTATAGGGCAGCCCTAGACGACACTTGTGAGCTGGACTCTCAGGAGGAACCAGCTCTAGCTGATGACTTTACCCCTACTGCCTAGACTAGCTTAGTTAGGCTTTATCTTACTTATGTTGTCTTAAGACTAGTTTAGTTAGACTTTATTTCTGTCTTGAGATCTGGGTTGTATATATTCTTTCATATTCAGTAGTTGAGACTTGTATTTCTGGATATTTACTGAGATGTTATCTTAGACACTTAGACTCTACTGATCATCTATATTTTCTTTGAGTTCTATATCATATCGTGCTTCATCTTTCTTAGTTGTGATTGAGTTTACATTCTGCTATGTCACCCCCATTCGGGGAGTATAAACTGCTTAGCATTATATTGTTAGATGTTGTGACCTAGGACAGCGTTCTACCGCCGATACTGCGGCGTAGGCTGGACGTACCCACTTCTCGTGCCCTTACCCTAGGGTGCGGGTCATGACAATATATATATATATATATATATATATATATATTTTGAGGAAAAGGAACTTTATTGAAGTATCAGGCGCAAAATATTGAAGCCTATACAAGTAAAAGTGCCACACACCAAAAAGAAAACCAAAAACTGTATGGAAAAGAGAGTGCTATTCCAAGGCTGACCAAAAGTTGTCCTCAGAGTGAGAGCAGCACCTCCGAACTCTGTGGATCTGGCGAAGGACTTCGATAACAATCTGGTGGAGGAGGAATTGACGGCCCTTGTACCTAGACGTGTTCCGATTCTTTCACAAAACCCAAATACCGATGGCTGCGACGATCTGACAGCCGTGGGAACTTCCCCAACTGGCGAGGAGATTGTTGAAGCCCCTAGGGTGATGTCTCTACCGAAGCTTGGTGTTAAGGCTGGTCCACAAGTGCGCTACCAGGTCACTAGATAGGAATACGTGCTCTACCAACTCCGCCTGGGGGCAGGCACAGCAATGGCATCTCAATGCAAGGTTGTAGTCGAAGAAGATGATGGATTTGTCTGTGGGAAGCTTCCGACTATGGGCTCTCCATAACAAAATTAACCATTTGTTAGGGATACTAGATTGACAGTAAGGGGCGATGACGGGGGACGACGTACCGGTCCCTCTAGTGACTATCCTGGCGGAAACCAACGAGAACTGGCCGCTAGGATTGGGGGACCACCACAGGGAGTCTTGTTCGTTGGAGATCCATAAATTAACGACTGCTAGGCTCTCAGCCGCCTCTAGACCTAGCCAATCTCTGACTTTGTTCCAAATCCAACCAGCATTGGTGTCCCACAGGTCACGGATCTCCCCGTTGGGCTGGTTGTGGGCCGTGAGAATCGAGTCCCCAAGCCAACCCTCGTTATTTACCGAGGATTGACCATTGCCCAGTAGCATGCGGATTAGGGGTTCGGTTATATCGCGACCACGAGTGATATGCATCAAGGTGGCCGAGGATCTGCTGTTTACTAAGGCTGTGGAGGGTGGTCGGATCTGAAGTATCTGGCCTTCATGAACCTGGACCAGGGAGAGTGGTCCGTACGCAGCTTCTACCATAACTTCATGGAGCATACGTCCACTAAGTGCTCCAATCTACAAAATCCCAGCCCACCTTCGTCGGTGGGTTTGGCCATCGTGGTCCCACTAGTCCAGTGATGCTTGTCCTCACCATGGCTATGGCCCTAAAAGAATCTGGCAAAAAGGGATTCGATCTTGGAGAGAACGTTCATGGGGGGACCACAGACAGCCAGGATGTGAATAGGGATGGAGGATAGAACATGTTTGATGAGAACCATCTTTCCGCTTGGGAAAAGGGTAGCGTTGTGCCAGCCCACGATCTTCTTCCTAATGGATGACACGAGAGATTCGAAAATGCTCGAGTTGGATCTACCATAGACTAATGGGCATCCTAAGTAGAAGAATAGAGGATACGCGATAGTGATGGAAGTCAGATTGGTTAGCCTGGTAGAATGGTTCCAGTCGGCTTTGTGGTGGGTGTAGATGACGCTTTTGCTTTTATTGACGTGCTATCCTGAACAAATGTCGTATCTCTCCATGGTACTGAGGACAACCTGAACAGATCTGATATCGCTAGAAGAGAAAATGAGGATATCGTCTCCGAAAGCGAGGTAAGATATGATAGGGCAGCCGATAATGGTGTAGAAATGGTAGAACTGGGGATTGTTGATCATGCTGTTGAGGTTTCTGGCTACATTGCCCCTCTTGTCGGGAATTTCATGCAGGTGACCATCTCTTGCGTAAAAAGGATGTTGTCGGTGATGTTCCGTCCCTTGACGAATCCACTCTCCTCTTCCGAAATGATCCTAGGCAAAAGATCGAACATACGGTTGGCGATGATCTTTGAGATGATCTTGTTGGTGAAGTTGCATAGGCTTATGGGTCGAAAGTCTCTGAAGGTCTCCGGGTTGTCTTCTTTGGGGATGAGGATGAGGTTGGCCTTGGATATGGACTTCAGGTATCTGGCCCCTTAGAAGAAAGCGATGGAGGCCTCAAGCAAGTCTTGGACGATGATGTCCTAACACGATATAAAGAAGACCCCAGAGAACCCGTCCGAACCGGGCTCACTGTGTTCGACAAGCTAGTCCAGTGATGCTTGTCCTCACCATGGCTATGGCCCCAAAAGAATCTGGCGAAAAGGGCTTCGATCTTGGAGAGAACGTTCATGGGGGGACCACAGACAGCCAGGATGTGAATAGGGATGGAGGATAGAACATGTTTGATGAGAACCATCTTCCCGCTTGGAAAAAGGGTAGCGTTGTGCCAGCCCATGATCTTCTTCCTAATGGATGACACGAGAGATTCAAAAATGCTCGAGTTGGATCTACCATAGACTAATGGGCATCCTAAGTAGAAGAATGGAGGATACACGATAGTGATGGAAGTCAGATTGGTTAGCCTGGTAGAATGGTTCCGGTCGGCTTTGTGGTGGGTGTAGATAACGCTTTTGCTTTTATTGACGTGCTATCCTGAACAAATGCCGTATCTTTCTATGGTACTGAGGACAACTTGAACAGATCTGATATCGCTAGAAGAGAAAATGAGGATATCGTCTGCGAAAGCGAGGTGAGATATGATGGGGCAAGCCGATAATGGTGTAGAAATGGTAGAACTGGGGATTGTTGATCATGCTGTTGAGGTTTCTGGCTACATTGCCCCTCTTGTCGGGAATTTCATGCAGGTGACCATTTCTTGCGCAAAAAGGATGTTGTCGGTGATGTTCCGTCCCTTGACGAATCCACTCTCCTCTTCCGAAATGATCCTAGGCAAAAGATCGAACATACGGTTGGCGATGATCTTTGAGATGATCTTGTTGGTGAAGTTGCATAGGCTTATGGGTCAAAAGTCTCTGAAGGTCTCCGGGTTGTCTTCTTTGGTGATGAGGATGAGGTTGGCCTTGGATATGGACTTCAGGTATCTGGCCCCTTAGAAGAAAGCGATGGAGGCCTCAAGCAAGTCTTGGGCGATGATGTCCCAACACGATATAAAGAAGACCCCAGAGAACCCGTCCGAACCGGGCTCACTGTGTTCGACAAGAGCCCAGACCGCTGTTTTGACTTCGTCTACGGACGGAGTAATGAGCAGCCGATCATTCTCTCTATCAGTGATGATGTAAGGGATCTCTGAGAGAAGCTGGTCGTCCTTTACGATCACCTCTTTGGCGAAGAGAGCTGAGTAGAATTATGCCGCGGCCTTCTGGATACTCTTCTGATCCTGCAGATGGATACCATTCTCATCTGAGATACGATGGAGGTTGAGTTCATGTCTGCGCCCCATGACACAGGCGTGGAGAAAGCCTGCGTTGCGATCTTCCTCAATGTCCCAGGCTAATCTGACTTTTTGCTTCCAGAATTTTGTCTCTA
>JANAVB010016195.1:11967675-11970422 GCA_029216955.1 Iris pallida
TATATATATATATATATATATATATATATATATATATATATATATATATATGTGTGTGTGTGTGTGTGTGTGTGTGTGTGTGTGTGTGTGTGTGTGTGTGACAGTGGAGGAGTATCATTAAGAGAGGAAGGGGGCTTGTGAGCTAGTTAATGTTTGCATGTATATATATTATTTTTTTAATTTTTATTTTATATATATATATATATATATATATATATATATATTTATACATATATGTATGTATATATATATATATATATATATATATATATATATATATATATATATATATATATATATATGAAGAGATCGCGTTGCCCTAGTGCGCCGCGCCTGAACTCTTGGTAGTCGTCTTCGTCGTTGGCTCCGGCTTGGCACTTGGCCGGGCCGGCGTCATCATGGCCAAGTCCTTCGCAGCAGTCGTTGCGGGACGGGCTGAAGAGCCGCCTCGCTTGCCGTCGCGAACGATCTCTTCCTTCAAAGGGGCACCATCGATCTCCTTCTCGGATGAAGAAGAACAAGTTCTGTCCAATCCTCTCCGGTTTGCCCTCATTGGAAAGTTTTCCCACTCCAAACCGTCGATCGAGGTTATTCGTAAAGCTCTCTCCGGGTTTCAATTCCAAGGATCTATAAAGGCTGGTGTCATCGACAGGAAACATATCCTGATTCGTCCTTCTGCTGAAGAAGATTATCTTCGTCTGCGATCCAAGGACACGTGGTTTGTGTCAAGAGCCCCTATGCAGATTTTTAAGTGGGAACCTGATTTTTCGCCATCCTATGAATCTTCTCTCATGCCTGTGTGGGTTGTTCTCCCTGATCTTCCACATCATCTTTATGATAAAGAAGCATTATTTGCTATCACATCGGCGATTGGTACCCCGTTGAAGATTGATAAAGCCACGTCTGATCTTTCACGACCCAGTCGTGCCAGAGTTTTTGTTGAAGTTGATGCCAGTAAACCTTTACAACATCGTATTCGGATAAATCTGCCCCGTAGGAGAAGTTTTTGGCAGAACTTAGAATTTGAGTACACTCCTTTGTACTGCTCGCACTGTCATCACCAAGGACATGTGGTTAATCATTGTAAGATGAAGAATAAAGGCAAGGAAGTTCTGCATGAGGTTAATGCAGTGGAGAAGCCTTCATCGGGGGAGGACACGTGTCGCCCTCAGGTGGAATTGGTGGTTACTCAAGCTATGCAACGTACCAATGAAGGAAGTTCTCATCATAATGACGGGGGTCAGCTCCCTAACCCTTCTTCCGAGGTAGTCATTAATTCAGATAAAATAAACACTACTGTTGAAGCGCCACTAATTCCTTCAAACCCTCCTGTTTTAAACTGACAAACCGGTCACACCTGCTCCGATTTCGAGGATGGAGGTGATGGTTTCACATCCACAAGTCTCTTCGAAGATGGCAAAGAAGGAGATGGCGGTTACTGATGCTGCCCCGATGGAGGGTGTTCTAGTGGATCTTGTTTCTAGCTTTCCTCACACTGCGGTGCAGTGTACTGTCGATCCAGATCAGCGTGAGGAGGGAGAACTGAGTGTTCCACCACGAAGCTGGGCTGATGAAGTCGAGAGAGAGGAACTCCAGCTGGAGGATGGAGACAGTGAAGATGTCCCTGGAGGTGAACCTCAACCGAGATCATCACATCTGTCCAAAGGAGGAAGAAGACCAAGAAGACGGTGGAGCCTTCCGATCGTGTCACTCGTCAACAAGCCCTCGCACAATCCTCAAGTAAACTCCAATCACCCAATGTTTAACATCCTTCTATGGAATGTGAGGGGAGTAGCTAACAAAATGACTCTTAAAAGAATTAAGTCTCTTGTTAGATTACATAAAGTTGTTTTTCTTGCTATCATTGAGCCGAAGGTAGATGTTAGCCAGTTAGCTTCTTATAAGGTTAAACTTGGCTTTACAACTGCTTTCTCGAATGAGCGTGGTAATATTTAGGTTTTGGCCAAGGTTGACTGTGACATGTTACTTCGAGATTCATTTGATCAAGCAGTATCAGTTACTGTGTCGCATCAGATGTTACCTTCAGAAGCGATGTTCACAGTTGTGCATGGTGACAATACGAAGGAGGGCAGGCGTCTACTCTGGGATCGGCTGTCTCAGTTGCAGGGATCTCATTCTTACCCATGGGTAGTGGGGGGTGACTTAATGCCGTTCTCCGGTCAGATAAGAAGATTGGTGGACGTTCTGCGGACCCGGTATCTATCGAGGAGTTTGCCAACTTCAAGATGGCTGCAGGACTTTCCTGAGCTCCGTATTCTGGTAGTTGTTTCACTTGGCTTAAGTCAATGAAGGATGGAAGTGTGGTTCTCGTCTAGATCGGGTATTGGTTGATAGTGATTGGCTTAGACTGGCTCCTCTGTCAAGTAGATCACCTTAATAAATTTGAGTCGGATCATGCGCCTATTCTTGCACTTTCAAGAAGGTCGGTGGGAGAAGAAGCATTTCGATTTCGGACTTGTGGCGTCTCATGAGGAGTTCCCGGCTCTTATTCTTCAAGCTTGGCATTCGGTTGATCACCCGATGCAGTTTACCAGAGTCTCTCTTCGTCTTGATACATTAGAAGAGTTTTATCATCGTGGAGTAGGAATTCTTATGGGGATATCTTCCAGTCAGTCAAGGAAGCAGAAGACTCGGTACTAGCTGCAGAACTTCATCATGAGTCTCTAATACTCAGGTATCTTTTGAACAGCTTGCTAAGGCTAAGGCCCTGCTAAAACAAAAAGTCT
>JANAVB010016195.1:11970435-11972935 GCA_029216955.1 Iris pallida
CAGTTTCCACCCCAACTTCATAGAACAGGCGTCGATGATGTGTGCTAGTATGGAAAGCCAGCCCTCCCGCATCAGTGGGTTTGGCCATGGAGTCCCAACTGGCCTAATGGTGCTTGTCCTTGCCATCGCTGTGAACCAGAAGAACTTGGCGAAATGGAACTCGATCTTAGAGAGGACTTTCTTAGGGAGGAGCACCAGTGAGGGTGTATATGGGATTGAAGAAAGGACATGCTTGATAAGATCAGTTTGCCTCCCGGGGATAGGGTCGCGTTGTGCCAACCTTCGATTTTTCATTTGATTTTGTTCACCAATCCCTCGAAGATACCGGAGTTGGATTTGCCGTACACCAGTGGGCATCCCAGGTAGGTGAAAGAAGGGTAAGCGGTGGTGATATATACATATATATATATATATATATATATAGATATATATATATATATATATATAATAATATATATTGTGTGTGTGTGTGGTGTGTGTGTGTGTGGTGTGTGTGGTGTGTGTGACAGTGGAGGAGATCATTAAGAGAGGAAGGGGGCTTGTGAGCTAGTTAATGTTTGCATGTATATATTATTTTTTTAATTTTTATTTTATATATATATATATAGATATATATATTATAATTTATACATATATTATTATATATAATATATATATATATATATATATATATAATATATATATATATATATATATGGAGATCGCGTTGCCCTAGTGCGCCGCCTGAACTCTTGGTAGTCGTCTTCGTCGTTGGCTCCGGCTTGGCCCTTGGCCGGGCCGGCGTCATCATGGCCAAGTCCTTCGCAGCAGTCGTTGCGGGACGGGCTGAAGAGCCGCCTCGCTTGCCGCCGCGAACGATCTCTTCCTTCAAAGGGGCACCATCGATCTCCTTCTCGGATGAAGAAGAACAAGTTCTGTCCAATCCTCTCCGGTTTGCCCTCATTGGGAAGTTTTCCCACTCCAAACCGTCGATCGAGGTTATTCGTAAAGCTCTCTCCGGGTTTCAATTCCAAGGATCTATAAAGGCTGGTGTCATCGACAGGAAACATATCCTGATTCGTCCTTCTGCTGAAGAAGATTATCTTCGTCTGCGATCCAAGGACACGTGGTTTGTGTCAAGAGCCCCTATGCGGATTTTCAAGTGGGAACCTGATTTTTCGCCATCCTATGAATCTTCTCTCATGCCTGTGTGGGTTGATCTCCCTGATCTTCCACATCATCTTTATGATAAAGAAGCATTATTTGCTATCACATCGGCGATTGGTACCCCGTTGAAGATTGATAAAGCCACGTCTGATCTTTCACGACCCAGTCGTGCCAGAGTTTTTGTTGAAGTTGATGCCAGTAAACCTTTACAACATCGTATTCGGATAAATCTGCCCCGTGGGAGAAGTTTTTGGCAGAACTTAGAATTTGAGTACACTCCTTTGTACTGCTCGCACTGTCATCACCAAGGACATGTGGTTAATCATTGTAAGATGAAGAATAAAGGCAAGGAAGTTCTGCATGAGGTTAATGCAGTGGAGAAGCCTTCATCGGGGGAGGACACGTGTCGCCCTCAGGTTGAATTGGTGGTTACTCAAGCTATGCAACGTACCAATGAAGGAAGTTCTCATCATAATGACGGGGGTCAGCTCCCTAACCCTTCTTCCGAGGTAGTCATTAATTCAGATAAAAAACACTACTGTTGAAGCGCCACTAATTCCTTCAAACCCTCCTGTTTTAACTGACAAACCGGTCACACCTGCTCCGATTTCGAGGATGGAGGTGATGGTTTCACATCCACAAGTCTCTTCGGAGATGGCAGAGAAGGAGATGGCGGTTACTGATGCTGCCCCGATGGAGGGTGTTCCAGTGGATCTTGTTTCTAGCTTTCCTCACACTGCGGTGCAGTGTACTGTCGATCCAGATCAGCGTGAGGAGGGAGAACTGAGTGTTCCGCCACGAAGCTGGGCTGATGAAGTCGAGAGAGAGGAACTCCAGCTGGAGGATGGAGACAGTGAAGATGTCCCTGGAGGTGAACCTCAAACCGAGATCATCACATCTGTCCAAAGGAGGAAGAAGACCAAGAAGACGGTGGAGCCTTCCGATCGTGTCACTCGTCAACAAGCCCTCGCACAATCCTCAAGTAAACTCCAATCACCCAATGTTTAACATCCTTCTATGGAATGTGAGGGGAGTAGCTAACAAAATGACTCTTAAAAGAATTAAGTCTCTTGTTAGATTACATAAAGTTGTTTTTCTTGCTATCATTGAGCCGAAGGTAGATGTTAGCCAGTTAGCTTCTTATAAGGTTAAACTTGGCTTTACAACTGCTTTCTCGAATGAGCGTGGTAATATTTGGGTTTTGGCCAAGGTTGACTGTGACATGTTACTTCGAGATTCATTTGATCAAGCAGTATCAGTTACTGTGTCGCATCAGATGTTACCTTCAGAAGCGATGTTCACAGTTGTGCATGGTGACAATACGAAGGAGGGCAGGCGTCTACTCTGGGATCGG
>JANAVB010016195.1:11977935-12222339 GCA_029216955.1 Iris pallida
GTGGAGTCATGCTACGTTTGGAGATATATTCCAAGTTGTCAAACTAGCAGAAGACAGGGTTGTGGCAGCTGAGGTGGCTTTTGAACAGGACCCTTCTCAACGCTCTAGCCTCCAGGAGGCACAGGCCTATCTCAAGCAGCACATTCAGATTGAAGAGGCCTACTGGAAACAAAAGGCCAGGCTCAAGTGGGATCTGCAAGGGGACAGGAATTCGGGGTACTTTCACTCCTGTGTTTCCAATAAACGACGTCGACTTCATATCCACCAAATCAGGGGTGAGGATGGATCCTCCGCAACTGATCTTGCAGGCATTCAACAGATTGCTAATGAGCATTATTCGAGGTTGAATTCTTACCAGAGTAGGTGAATGAGGATGAAGACTTCATGTCAGTTCTTTCTAGGGTCCTCAGTGACGAGCAAAGTACTACTCTTACAGAAAAGCCTACAATGGAGGAGCTCCTTGATACTGTAAAATCGATTGATCGCCATAGCGCCACAGGGCGCCGAATGGATTTACAGGCATTTCCTTCATTAAATGTTAGCACATCATTAAGGAGGATATCCTGGCCGCTGTCCACATGTTCTTCGATGGCTTCCCTCTTCCGAAAGTCATTACCAGCACTCTTCTCATCCAAATCCCTAAGAGCAGAAACCCAACATCCATTACTGAGTACCGGCCAATTAGCCTATGCAATTTTGCTAACAAAATTTTCTCCAAACTCTTGGCAAACAGGCTTTCTCCAATGATGACAAGGATTATATCCCCGGAACAAAGTGGATTCATCAAAGAAAGGGAGATTGTGGACAGCATTATTCTTGCTCAAGTGATGTTCAGTATGCTAGGACATGACAACTGGGGTTGCAATGCAGCTATCAAACTTGATATGAGCAAGGCGTATGACCGTGTCAACTGGAGATTTTTACTAGCTACCCTTCGAAGACTTGGTTTCAATGAGACTTGGATCAACATGATCCTTCATTGGGTGAACAATGTGTGGTTCTCGACAATGACCAATGGCAGTATATCTGGACATTTTTTGGCTTTAAGGGGGCTGCGACAAGGTGATCCTCTATTACCTCTGCTCTTTGTGATTGCGGCAGAGTCATTAAGCAGAAATTTATAGAGGCTTGTATCCCAACCAGGCTTCACTCCTTATTATTCCCCTAGCGGCTGCGCCAGAGTTACTCATCTGGCATATACAGATGATATCATTATCTTCTCCGACGGAGATAAGCGATCAATCCAGCTCCTTATAATGGTTTTACAGAGGTATGAGAGAGCCTCAGGACAACTTGTCAACTCTTCCAAATCTGCGATATGTGTTCCAGAAGATTTTCCAGAAGACAGGGGTACTTTCCTGAGTATAATGACTGGGTATCAGATCACGAATCCTCCTATCACCTACCTTGGATGTCCCCTAATGACAGGAAGATGGAATGTGGCTATGTTCGAAGAGCTCAAAGACAAAGTGCGCAGTAAAATAGAGGGGTGGCACAACAAAATACTCTTACCTGGGGGTAAGTTAATTCTCATAAAATCAGTTCTATCTTCCATTCCTATCTATTGTCTTACTGCGAGCAATCCTCCTATGAGTGTTCTTACACAACTTGAAGCTATGTTTAGTGAATTTCTATGGGGCTCTAAGGATGGACTACGAAAACATACATGGATAGGATGGAACCAAATAGGGAGACCACATGAGGAGGGGGGTCTTGGTATTAGGCGACTCAAGGACGTCTTTGATGCTTTTATTATGAAACTCTGATGGAAATTGCGATCACAAGAGTTACTTTTGACGTCATTTATGAAGATGAAATACTTCCCCTATATTCACCCGAGCCAGGCTAGAACTAATTCTAAAGCCTCACATGTATGGCATCGATTACTTGTGGGCAGGGACTTAGACGAGAGATTCCAACTGATCGAGGATGGAGGCAAAGGTCCTCACTGGCTCCCTAATCATAGATTCAATGTCTCTTCGGCATGGAGATCTATTAGACCCACTCATCCAGTTGATAATAGATTTAAGCACATTTAGAGTACTTGCATCCCTTCCAAATGGTCGGTATTACTATAGAGGATTCTACTTGGTCGTCTCCCAACCGACGATAACATCCAAAAACTGGGTTTTTCTCTAGCGTCGTATTGCCATTGTTGCATGAATCCTAAACCTGAAACCATCTGTCATATTTTTCATGATAGGGATTTGGCTAGGCAGGCATGGACGACTTTCCAACAACTACTCCATATTCGAGGACGTGTTTCAGGCATGGAAGGACGTTTAGCTCTGTGGTGGAGGAGAAACAATATGTACTACAAAGAAATCAGTGTAAGTGCAATTTGCTGGGTGCTATGGAAAAATCAAAATAAGTGGAGATATGAATAATACAAATACAATGGTCGAGAGATCTGCAAGGAGATTCAAAGACAGATTTATAAAGCTAAGATTGCATGCTCGCATGGAAGGTGGCTTGTTAGCTAGTTAATGTTTGTATGTATAATTGAAAGTTTCAGTAACAATAGAATGTATCAGTAGGAGAGCTTCGGTCAATAGAGTAGTGGGAGGCCTACTTGGCCTAAGCAGGGCATGACTCTGTCCTGCACAGTGTGGCATAGGGTCATGCCCAGGTGGGGAGGTCAACTGCCGGCATGTGTTGACCTGTGATTGGGTATAGGTGTTGGGTCAAGGAAACAACAGATGTTAGGGGAAACTAGGAGGATATTAGTAGCATCAGTATGCTCAGCATAGGGACTATTTGGCCTATACAGAAAACTTGGGAGGAAGAAGGATGAGGAGTGTACTGTTGTATACAACAGGGGAAGGCTTGGAAGCCTGTGCGTGAAAGTGTGTTCAGGAATTAGGGGTTGTTTGAGTGTGAGGGCCATTTGGCCTGTTTGATAGAATGAGTTAGAAATAGGGTTAGTCCCTATGTGTTGTTGTATAGGCAGGAACTCATGGGCAGTGAGCATGTTTTGTTGAGGAAAGTATTGAGGTATGTGGGGGACTTGGTGGTAAATGGCATTTGGTACTTTGGGGATCCATTTCAGTATCCAAGGAAGAGGGAGCTCGGGTAAGAGGGATATGTGCATCAGTCTAATGAGGAGGCCCCATTTGTTATTTGTTAACTGATATAGGTAGGGACTGTTAGTTGCTTGTGTGTGTGTGTGTATATATATATATATATATATATATATATATATATATATATATATATATATATATATATATATATATATATATAACTTGAGTTCAATTATCAATTTGATAGTTAATAGGTATCAGTATATTGTTAACATATGTCAGTTAGATAGGGGACATATAGGTATAACTGTTGACTAACATCTAAACGAGATCCGGTTAGGAAAGGCTATAGTAAGCAGCAACATATTTGATAGGGGGACATGGCAGCAATGAAGGGAGCAACGTGGGGACCCTATGTGAAGGATAAGAAGGGGGCTCGGGCTTGGAGGCCTATAACAGTTTTTATATGGAGGAAGATTTTAGTAGCAGTTAACTAAAGTAAGGAGGGACTGTTTAAGTGAAAACATTTGTAAACATCAAGAGTGGCCGCAGTAGGTAATGAGGGGCTTAGAAATATGGGGTATGTGTATTGCACTTAGCAACCAGGGTTGGTCCCTTAATCAGTTAGGACCTCAGGACTTGATGGGAACATGAGTGTCAAGAGTTTATATAAGAGAGAAGGATAATAGTAGCAGCAGTTAGAGAAGAGATGTAGGAGAGAGTGTCAGGCCAGGTAGGGTCCTGTGAGACCGTTGCACAGGGTGGTAGGGAAATATGAGAAGTTTACTCCCTATGCAATAGTATATCTACACATTGGAGGAAATCATAGGTATGTGTCAATATATATCAAACATATAGTTAGACATGTACCAAATATGAAGGATACATGTATCAGTTATGAGGGAACTTATGAATAGATTATAGGTGTGTGTATAGAGAGTAAGAGCCATCAGTGTGGGTTTTACCTATAGGTGCTTGTGGTAATGCCAGTGAGGGTATATATTCTTGTGTGATCAAGAATTAAGGCGAGAGGGAATAACTGACGCTGTTATTTAATTTAGTATGTGTGTATGTGGGATTAAGAACAGGGCAGTATACATCTGAGGTAGGCTTGGGCTACCGTTAGATAGGAGTATTTAGGGAGGTAGCATGTATCAGAAGAAGGGAAACCATGTATCAGTTATATGTGAAGAGGATAGGCCGTTCATGTATTATCCTATAGATACTATTATAGCAGTTCATACGTGTGGGTGGCAACATCAGTTGCAGGCAGGGTATTAGCTACTGCAGTGAGTAGTGGCCTTGGCAAGGCCACTACAGGCAGGAAGAACTGCCCAGGTGTAGTGGGGTATAGCCCTGGCCTTGGCAGGCCAGAAAGCATAGTGTTTAGCCCCTGTAGTATAGGTTGGCCAGTGTCTTCTACACAGAAGGTAAGACAGTACCTGATTTTGCCTCAAGCTTGTGTGGCCTATACTTGGCTTGTGTATGTGTTTGGTGGCCAATGTGTATGCAGGGGTAATCATGTGCAGATTTCATGCATTGGTAGTAGGCAGTAGCAACTACCAGTCCTGTTGCAACAGAACAGTGTGGAGTTGCAATGCAGGATCTCCCTATGGGTGTCTAGAGCACATGAATGTGTATAATACTTGCTATCAAGTGTGGAAAGACCAAGATTACCCTACATGAGAGTAAAACTGAGGTGTGAGTGTCTAGCTATGTATAGGTGAGTGACAGTAGATAGGATAGGGGAATGGTGTTCAGTTATGTGAGTGTGTGAACTTGCTATGTGTGAGTGTCTAAGTAAATTGGTGGTAGTAGTAAATGCTCATAACATAGGTCCCATGGGCCTATGTGTATAAAGGATAGTGCAACTTGCTTCATGGAGGAACTTAGATTTTGTGGTTCCATTGTCTTCCTCATGAGATTCTAACTCACTTTAGTATTTAGCATTTTCGAATTCCATGGCTCATTCCATATAGATCTAAGTTTTAGCATTTTGACCTCATGTTTTTGATCTTCTAAAACTTGGTTGTTTCCGAAATGGAGAGTTCCATGTAGTAGGGATTTCGATTTTTCGTAAATTTGGCTCTTGAATGGTTGGATTTCATCGAGATTTGATCGAGAAGGGGCTTACTTGAGTTCGTGAGCTTTTACGCCTGGTTGTCTCGGCCTTGGGGAGAAGATGAAGTTTTACGCACACGTTCTAACGTGTTAGCGTAGTGTTTTGCCTTTACGCCCACATTTTACGTGACAGTGTATTATTCAGCCTTTTACGCACACGTATTTACGTGCCAACATAGTCCGTTCTACGCTGAGTTTATTCGAATTTTACGCTCGGGGCCCTTCCGCTTGTGTAAAATCGTGCTCCCGTAAAACCCTGGCTCGAGCAGACTCTCGCGTGCGTAAAGTCTTGCTCGAGTATTTCACTCGCGTAGTGTTTCACTCGCGTAGAGACCTGCTTGCCTACGGCATGCTAGCGTAAAGCCCTGGCTCGCGTAAAACCCTACCCACCTGCACCCTTGCTCGCGTAGAGCTATCTCACCTTGCTCTTGCTAACGTAAGCCACTTTACGCTTGAGGCCCCTTGGCCTGGCGTAGTAGTGCACGACTAGAGACTTGAGTCCCTATGGCGTACACCTTTACCCTTTTTATATCCTTACGTCTTTTGTTATAACTTGATAATCACAAATTTGCTTAATATGTATGAAATGATAATTGTACACGGCATGGTATGAAGTTAACATGACATGACTTGACTTGACAAGCAAGCACGATGGGAACTATTGAAAGCTGTTGCGACGGCTAGCATGACATGGCAAGAATAACATGACAAGAATGAATGGCCTGGACACCGTGGACGATTGTGTTTGTATAAATTTACCAGTACTATCTCGCATCATGTCTATGGCAGGGACACCTGAGTACCACGGTCAGGGGTACCTACTTAAACTGATTAAGGCTAATAACTAGAATAATCCAGTAGTCATAAAGAGATTTCCCAGCTACAGGCAATCCCGTTATCTGGGCTCCCTATCATGGGATCTGTAGCCTGCCATCGAGTAGGAGACATTTCCAGCACACTGTCATGTGTTGCACCCTTCAAGCTACTTAAGGGTACATGTGTTCTTGGATAATGTACCCACATGAATTAAACCCCTAAATTGCGTCCGGATAACCTGGATGGTCTACAGGGCTTGTGGCTGTTAGAATAATCTCATTTCATCTTGCTAGTAACTAGGCCTGTGATAACCCTAGTTAGTTAAAGTATCAAGCCTTACTTATTTGTTTGGCCGTGAATGTTGAATGGAGTCTAAGTACTTCCCTGTCCCGGTACCTGGTTACTTCAATAACATGATTATTTATGCTTACCTTAAAAATAATGATCAGGGGCCAAGTTCTGTTCAGGCGAAGGGTTACAACCCCGGTCCTTGTTTGGTTTAAGGGTTATAACCTGGCTCCCGGAGCAGTTATGTGTCCTCTCTTCGCTTCTTGTCTTATTGTACCCTATGTCATGCTCGTCATGTTTTACTTTACCAACAAGAAATTGAGGCGGATTTCTATTCAGGTGAAGGGTTACAACCCGGTCCTTGTTTGGTTTAAGGGTTGCGACCTGGCTACCTGAATAGTTTTATCGCTCTCAATTCACTGTTGTTGGCTCTGTTATTATTACTTTTCTTTATATATAATTAGCTTTAATACCCATTTATTATATGCTGGTTTTAGTTCCTAAGTGAAGCCTCCTTTGTGGTACTTGCTCTTTCTGGGGTCTGACCCAGCTAATTTTGTATGGCCAGATACTGGAGCAGCTCCAGAGTATCTACCTAACTTCCAGCCAGATGGTGACCACCAGGCGTAACCCTGACAACGAGTGGGTCTTTTTGTTCTCACACTTTATTGTATAAATATTCTTTTGAGGCGTTTAGCCGGCGAGCACGTGTTAGCTCGTATTGTACCTTTATCTACTGTCTGCCTATGGGCAGTAACATGATTAACAAATCCTAGGGTTGATCATGTATGACTTAAACTCTTGCTAGTCTTGACATTTTGTACGATTAGCTTCATGATCATCCAAATATGTAATGTATGGGACGTCTTACTATTGTATATTTGATGCTCTGATATCTTGTAACTGTTATTACTTGCTTGAGATTGAGACAATAGGCTTGTTCATGACCTTAAGAGACTGATGGGTTGTAGTTAAACCCTCATGTATCTAGACAGCCGTGACCGTATAGCGAGGTGGCTTGCACTTCAATATACGTAGCTGGCTATGTAAGCCCCCTCTCTCTAATATTCTGGTTCTGGGGCATTACATGGTTTAAGTGGTGGCCCATGCAGGTCTTGTAAATCAAGATATATGAGGGTTTACCGAATAGATGTCTCAATCAGCACTGGCCTTGATCTCTGCTCGTATCCTCTAAATCCATGGATTCTTGAGTCACATGCTTGCATCTTTGATCTGTCATGATCCTTCCTTATTGTTTCCTATGTCGTCTTCTTCAGCGGCATTGTTTTTGGTCCTACCGATCGGTAAGGCGGAGCACCTCCCGTGGACCAGCAGCAACCTGGAGATCAAGCCCAGCATTCAGGAGTAGCCTCCACAGTCATGCCTACTTGGGTCAAGAGCCACCAGTTCAGCCCGTCTAGCCTGCAGAGCCTGATGATGGCACCTTGGTAGGCCTCATCAGGACATTGTTAGCTTCTCAAGATCGTCGAGGCGATGCATTGTACCAGGCAGTGACAGATGCTCTAGGCAGAGGTGGACACCATGGGAACAGTGCGGCCAACAGCTTCAAGCGCCTGAACCATCCATTCTTTGAAGGCAGTGAAGACGCTATCGATGCTGATGCTTGGCTGCAGGATACAGAAGTTATTCTAGAAGCAGCCAGGACTCCAGAAGACGAGAAGGGGGCCGTGGTGCGCCTGTAGTTATTGGATCTTGCCTGCAGCTGGTGGACGGTGCAGGCCGTTGGATTAGTGGCACCTATTGCCTGGACAGTATTTTGTGAGGGATTTCAGACCAAGTACTCCGATGCTGTAGCTCGGTACGATCTACAGACGAGGTTCACCAATCTGAAGCAGATGGGTAGGACGGTCGACAGATATGCGGCCGAGTTTTCGAGACTTAGTCGGTTTGCTCCCACCTTGGTGGCGACCGAGTTTGATAGAGCCCAGCGGTTCCAGCAGGGGCTCCATCTAGAGATTTTATTGGCAGTGGAGCAGTTTGAGCATCAGACTTTTGATACAGTATTGAGAGCAGCAAGGAGGCATGAGTATACCTTCCAGAGGATTGTGGATCGGATCGGGGGTCGGAAGCGATCCTACAGCCAGATGAATCAGTCTTCAGCATCATCCCCGGCAGCTAGGGCTTTGACCATTGGAGCTCCGAGGTGGGCGGCCTCAGTGACATCGGTTCAACATTCAACTCCGACGTACCCTCAGCAGCAGAAGTGGAAGCACTCTTTCGCAGTGGGATGTTTACACTGCGGCAAGCTAGGACATGTGGTATCAGAGTGTCGCAGAGCACAGGGTTTGTACTTTGTTTCTGGTACCCCGGACCACAAGGTTGGGAACTGCCTAAACAGGGGGAGTTCATCTTCATCAACCTTCTTTAGTCCCTCGGTTAGGGGACCAGTTCCAGGATCAATCCAGCAGCAACAGCAGTACCCATTTTCGAGGCCCTTGCTGTCTCAGGCCCAGGCATTCTAGCATCAGAGACCGTCGCAGTATGCCCAAGTCCAAGCTCAGACCCAGAATCGCCAGAGAGGTTTTCAGCAGAGGGGACCCGTACCCAGAGGACATGGTCAAGTGCTGGCACTGACCATGGGAGAAGAAGGATTGGCACCAGGTGAGGTAGTGACAGGTACTATTCTCGTCAACTCCTTTCCAGCATCAGCGTCATTTGATTTTGGTGCATCACATTCATTTGTGTCTGCATAATTCGCGACACAGATAGGACTGGAGTCCGAGTCATTATCAGTAAGGTTCAATATACTTACTGGTAACGGTCTTGTGGGAGTAGATAAGAGTGTTTTCCTCGTGTCGGATCATAGTTAGCGGTAGAGAATTTCGCATTAGATTGATAGAGTTCCTAATGGCGGATTATGATGTGGTCTTAGGGATGGATTGGTTGAAGAACCAGTATGCGAGGATAGACTGCCATATTGGCAGGGTTGTTTTTAGCATTCCAGGCGAGCTAAAATTTTTCTTTTCCTGAGGCGAAGTTGAACCTTCTTCTTCGATATTACAGATGGCAGTAGCAGCAGTGCAGCTACCCCAGATAGTTGAAGAGTTTTCAGATGTTTTCCCAGATGAGCTTCCACGAATGCCGCCAGAGCGAGAGATCAAGTTTACTATCGACTTGATCCCAGGGACAGCCCCAGTATCAGAGAGAGTTTACAGGATGGTGCCATCAGAGTTAAAGATATTGTACAAGATGATTGAAGAACTTAGAACCAAGGGATTCATTCGTGCTAGTGGATCGCCTTGGGGAGCCCCGATGCTTCTTGTAAAAAAGAAGGATGGTACGTCCAGGTTATGTGTAGATTATCGTACCTTGAACTCAGTGACAATCAAGAACAGATACCCTCTCCCGAGGATAGATGACTTGTTTGATCAACTTAAAGGGGCGGCATTATTCTCGAAGATCGACTTCCGGTCAGGATACCATCAGATCAGAGTCAGAGAATAGGACTTTTCGAAGACAGCTTTCAGATCTAGATATAGGAATTGGGAGTTCCTTGTTATGCCATTTGGAGCAACCAATGTGCCGGCTGTATTCATGGACCTCATGAATCGTATCTTCATGCCTTATTTGGATCAGTTTGTGATTATGTTCATAGACGACATCTTGGTCTACAAAAAGAGTGAAGCAGAGCATGAGCAGCATCTCAGAGTTGTCCTCCAGATTCTCAGAGAGCACCAGTTGTATGCCAAGTTTAGTAAATACGAGTTCTGGCTCGATTGTATTTCCTACTTAGGTCATATCATCATCAGAGGAGGAGTAGAAGTAGATCTCGAGAAGATAGTAGCCATTGAGACATGGCCAGTACCTAGCACAGTTGCAGAGGTTCGCAGTTTTCTTGGCTTGGCCGGCTACTACCGGCAATTTATTTCAGACCTTGCTCAAATTTTAGCACCATTGACCCAGTTGACCCGCAAGGATGTGCAGTTTGCTTGGACAGCAGAATATCAGGATTCTTTTAAGAAGTTAAAGTGAGGTTTGATGACGGCACCCATTCTCACGCTTCCAGATGGGACCGGAAGATTTTTAGTATATTGTGATGCTTCAGACAGAGGTTTAGGATGTGTTTTGATACAGCATGGGAAGGTAATAGCTTATGCGTCATGCCAACGTCGTGATCATGAGAAGAATTACCCAACCCATGACTTGGAGTTGGCAGCAGTAGTATTTATACTTAAGCTTCGGAGACACTACTTGTATGAAGATAGGGTGGAGATTTTTACAGACCACAAGAGCCTGAAGTATGTGTTCACTCAGAAGGATCTTAACATGCGACGGAGAAGGTGGCTAGAACTACTTATGGATTATGATGTCAACCTGCAGTATCACCCAGGGAAGGCCAACGTTGTTGCAGATGTATTGAGCAGAAAAGTCGGAGTTTATTTCCTAACAGCGCAGCCAGAGTTGTTAGCAGATCTTCAGAAGATGGGTATAGAAGTTATCCTTCCTGCCAGTGTGACATTGATGGCCAGCATGCGAGTTCAATCTACTATAGTCGAGAGGATCCGGATGGCGCAGTCAACAGATTCCAAGCTTCAGCGACTCAGAGCCGAGTGTGAGGCAGGACGACGGCCAGAGTTATGCATCCATGAGGTCGGTACACTTCGGCATAGGAAGCATCTTTGTGTACCTAGTGGTGATATCAGACAGGAGATTATGACAGAAGCTCACAGTTCTAAGTATTTGATTCATCCCGGTGGTACGAAGATGTACCGAGATATCCGACAGCATTTTTGGTGGGATGGCATGAAGAGGAAGATAGCTCGGTTTGTCTCTCGATATTTGGTTTGCCAATAAGTTAAAGCTGAATATCAAAGGCCAACTAGACTTCTTCAGCCCTTGTCGATTCCAGAATGGAAGTGGGAGCATATAACCATGGATTTTGTGACTGGATTACCTAGGTTCCCAGTCGGTAGAGATGCTATTTGGGTTATTATTGACAGGCTCACGAAGGTGGCTCACTTTCTCCCATTCAGAGTTGGTCAGCCGACGGCTCAGCTAGTAGAGATGTACCTCAGGCAGATTGTCAGATTTTATAGTATTCCAGTCAGTATCACCTCGGACAGAGATTCAAGATTTACGTCGCACTTTTGGCGCAACCTGTAAGAGAGTTTGGGAACTCACCTCAAGTTCAGTTCAGCTGACCATCCGCAGACAGATGGTCAGTCAGTACGTACCATACGAACCTTGGAAGATATGTTGTGGTCTTATACACTCGACTTCGATGGTTCATGGGAAGATCACCTGTACCTGGTAGAGTTCTCGTACAACAACAGTTTTTAGGCCAGTATCCAGATGGTACCGTTCGAGGCACTATATGGTAGAAAGTGCAGATCCTCGCTAGCATGAGATGATGTTGGTGAAAGACAGATGCTCGGTCCAGAAATGATTGCTCAGACGGTTGAGGTGGTCAGGAGAGTCAGAGATCATCTTCGCGTAGCGCAAGATCGCCAGCGTCATTGGGCCGATTCTCATCGGCGCCCTTTGAGTTTTCTGTCGACGACCATATATTCTTGAAAATTTTGCCTAACCATGGCGTCATTCGTTTCAGCGTACTAGGAAAGCGTAGTACTAGGTATATAGGGCCGTTCGATATTCTGGAATGAGTAGGTGATGTATCCTATCATCTTGCTCTTTCACCATCGTTATGTAAGGTATATGACATGTTCCATATATCCCAACTACGACGGTATATTCCAGACCCGAGCCATATCCTGGATCATTCGAAATTGGTCGTTTGGTACCAACCTTTCGTATGAGGAGAGGCCCATGTCTATATTGGACCGAAGAGAGAAGATACTCAAGAACAAGACTATTAAGTTGGTCCATATTGCTTGGGGTCATCACTCTTTGGGTGAATCAACGTGGGAGCATGAGGATGATATCCGATCGCAATATCCCGACCTGTTTGACTCATAAAGTATAATGTCTTCCTTACGCCTTATGCTTTCAGTTTCTTGCTTGAATAAATGATTGCTTGATTGATTGCCTTGTTATAGCTTGCTTGTGAGTAATATAGCTTGTCCTTGCCTCTCTAGCCTCTTAATTAAATTCCGAGAACGAAATTCTTTTAAGGTGGGTAGAGTTGTAACATCTGTAGTTCGTATTACGTATTTTGTTATACGTGTACGTAATCTCGACCCGTAATTAGACTTATCTTGCTTAGCTTAATCCTGGTTTAATCTTGCCTTGGTTATTTTGGGTTCATCCTGGATCGACTTGTCTTGACTGGCTAGCCTTGGGTTCTGCATTGGCATGAGTTAGCTAGCATTTCATGGTTCTGGCATGCATAGGGTTCGGTTGGGTTTGGCTTGGTTGGTTCTGGGTTGGAATGCAAACCCCTACCTACCACCCTCCATCATTTATTAATCCCAACAACCCATTCTCTCTCTTCATTCACTTCTTCATTTACTCTTCTTCTTCCTCCATTAATTCTCTCTACCGACCAAAGAGAGGCTTAGGCAAGTACAACTTGCTTCATGGGGGAACTTAGATTTTGTGGTTCCATTGTCTTTCTCATGAGATTCTAAGTCACTTTAGTATTTAGCATTTTTGAATTCCATGGCTCATTCCATGTAGATCTAAGTTTTAGCATTTTGACCTGATGGTTTTGATCTTCTAAAACTTGGTTGTTTCCGAAATAGAGAGTTCCATGTAGTAGGGATTTCGATTTTTCGCAAGTTTGGCTCTTGAATGGTTGGATTTCATCAAGATTTGACCGAGAAGGGGCTTACTTGAGTTCGTGAGCTTTTACGCCTGCTTGTCTCGACCTTGGGGAGAAGATGAAGTTTTACGCACACATTCTAACATGTTAGCGTAGTATTTAGCCTTTACGCCCACGTTTTACGTGACAGCGTATTATTCAGCCTTTTACGCACACGTATTTGTGTGCCAGCGTACTCCGTTCTATGTTGAGTTCATTCGAATTTTACGCTCGGGGCCCTCCCGCTCGCGTAAAATCGTCCTCGCGTAAAACCATGGCTCGCACAGACTCTCGCATGCGTAAAGTCTTGCTCGAGTGTTTCACTTGCGTAGAGTTTCACTCGCATAGAGTTTCACTCGTGTAGAGCCACGCTTGCCTACGACTTCCTAGAATAATGCCCTGGCTCGCGTAAAACCCCACCCGCCTGCACCCTTGCTCGCGTAGAGCTATCTCACCTTGCTCTTGCTAGCGTAAGCCACTTTACGCTTGAGGCCCCTTCGCCTAGCGTAGTAGTACGTGCGTAGAGACTTGAGTCCCTATGGCGTACACCTTTACCCTTTTTATATCCTTACACCTTTTATCATAACTTGATAATCACAAATTTGCTTAATATGTATGAAATGATAATTATACACGGCATGGTATGAAGTTAACATGACATGACTAGACTTGACAAGCAAGCATAATAGAACAATTGAAAGCTGTTGCGACGGCTAGCATGACATGACAAGAATGACATGACAAGAATGAATGGCCTGGACACTGTGGACGATTGTGTTCGTATAAATGAACCAGTACTGTCTCGCATCATGTCTAGGACAGGGACCCCTGAGTACGACGGTCAGGGGTACCTACTTAAACTGATTAAGGCTAATAACTAGAATAATCCAGTAGTCATAAAAAGATTTTCCAGCTACATGCAATCCCGTTATCTGGGCGCCCCATCATGGGATCTGTAGCCTGCCGTCGAGTAGGGCACATTTCCAGCACACTGTCATGTGTTGCACCCTTCAAGCTACTTAACGGTACATGTGTTCGTGGATAATGTACCCACATGAATTCAACCCCTAAATTGCGTCCGGATAACCTGGATGGTCTGCAGGGCTTGTGACTGTTGGAATAATCTCATTGCATCTTGCTAGTAACTAGGCCTGTGATAACCCTAGTTAGTTAAAGTATCAAGCTGTACTTGTTTGCTTGGCCGTGAATGTTGAATGTAGTCTAAGTATTGCCCTGTCCCGGTACCTGGTTACTTCAATAACATGATTATTTATGCTTACCTTAACAATAATGATCAGGGGCCAAGTTCTGTTCAGGCGAAGGATTACAGCCCCGATCCTTGTTTGGTTTCAGGGTTGTAACCTGGCTCCCGGAGTAGTTCTGTGTCCTCTCTTCGTTTATTGTCCTATTGCACCCTATGTCATGCTCGTCATGTTTTACTTTACCAACAAGAAATTGAGGCGGATTTCTATTCAGGTGAAGGGTTACAACCCCGGTCCTTGTTTAGTTTAAGGGTTGCGACCTGAATAGTTTCCTCGCACTCAATTCACTGTTGTTGGCTCTATTATTATCAGTTTTCTTTATATATAATTAGCTTTAATATCCATTTATTATATGTTGGTTTTATTTCCTAAGTGAAGCCTCCTTTGTGGTACTCGCTCTTTCTGGGGTCTGACCCAGCTGGTTTTATATGGCCAGATACTGGAGCAGCTCCAGAGGATCTACCTATCTTCCAGTCGGATGGTGACCACCAGGCGTAACCCTGGCAACGAGTGGGTTCTTTTTGTTCTCCCACTTTATTGTATAAAAATTCTTTTGAGGCGTTTAGCCGGCGAGCTCGTGTTAGCTCGTATTGCATCTTTATTTACTGTCTGCCTACGGTCTGTAACATGATTGACAAATCCTAGGGTTGATCATGTATGACTAAAACTCTTGCTAGTCTTGACACTTTGTACGACTAGCTTCATGATCATCTAAATATATAATATATGTGACGCCTTACTATTGTATATTTGGTGCTCTGATATCTTTTAACTGTTATTACTTGCTTGAGATTGAGACAATAGGCTTGTTCATGACCTTAAGAGACTGATGGCTTGTAGTTAAACCCTCTGTAGAAGCATGGAAAAGAATAAAAAAAGATCCATGCGGCCAGAGAGCCCCCTGCTGCTCAGAGAGTTCATGCGGCTCAAGTATCCATGCGGCTAGAGCATCTATGCGGCTCAAACAAGTCCTATGCGGCTCAAAGAGGAGCCACGTGGCCTACAAATAGCTCTCTCATTTTGCGTTAAATGCCTTGATGGCTGACAGCTTTGACGAAGTGATGGTTCTGACACGAAGATATCATTATGACTCCCTGATAATGACGGACTCCTTGGGAAGAGAAGAAAATCTCTGACACGATCCCCCGAGAGTCAGAAACTGTCATGCAGCCTTGACACGTAGACAGTTGTATGCAGCCCAAGCGGAGACTAGCTCCATGCGGCTCACGAAGACCAGCCCCATGCGGCTCACGAAGACCATCCCCATGCGGCTCACGAAGACTAGCTCCATGTGGCTCACGAAGACCATCCCCATGCGGCTCACAAAGACCATCCCCATGCGGCTCACGAAGACTAGCTCCATGCGGCTCACGAGGACTATCTCCATACGGTTCACTCATACTCATGCAGCTCAAATCATTACCATGCGGCCCAAATGTTCAGGGGGGGCACTCTTGGACAGCCTTGACACGTGGCCAGCCTTATGCGGCCCAACTTTCCTGCGGCTCTGATTTCTGCTGTTTTGATATGTGGCATGATAGCAGGGCACGTGGCATCAGATTGATCAAAATATCTCAACAAATCCTAATGAAATATTGGGATCAAATCAGATCATTTGCAAATAAGCCAATTAAAGACAAGTGTCGAGGAATCCGAGGTTGGCATGACAAATCAGGAGGATTTATGTCAATCAGCATTAATTACCCACAAAAGATTTGATGCAATCATATTTATTGCTCAAATCTCGATGAACGGCCCAGATCCAATGATCCTTAGCCGCCGACTTTCAAGAATGGGCAATCATTGTAAACCCTAATGAGGTCTCCCACTCTTATAAATAGCAGGGTGTCATTCCCTTGCAGGCACATACAGACGGAGAGGGAGAGAGAGAGATATACAGAGACAGAGACCGACGCACATAGAGACATAGAGAGCCAGAGAGCCTGAAGAGAGCATTTCTTCATCAACGCCAAGTAATTCTTCTACAGAGTCCAAAAGCTGCACCCGATCGTCCAAGGAGTAAGATAGAGCGGCCGTCGCTTTCTCGAGCCTCTATCGTCACCCCCAGAATCTAAAATAAATAATTGTACTTAGATTGCTGTACCTAGGTTTTCGTCCCTAGGCTTTCTTTGTACAAGCGAGTTTTGTATTGTGAAGTAAAAGTCCAGTCCTCCGATAATTGTTATGTCCTTTTATATTTCATGGCAAACACGATGGCGACTCTGCTAGGGACAAACTTCTCCACGGCTGAGGAGTTGGTGACGCAATCGGATGCAGCCAAACTTGGCTCCACGCAACAGAAGATGGTCGTCCGCTTCGACCAACAGGCATTTGAAGAAATGCTCTCTGAAGGAAGTGCTGGCCCGGTCCAGAAGCGAACCCGCACAAAAAAAGCTCGCTACGAGTGGAGGCCAAAATCATTTGCTCCTCCACAAGCTCTGGACGGGGTACTCTCTGCTACCCAAGACGGCGAAGGCGACTCTCATACGGCTCCACTTCGAGCCGTAGAGCACTTTGCTGTCCCCAAGTCCGGCAGAGGAAAATACTACGATGCTGGACTTGCAGGGACAAAGAGTGATTGCATGTGCCCCAAGAAGAAGTCGAACACTCCTGTGGCCAAATCTGTCAACCACATGCAGGAGGCTCATGCGGGTGAATCTGCCAGCCGCATGAAGAAGGTCTATGCGGCCAGACCATCTAGCCGCATAAAGAAAACTCATGCGGCTGAGACTGCCAGCCGCATGAAGAAAGCCTATGCGGCTACGTCTGCCAGCCGCATGAAGATTGTTGATGATAGCCGCATGACACCCACTCCATGTGGCTCTGTCTTCGACCGCCTATCTTATGGTTCTGATCTCTTGTGCTCCCAAGAAGATATGTCTGACTCTCTCCAGCATCACCTAGACTCTTCCTACTATGTGCCCTTACACACTAGAGCGAAGAAGTCTAGGACAACGCGAGCCTGGCAAGCTCGGTCCGCTGATCCGGTCTCTGACCATCCGAGCGTCCCGCATACCGTTATATGGGCCTCAGATGGGAGGTTGTACAGAACCACTCGAGTCCAGCCCCCGGCGGCAAACGGACAGAGAGGTTCGCAAAAGTCTCCCAAAATCCAGGAAGCAAACATGGTCGATCCAGACCTATCTGACTTGCGTGAGGCCATCCTCCACTAACACAAGGAAAGAGAAAATGCATCGGGGTGCAAAAAGTCCTCCCACGGACGTCACTGCACCTAAGTCATCGTCAACTGCTGCTACAATAACGCGACGATGCGAGAAGACCGGCAGTTCGTCTTTCAAAGACTGCAACAGCCATCTTCAGAAGACGAGACACTTCCCGTCGTCTCCTGCAACTCTGCTCAGAAAGTCCCCGCCGATGGGAGAGGGAAGAAGACAAATGTTCCCAGCCCGAAGATTTCAACTACTTTGACCAAGAGACTGTCGTCTAAGCGAGTGCCCACCACTGGAGTTTTCCAAGGTACCCGTTCTAAGACAAAATCTGCTACAGTGGGAGATTCGACGTCCACACCACTGGGGGTTGCTGGGACTGGGGGTAGCGCTCCTCCGAACCTCCACGACAATTCGATGTTCCCAGAAGACGAACATGGGGAAACAACTCTCCCATCAGATGCCGCAAACCCCGACGTCCCGAAGGACGTTCACAACTCCCAAGACGAGGCGAACTCGGAGACTGGGGGTACTGTTCCTTATGAGTCCGAACCAGAAGAGAACATTCCCACATACCCCGACGACTTCTCACTACAAGGGTATGATTCGGAGGGCGCTTCCTCTACCGCTCCGTCCATCTCTTCTCATGTAAAGACGGTATTCATGACGAACAGCAGCCAAGGTGGTTCCAGTGATCGCCAACGCATCGACACTCTGGAAGCCATATTACTTGCCTTGGTCAAGTCTGTGGACGAGATCAAAGTGGCCCTTCCAACTCTGTAAGGAGGGACGCTTGGCCAAATAAGCGCGGTTCCCGCGGTCAATGCGGCCTCGAATTCAGCGACACCGAACCCGGCCAACAATCCACCTGAAGTAACGGCCCCCACCCCCGTAGGTGAGGCCTGCGAAGCGAGAAGAGAGGTCCAGGAGCTCCGAGCCATGTTTCACGCTCGAGAAAATTCTTAAGACCTCATAATATGGCAACCGTACCCTGATGCCTGGAGGGATGTTCCATTCCCACCAAGATATAAGCCGTTCAATATCAATCCTTATGATGGCAAGTCCTCAGCAAGTCGGTACATCAGTTACTTTGAGGTCACCATCGACCATCTGCCCCATGACGATGCCATTCTTACACGATTATTCATCGAGGCATTGGAAGGGATCGCCTTCGACTGGTACCGTAACCTGCCAGACAACTGCATCCATTCCTTCGCCGGCTTCAAGCACATGTTCTTGGAGAGATTCTACGAAGTAGGACAGGACATCACAATGTCCACCCTCACGGACGTCGTCCAAGGGGAGAAAGAGCTGACAAGGAACTATATCGAGCGGTTTTGCCAAACCGCAATGAAGCTGCCGTATGGAAATCCGGATTCCTCCTTGATTAAAATTTGCCAAAAGAGATTGCTCCCAACAATCAGTCTCTAGATGGGCAAAAGTCAATTCAAGGACTAGAAGACGTTCGTCAACAGTGCCACAAGCACTGAAGAATGATTTAAGAAGGCTCGCCAATTGGGATTACACATCTCGGACGGAGAGAACAAGGGCAAGCGTCCTAACACCAACAACGACAATGGGGGTAGCCCCTCCAACAATCGGGACAACAGGGGTAAGCAGGCTATAGTGGCCGACATAGCACAGAAACCTGAGCCAAAGCCGGCAGACAAACAATGGCCGCAAATCACTTACTCCTTTGAAGATGGTCACGTCAAGCCCATCTTGGACATGCTCATACAAGGAGACAGAATTCAGCTTCCTCCACCAAGACGGGAACCTCGGCCGGCAGACATGGAGAACCCAAAATACTGCCATTACCACCGCTACGTCCACCATGCTACACTTGACTGCTACCAGCTAAAACGGTACATCCAAAACCTCATCGATTCGAACGCTCTGGCCATTGATTTCGAAGAGGTAACCGTGGCAGCCAATATGGTATCAATACAATTCGGCAGCTTCCCTCCGACGGAAACTCAAGACGGGGTGGTCCCCATCCCTCTGGCGATAATGGAGATTGCTAATCTTCTACCTCCCCAAGATCAGGCTGCTGGTCTAGTACCCCTCACCACATCACGAGGAAAGGTCATGTAGGTCCATCCAGACTTGGTATCTGAAGTGACTCAGCCTATTGGCAAGAAGAAGAGTGGAAAAGTCAAGTCCTGTCATACAATCTCGACAGATATCGAAGAAGCTACAGCCGTCGTCACTCGGTCTGGGGCACAATCCCAACCTGTGGCTGACAACTCGGCTGAAGATCATCAGCCCGCTACAACTGACGCTCCGGGACCGGCTCAGCCTCCGACGACCGACAAGCTTAGGCCGAAGGAGACTCGCTTTGACAAATCCCTCCGAAAAGAGACACCACAGGGGCTGGAGAAGCCCTACAACTTCGACATCTTGGCGCAATTGGCCAACACACCGGCCAAGTTGTCATTATACGAGCTTCTGAGACTCTTAAAGGATGTTCGTGCAGCTTTGAGCGATGCAATCCAAAATGTCGATGCATACTTGGCTCAGATCAACCTCACGGGAGAAAGCCCGCCTGCAGATCTCCAAGACAGCGCTTACACGGAAGCAATGCCCAACATTGTCTTCACTCCGCAGGACATGCTCATCAAAACCAACCTGCACGATCGCCCGCTAGACTACACTGGATACATCGGCGACGTGAAGGTGGATCGGATGCACATTGATCCTGGCTCTTCCATAAGCATTATCCCGAAGGGTCTGTAACATCATCTCCGCATCCCAATGCATCGCCTGACGCCTACAAGCACCGCCATCAGCGGTTTCAATTCGGGCAGTAGCTACCCAATTGGGAAGATTCGTATGAAGTGTCAGATTGGCGATCTCCAATCAGAAGTCACCTGCTATGTCATAGATGCAGACAATTCTTACAACATCCTCTTGGGGCGCCCGTGGATTCACGATTATATGATCGTGCCTTCTACGCTGCACCAGTGCTTCAAAAATGTCGACAAATGCGGCTTCGTGAGGACAGAATTTGCCGACATCGATCCTTTCAAAGGGGTCGAATCCTACTACTCAGACGCATGCCTATACGAAAAGTCGAAGAGGCACCTTGATGAAGGAGATGTGCAAACTCGTACCGAGAAAACCACAGGATCAGAGGAACCTCTGACGATTTACCTCCAAGCTTGCAAACCTGGCAAGTCTGTCCTCCTTACCGCCACTCTGCGTAAGGATGCAATCAGCCTCTCGGCACAAGAAGAGCAGATGATAATCCGGCTGCCAAGGTCTGGCTAAGTGCCAAGACCCACAACGGAGCCACTGACAATCAGGCTGCCGAGAGTCGGCCAGCCGCAAACGGAGAAGCTCAATCCCTCCGACAAGCCAATTACGATACGCCTTCCCAAGAAGGGTCATCACACCGATACAAGGTCTGGAACCTCTAGCGAACCAACCACTCCCCGCCCAGCATCGAGTACCAAACTGGGGGTCGCTAGTCTGTCGACAACTCTACGCTCTGCTCCACCAGCTGAACCCTTGACGATCAAGCTTTGTACAATGTATACTATGGAACACGGTATAGGCACTCACCTACACACACAAGTGACAAATGTGTACACCGCAATCCAGCTTACTGCAGTGGAAGATGCTTACCGTATAATTGAGGGAGGGGACCATCCAATCATCTTTGGCAGGAAAGACGATCCGCATCCCTTCACCATAGAAGAAGTCGACCTTGAATCAGATGTCGAAAGACTGCCTCTGTATCTTTATAGCTCCCAATCCAAATATCTCATACAGAAACAGGGGTATGATCTGGAGACGACGCCAGGCTTGAACTACGGTACTGGACGACGATTACCTTTGAAGCCACCGGTCCCGGAAGGCAAACCACGGGACTACTATAGCAAGACTCGATGTGGGTTAGGGTATGTTACACCCACAACGACCCCTGAGAGTTCAGATGAAGAATGTGACTGGCAATCACATTCAACCGGGTCACCAACTTCTGATTCGGATACCAGCATCGGAGATGTATTCAGACAAGTCTTGTCAGTCAACATGGCATTCGCCGACGCTTATGAAGAAGACGAAGACATCCCTGAAATCCTCTAGTTAGAGCCGTGGGCCCAACAGTTGGATGCACAATGGGAAAAGCCGTTCGAACAGAGAGAACCTCTTACTGAAGATGAGGTCATACAAGTGGATCTCGACAGCGAATCTTCTCTAAAACTGATCTGCATCAGTAAAAGCCTAACAGAAAAAGAGCGAGAATCGCTGTTGGAACTTGTCAAAGAATATATTGATCTGTTCGCCTGGAGCTATGAAGACATGCCGGGGTTAAATCCCGATATTGCTCTTCACAAACTCAACATTCGGCCGGATGCAAAGCCAGTCAAGCAACAACAGCGACGCTTCCGCCCGGGCATCATGGATGCAATTGAAGCCGAAGTCAACAAACTGATAGCCAGCAGCTTCATTCGTGAGGAGCAACATCCTGACTGGGTCGCCTACATAGTACCCATCCTCAAGAAGAATGGAAAGATTCGAATCTGTATCGACTTCCGCAATCTGAACGAGGCATGCCCCAAAGATGAATTCCCCCTCCCTATCACAGACATCATGATTGACAACACCTGCGGCTTCGAACGTATGTCATTTATGGATGGCTTCTCGTGGTACAATCAAATCAAGATGTCTCTTGACGACGAAAAGCATACATCGTTCCGAACACCGATTGGCACATACTGTTACACAGTCATGCCTTTCGGTCTGAAGAATGCTGGCGCCACATATCAAAGAGCCATGAGTATCATCTTCAGAGACCACTTACGCAAGACGGTGGAGTGCTATGTTGATGACATCGCCGTCAAGAGTCGCTGTAAGGGAGACCATCTGCAAGATCTGAGGACGGTATTCGACCTGATGCGAGCACACAATTTGAAAATAAACCCCACAAAATCCTTCTTGGGCGTATCCAGCAGAAAGTTCTTGGGTTTTATCATCACCGCCCAGGGTATCCATGTAGACCCTGAGAAGACAAAGGCAATTATGGAGATGGGTCCCCCGAGAAATCTCCGCGAACTCACAGGCCTTCAAGGAAGGCTGCTTACATTAGGAGGTTCATTTCTAACCTCTCCGGGCGATGTCGACCATTCACCCATCTCATGAAGAAAGGCATCTCATTCGTATGGGACGAAGAATGTCAGCGGGCCTTCGACAGCATCAAAGAAAATTTGTCGAACCCTCCAGTCCTGGTGGCCCTGGTTGCCGAAAAAACCATTCCTTCTCTATGTACGAGCAATAGAACATTCCCTCGGGGCTCTGCTGGCACAAAACAACGATGCAGGCCATGAGCAAGCCATATATTACCTCAGTCGAATGATGATTGGGCCAGAGCACTGATACACCGCTATGGAGAAGGAATACCTTGCCCTTGTGTTCGCCATTCAGAAGACGCGGCACTATGTCACGGGACAAACAATACATGTGATCCCACGAGTCAACCCTCTCAGGATCCTCATGACTAAACCGGGGGCACTCAGCTCTCGCCTCGTTACATGGGCAATATTGCTGTCCCCTTATCATATGATCTTCGTCCCGCAAAAGGCTGTCAAAGGTCAAGCCCTGGCAGACTTTTTGGCAGCCCACCCAGGCTCGGCATCATCCAGAATATATGAGGAAATCCCAGATGAGGTCGCCGATTCGCATGCAACCTCTCACGATGATATATGGCGAATGTTCTTCGATGGCACTTTAAGAACTGGACCCAAGGGCAACATCGTCGTCGGAGTCGGGGTGGTGCTAGTCTCCCCTTCCGGATTGGTTATTAATCGCGCTTACTCTCTCACAGAACCCTGCTCTAATAATGTGGCCGAGTACAACGCTTTGGTCATTGGCCTCCAACTTGAAAGGGAGCTGGGGGTAGAATATCTTGAAGCATACGGCGATTCTCAGTTAATCGTCAATCAAATTCGGGGCTCATACGAAGTCCGCCACGAAGACATGATCCCCTATCACCAAATAGCGATCGGCATCATCTCGTCGTTCGAGGGGTTCTTCATCGAGCATGTTCCCAGACTCCGAAATATCGAAGCCGATGCCTTAGTAGGTCTGGCCGCTTCCCTAGCAGTGCCAAATCATACTCATCAATCGGTGGACGTGATAGGCCACGAACTGGTCTGCCCCAAGAACAACGTTCAATTCGTGGCGAGTTATTCCGCTCAGACGATCGACGATGTCCCATATTGGAGACAACCATTCAATGACTTTGTCGTCTACGATATCCTCCCTGAGAACCCAAAGGAAGATACCTCCATCAGACGGGGTTCTCTCAGATTCTTCTACGATACAGAGACAAAAATGCTGTATCGGCGATCCTATGATGGATTATTGCTTCAGTGTCTGTCAAACGCAGAAGCCAAAGAAGCCGTACGAGAAGCTCATGACGGTGTCTGCGGGGCCCATCAGCCTGGCCCTAAATTGCAAGACCGTCTCCGCCGAATGGGCTACTACTGGTCCACGATGGTAGCAGATACGATAGACTATGCTAGAAAGTACAAAGCCTGCCAAGTCCACACGGACTTCATCCACCAACCATCCGAATTTCTACATCCGACAGTGGCATCCTGGCCATTCGAAGCATGGGGGATGGATATCATTGGTCCAATCACTCCACCTTCCTCCCGAGGACATCGCTTCATACTCACAATCACAGATTACTTCTCCAAATGGACGGAAGCTGTCCCGCTCGTAGAAGTAAAAACTTCAAACGTGATCAGCTTCCTTAAGCATTACGTCATCTATCGCTTTAGACTGCCCCGGAGGATCATCCACGATAATGGTCCGCAGTTTGTAAGCCACGCCTTCTATTGGTTCTGCGACAAGTACCGCATCCAGAATATTGCTTCGATGCCATACAATCCAGCAGCGAATAGGTTAGCAGAAGCATTCAACAAAACCATCATCAAGTTACTCAAGAAGTTCATGTCGTCCAATAAACGCGACTAGAACGAAAAGCTTGGTGAATGCTTGTGGGCGTACCGTACCACAGTCCGAACGGCCATAGGGAACACACCATTCTCCCTGGTGTACGGGAGTGAGGCAGTTCTTTATTGGAGACTCAAATACCCTCACTCCGCGTCGCCCTCATTTATCAATTGACGACGGATGATAACTACCGACGCCGACTACAAGAGTTAGAGGCCTTAGATGAAAAGCGCCTCCTAGCTCAGCAGAGGATCGAGCTATACCAGGCACGTATCTCTGGAGCCTTCAACAAGAAGGTTAAAATCAGAACATTCCAAGTGGGCGATCTCGTTCTGGTAGTCCGGAGGTCGATGGTCATGACTCACAAGACCACCGGCAAGTTTCAGCCAAAATGGGAAGGTCCATTTATCATCGAGGCTGTATTCTCCTACGGTGCTTATCGCCTCGCAAAACAAAATGGAGACTTGCTCATGTTGCCCGTCAACGGCAAGTTCCTGAAGAAATATTATGTCTAAACGATATTTTCTAGATTATTGAGTCATGTACCCGCTGGTGCCGCTGAACTCACACCCACAACATTCCAGATTATTGAGTCATGTACCCGCTAGTGCCGCTGAACTCACACCCACAACATTTCAGATTATTGAGTCATGTACCCGCTTGTGCCGCTGAACTCACAACCACTCATTCTAGATCATTGAGTCATGTACCCGCGGGTGTCGCTGAACTCACAACCACTCATTCCAGATTATCGAGTCATGTACCTGCTGGTACCGCTGAACTCATATCCATAATATTCCAGATAATCGAGTCATGTACCCGCTGGTGCCGCTGAACTCATTTTCACAACATTCCAGATTATCGAGTCACGTACCCGCAGGTGCCTCTGAACTCACATTCCGGTCACTCTTTCAGGTAGTAAGTCATGTATAACCATACCTCTGAACTTTCTTCCTGGAAGAGATCCTCCCTCATGATCCACTACCCGCACTCCCAGTGCACAAAAAGGGTAATCGATCCACAAATTTTCAAAACGGCCATGTCCTCATTACCTCTGAGTCGTTCTGCCAAAAATAAATCACCCCTTTACATAGAACTTCTATGTCCTCATTACCTCTAAGTCATTCTAAGTACCCTCCTTCATTGAGCCCACTCCTACCATGTCCTCATTACCTCTGAGTGGGAAGGCTCCGTCGAAGAAACCTTCATGCTTGCCATGTCCTCATTACCTCTGAGTAAGTATGATGATTCCCTTTCGACTTATTATCTGTACCTACAACCGGAGTACGCCAAGGATAATAGGTCCACAAATATTATCTGTTGAGTCCACTCCTGCCATGTCCTTATTACCTATGAGTAGGAAGACTCCACGATAAAACCTCCGTACTTACCATGTCCTCATTACCTCTGAGTAAGTATGTTGGTCCTCTCTCGTCTTATTATCCATACCCTGAACCAGGATACGCCAAGGGTAATAGGTCCACAAATGTCTTCTGTTGACCACAAATATCCTCCATTGAGTCCACTCCTACCATGTCCTCATTACCTTTTAGTGGGAAGACTCCACTGTAAAACCCTCATACTTGCCATGTCCTCATTACCTCTGAGTAAGTATGTTGGTTCCCCTTCATCCTATTATCCGTATCCTAAGTCGGGGTACACCAAGGATAATAGGCCCACAAATGTCCTCTGCTAAGTCTCTTAGTACAGGCCCACCATTCGTCATCATGTCCCGGGAGTCCAGCTGCTCCATGGCATTCTATCTCCCGATACTTGGAACGTCCACAACAGCATTACCGTGGAGCCATTCTAGGTATCCCCAATCAATCTTTATTTGAAGGACGAAAAAAGCATTACATGTTTTGGGACCACGTCCCTCTCAAAGAAAAAAAAAGAAAAAGAAAACAGAAACGAAAGAAGAAAAGGCCGACTATAGCTCGGCATTACACAACTCCAAGAGGCGGTTTCTCACCAAGGCAGTACCCCCCTCAAGCCTCTGTCTAGCTTGGCGCTCAGCCTTCTGAGACAACCGCTCCCCGTTATCCAGGTCCATGAGTGCCCGACAGTCGTCATCCAACTTCTTCAGAGCCACTTCCAAGTCAGCCGAAGCTTTATTGACATTATCAGCTTCCTAGATAATCAGCCCTCTGTCGATCCGGGCAGCCTCGAGCTCAGACTCAAAGAAAGTTAACTTCATCTGAAGCTCAAGGATCTGCTTCCGCGTGTCAGCAATCCCGCGAGAGGCAGTTGCTTTTCGAGCCGTAACGTCTTCACTCTCATGGCTCAATTGATCATATCGATCAGACAAAGTACGAAGATCCTTCAGTATGGCTGGCCTAGTTTTATCCTGAGCTGCCTTCGCCTTCTCTATAGCAGCAGTGATGGAGCCGCGCTCCTGATCAATAGCAGCAGACAGATCAACCTGCCGTAATATCTGAAGCTGGTCCACCAGTTGATCAGTCTCTAGCAACTTCGATTCCGGAAGTGCAGCCACCCCTGCCCCACCAGGAAGGGCCTTAAGGATATCGATTTGACCTTGGGCGCATTGCCGGGCCAAGACGAAAGAGGTCCATCTGTCCACAGTAGCTTCTATCCCCCTTTTCAAGTGACGATGAAAGCTGTTGACCACGTCCTGTAACGATTCGTCCAGGACCTCTATAGAAGACGGCGTCAGAGGGAGCGTGGCCGACAGCATCGAAGAAGTGGTGCTAGAACTTGCCACCAGGGGGCGACTTCCGAGCAGAACGATGCACGGATAGCGGCTAACTCTTCCTCCGCCACCCGAAGAGCTGGACGCTTGGCAGGGCGGAGAGGTCGACTCTCTGGGCTGCCCGAGCAGAGGAAGACACGAGGACCATCGTCCCCTGTCCCGATTGTCCCATCACCGGACTGGCCGAACTCGAGCCCGCAAAAGAACCATCAAGACGAGCCGGAGGGGGAAGAGGTACGCCCCTCTCCGCCAATGCCCCTTCGACAGAGTTTGTCTCAACAAGGTCCATCCTCGGCACGGGAGAGGCAGGACCTGGATGTCTATGACAATGATTAATCGACGTGACCCGAAGGATGTGATCATAGAGCAGATAGGCCTCCTCGCAAGTTAAGATTCGGCTTATCTTACCGGGAGAGGAGCATCGACGCTGCAGCTCATTCGCAGCTGGCAAGGTCTCCTCACTCGCGATCTCCAAATTAAATCTGGCCAGCTCCCCTGACCCGGCCACCTCAGAGAGAGAGGCAACCTGATCAGTATCATCTGGACAAAATTCAACAATTTCAGGGGCAGGCTCACCAGAACCCCCGTCATTCCTAGTCACAATCTCGGCTACTCGAGAGTCCCCTTCTTCTGACGCCTACAAGAGGGAAATAAGATGTTTAAAATCAAAGCAAGAAGAAAGGAAGGACCGATAGTAACTTATTTACCTCTGATGAGGGGTCAATTTCTTTGCCTCTCTCCTTTATAGTTGTTTTCCATAAATAAATTCTCTTTATTTATTGTGTATCTGGGAAAATTACAACTGTGGGAATCTGATCTAGAAGACGATCACTTTATCCTTTGGACTATGCGAAGAAGAAAAGCTCCCAAATTTTGACAGTAGATAACTATGTATCTGTACAATGAATGAGAAAAAGAACTCTATTTATAGAGTCAAAAATAAAACTGAAAAGATAACTGTCTTCACAGCCTGTGCTTAGTTGAAAATCATGCAGGATTTAACATACGCAAGGTTGTGAGAAGTTACTGGACGTGGCCTGTAACTGTTAGACACATGGCGATCATGCATAAGTCGTGTGCAAGTTACAGGACACGCAGGCGAGAGATCAGTAGCATGGCTGCCACGTACTCCAATTTGATGAAATCCACGCAGACTTTGTTGAAGATGAAATCCACGCAGATTCAGAGTAGAAAGCTTCAAAATCCACGCAAACTTGGGGCAGGAAGCTTCAGGATCCACGCAGACTCGAAGCAAAAAGCTTCAAAATCTACGCAGACTTGAGGAAGAAAACTTCAGAATCCACACAAACTTAAGATGAAGATCTCACAATACACGCAGACTTGAGATAAGACTGCCAGCTATCTCGATTTGGCGTGCCTCGACTGACACAAAATCTCTGACAGTGATTGCTTTGTCAGTCGCATTAAATGACAAAAAACTCTTTTGGTACGCCAACTTGACGAAGGCTGAGTCTTGCTGAAGAAGATTTCGAAAGTCACGCAATAGTCGGCTGTGATCTCTCGAGTTCCGTGCATACGTGGCATACGAAGAGACATTCTTCGACTGTCGTGCTGTCAGTCATAATGACTCTCTGACAAATAATGAGCTGTCTCTTCAGCGTGATTTGTAAATATTGTCCTGATCAACTGAGCGTGACTTTTGACTCTGTCCTGATCAACTCAGCGTGACTGTCATTTTTATGGCCTACAAAACCCCCTTCAAAGTTTTCAAAAAAATGATAAATTATTTCGAAATACTTTGAAAACGAGATGATAAAATAAAATCAGTCACGCTGAGATGACTTTAAAATTTTTTTGGAAGTCGAAAAGACTTCAAAGTTCTTTGAAAACATCCAAATGAACTTATTAAATGTCATGATGACTCTTCATTTTTGAGACTAATTGCATCCAATTTATGGTGGAATATGAACTGCCGGCGAGCTCTGTTATATAAACAGGGAGAGGATTCATTTTTAATCTCCATCTTACGTCAACATGACACCAAAGGAAGAAGCTGAAGAAGAAGCACGCAAGTTGGGCTTTTGTTCCCATGGCGACCCTACTTTTGGGGGTACGGAACCGGAGCCTTTTGTCTTCGAGTTCAAAGATGACCCTACTCAACTAGCCAAGAATTTCTTGAGTTATTTTGGCTTGGATGGCTCATCTTCTTCTGATGGACACAGCCTTGCAGAACAGCATAAAATGTTAAATGCTCTGTTACACCGTATGGGGGTCAAGAGCGTAGAAGAACTGGGCACTAAGCTCAGCCGCTCTACAAAATAGAGCGTGTCTTTTATGCTTCTTTTGAAAATGTTGCACTTCTTCTTTTGTCTTTTTGTAAGGCCATCAGTGCCTGTCTTGAAGAATGTAGTACAACTTTTGTGTTTGAACAACGTGCATTAATGAAGAATATTAAATGGCACTCTTTGACTGTTTCCAATGTTGTGCTGTCTTCCAAAGTACACGTGACACTCATTCCATAATTTATGAGCGCTATTTACTCGGATCTTTTCCAAGAATAGACTTGTACTTTGTTCTTTAAATAGATAGATGAGTTTCATAGATACTCGTCTCCTATTCTTCTTCTTCTTCTCTGAGAATAAAATTTTTGGGAGATTTCATTCTCAAACAGGAAAGCAATGCTTTCTAATGTTGATCTCGATGGTGAGTCCTACTTTTCACTGTTGAAGATAAGCTCTCTCTTTTTTTTATTTCTGACTGAACAGAGTGTGCGTGACTGGCCAGTGCGTGCCAAAGGATATTTGATTAATCTCTTTTTCTTTGCTGTTTTCTGCAGAAGCTTGGCTGCAAAATTTTTTCAGAACTGGCATTGGTGATTTGGATGCTGTGGAGAGCGGTCTTCTGACACCAGCATCAGGGAGCTCATGCGCTTTTCATTCGCAAATCAGACAACTCAGAACTCTTCGTTGGATAAAAGGGTCTTCTTCCGATGGTAGGAAGAGCCTTTATACAGGGAGAGTTGGACGGTGGAGTCGGCTCTACCCTGAGAAATTGGGTAGTAGAGTTCCTTTCACGGCAGAACTAGGAATTGTATCCCAAGGTTGGATACATTCCTGTCTTCTCTGAAAGACCGCTCCCAATCCACCAATTGTATTGGCAGCACCACGACTTCGGGCTGCCATACTCTGTGGTTCTTCTCTCGTCTGAGAGAGAAGACCAGAGTTTGATTTCTGCTTATCTGGTCGTGACTGGGACCCAGACAGTCAGGAACTGCCACCAACAACGAATCTGACGGAGAAGGTCCGACGGAGAAGATCCAAAGAAGAAGATAGATCTCTATTAGGTTATTGTTGTGGTGTAGAATGAAAATCCAAGATTTGTAATAGATTTCCATTATGATTTGTAAGAAAGTCTAAGAAAATGTAATAGACTTTTTGTGGTGAAATGAGAATGGAAATGATAATCCTTCTATGCTCAATGATTTGTATCTATCTGGTTGAATTGTGGACATGATAGAAAATAAAATCTTCTTTTCTGATTTAGAGTATATAATATTATCAGAGGTAATATGGACGTGATAATATGTAGTAACTCAAAAGAAAATAGATCGATTTCTATGCAGAGGTCAAAGATGACAAAGTAGGTAAATTCAGCATTTATTCAGAGGTTATGAAAACGTCATAAATAACGAATTTCCACTTTTCTTTTTTAATAGATTGATAGAAGAAAATGAACAGACAAATGTCAGGTGATAATGAACAAGTGAAACGTCGGATGAATATGACAAATGAACGGATGAACCGTCAAGTATTAATGAACGGGTGAACCGTCGGATGAATGTAATAAATGAACGGACGAACTATCGGATGAATGTGTCATTTCATTATTCGAGGAATTTCTGTCTATAAATATAGCAGAAATCAAACGAAGGACGAACACTTCTATTCTTCAACATAAAAATGTCGTCTGAAGAAGCATCCAAGAAAGCTGAAATCGTCTCGAAAGTTCAGAAGGACACTGAATAACGTCCTGCCGATCCAATTCGGCCGAAGGAGGTAGAAGCAGGTGAAGGTTCGTCTGCACCGCCACGAGACATTCTGGATTTTCTGCTTGATCCAGGAAGGTCTGAAGAAGAAGAAGCCATGAGGATGGCAGTCTGCAAGTTTCTTGTGGGCTCCAGCAAAGAAGTTCTCAATTCTTTTGCTGATCACCTTTTTGAGAAAGACGGCAGCAGTCCCCGTCCAAATGTAGAGAAGGATGATAGTGATCTTCCTTAACATCATGTACTATCATTCATGATTAAAATAAAATTTATTTATAAACATGAACTTGTCTGATGATTTTATACATAATACTTTTTAAGGAATTTGCCATTGATAGGCATCATAATTTTCCGACCATCATGTTCTGAGAGTTGATAAGCTCCATTTGAGAAAACTCTGCTCACAATATAGGGGCCTTCCCACTTTGCGTTGAATTTGCCTTTGCTCATATGAGTCATAGTCATAGGACGTCTGACTGTTAGAACAAGTTCTCCTTTCTGATATGATCGAACTCTGACTTTCTTATTAAAAGCTTTTGAGATTCTAGCTTGATAGAATTCAATATTCTGTTGAGCAGATAATCGCTTTTCATCCAGAGCTTCTAATTCCTGAAGTCGAAGACGATTATTATTTTCGGCAGTGAGTTCATTAGCGATTGCTATCCTTAAAGAAGGAATTTGAATCTCTAATGGAAGAACAGCTTCGCAACCATACACCAGAGAAAAGGGTGTACATTTAGTAGCATTACGAACTGTAGTGCGGTAAGCCCACAAACATTCACCGAGCTTCTCACTCCAATTACGTTTGTTAGTAGAGACAAACTTCTTTAGGAGTTTGATGATAGTTTTGTTGAAAGCTTCTGCTAATCCGTTAGCTGCTGGATTATACGCGGTAGAAGCCACATTATTGATCCGGTGATCATCACAGAATCGAATAAACTTTTGACTGACGAACTGTGGTCCGTTATCATGAACAATGCGTCGAGGAACACCAAATCTGTAGATGACATGATGCTTAATAAAACTGATGACATTGGACGTCTTAACTTCAGATAAAGAAATGGCTTCGGCCCATTTGGAGAAGTAATCGGTTATTGCAAGAATAAACCGATGACCCTTGGATGACGGCGGATTGATCGGGCCGATAATGTCTATGCCCCAAGCTTCGAAAGGCCATGACGCTACCGTTAGATGTAGAAACTCCGAGGGTTGATGAATAAAATCTGCATAGATTTGACAAGCTTTACACTTCTTTGCATATTCGATGGCGTCTGATACCATAGTGGGCCAATAATAACCCATACATCGAATACGGTCTTGAAGTTTTGGTCCAGGCTGATGTGCTCCACAAATTCCATCATGTGCTTCGTGAATAATTTGTTGAGCCTCGTCACCGGCAACACATCGAAGAAGTAAACCATCATAAACTCGACGATATAAGGTCTTTGTTGTATGATTGTAATAGAATCTGAGTGATCGTCGTCTGATAGATGCTGCCTCACTCGGATCATCCGGAAGAATATCATACAATACGAAATCGAAGAAAGAAAGTCTCCAATCTTTATCCGTATTTTGATTCTCGGCCGAGTTACTGAAGATAAATTCCATGCTGGAATCAGATGAAGATGACAAAGATTTACGACTAAATCCAAATCCTCTTGTTGTGTTGACGTCATAAGATGTTGATTCTTCAATGTCAATTGGAAGCCCTAGAGTTAGGTTATTTTCCAGATGAAATAATTCTCGATTGCGAACAATAATCATTTGTTGCCGTCTAATCGGAATAGCTAACACCGCCGCAAGATTAGCTAGAGCATCAGCTTCCGTGTTACATGCTCGCCTAACATGTTCAATGAAGAATTCTTCAAACGAAGAAGCCATAGATATAGCTGATCTATGATAAGGAACCAGATCTTGATGGCGAACTTCATAAGTCCCCCTTATCTGATTGACAATGAGTTTAGAGTCTCCGTACGCCTCCAAATGTTGAATATTCAGATGCTTAGCGAGTTGAAGACTAATAAGTAATGCATTGTACTCAGCTACATTGTTCGAACATGGCTGATCGAGAGAATAAGCTCTTTGGATAGCAAGACCTTCTGGTGATACAAGGACGATTCCAACTCCAACGACAATATCACCATTAGGACCTATCCTTGAAGCTCCATCAAAGAATAGACGCCAAGTAGGATCTTCTTCAGCAATTTGGTTTGAATCTAGAACTTCATTTGGGATTTCATCATAGAGTTTTGAATCTTCTGGAATTGAATGAGCAGCCAAAAAATCGGCTAAAGCTTGTCCTTTGACTGACTTTTGAGGAATATAGTGCATATCATATTGAGCAAGTAGGATTCCCCAATTAGCCAATCGAGAATTCAAAACACTAGGTTTCTTCATCATGACCCGTATAGGATTGATCTTAGAAATGACATGAATAGTCTGGCCAATGATATAATATCGTGTCTTTTGGACAGCGAATATCAAGGCTAGACATTCTTTTTCGACCGGTGAATATCGAGGTTTAGCTCTGGTCATAGTACGACTGAGATAGTAAATGGCTTGTTCATGACCATTTTTATTCTTTTGCGCAAGCAATGCACCCAATGAATGACTCATTGCTCGGGTATATAGGAGGAATGGAATTCCTGAGACGGGAGGTACCAATACTGGAGGGCTCATCAGATATTGTTTTATATCATCGAATGCTTTCTGACATTCATCATTCCAGACAAAAGAGACACCTTTCTTCATAAGTTTGTTGAATGGTCTGCAGCGTCCTGAAAGATTAGAGATGAATCTCCTGATATAAGCGATCCTTCCTTGAAATCCTCGTAGCTCTTTTAAGGTGCGTGGAGGACGCATCTCTTGGATGGCTTTGATCTTCTCGGGATCCACGTGTATACCTTTAGAGGTAATGACGAAGTCGAGAAATTTACCACTAGAGACGCCTAAGAAGGACTTAGTAGGGTTCATCTTTAATTGATGCTTACGTATTAGATCAAATATAGTCTTCAAATCTTGGATGTGATCCTCCTTTTGTCAACTTTTGACTGCAATATCATCAACGTAGCATTCGACTATTTTCCGCAGATGTTCACGAAATATAGTGCTCATAGCTCGTTGATAAGTTGCTCCTGCATTCTTGAGACCGAATGGCATAACTGTATAACAATATGTACCAATCGACGTTCTGAAAGAAGTGTGCTTCTTGTCGTCTGGAAACATTTTAATCTGATTGTATCCAGAATACCCGTCCATGAATGACATCCGTTCAAACCCACAGGTATTATCGATCATGACATCAGTGATTGGTAGAGGGAATTCGTCTTTAGGACATGCCGCATTGAGATCGCGGAAGTCTATGCAAACTCTGATCTTGCCAGTCTTTTTAAGGACAGGAACTATGTTAGCCACCCAATCGGGATGTTGTTCCTCTCTAATAAACTCGGAGGCCATGAGTTTATTAACTTCAGCTTCAATTGCATCCATAATGTCTGGACGAAATCGTCGCTGTTGTTGTTTGACCGATTTAGCATTCGGCAAGATATTGAGCTTGTGAGTTGCAATTTGTGGATCAAGCCCTGGCATATCTTCATAACTCCAGGCGAAGACGTCGATGTAATCACGAATAAGTTTGATCATGTCTTGCTTATCAGTTTCTGAAAGACTTTCACTGATGAATATTGGTTTAGGGGATCCCTCTTCACCAACATCTATTTGAACAAATTTATCTTCAGTCGGAGGTTCTTTTTGCTCGAAACGGAACTCCCATTGATTATCCAACCTTTGGGCCCATTGTTCTGATTCAGGTGAGATTTTAAATTCTTCTTCGTCTTCATCACTTTCTTCAGAACGGTCAATGGAAACCATGTTGGAAGACAGAATGTTGCAGTCGAAATTACCGATACTCGTATCAGAATCCCAAGAAGTGGTACTAGAAGAATCAGATCTCTTATCTTCGTCAGATTCAGGATCTTCATGGATAATATTGATGAAAGGAGTAGGAGCAATATAGCCCAATCCGCATTTCGTCCTCCCATATTTCAAAGGAGGAATACGAACATGTATTTTTCTTCCTTTTCTACTATTGAGGCCAGTTCTGAAGTCATAGCCCATATTTTTGATGATGTCTTTAGATTGCTGACTATAGCGACGTAGTTGTAATCTTCCAGTATCATCGTTTTTGTCATCATCTTCTAAATCAGAAGGACTTTGGGGCCCTTTGTAGAAGAATATTGGAATGTCTTCTGGCTTTCTGCTGGGAACTAGAAAGTATGAAAATTGTACAGGTTCTAGGGATACATTTGTATGAACAATCTGTACAACTCCTATGGTTATTGTGCTCAAGTCATCTAACAAATGTAAATAACTATGAACATAATTACACACATCAGCGTACTACAAAGATGGAGACTTTTTATTAAATGTAAAAGCAGTAATATTTACATTGGGAGAAGGCTGAGCCTTAGAGATTTTTGCCAAGTCAATGACTAAAGGGGAAGAAGAAGAATGAAAAGAAGCTTTGTTTCGATTAAGATCGATAACAAATGGCTCAGAAGAGGTGAGCTCCATTGAAGCTTGAGATGGAAGAGTAATCCGCCCTCCAACTGGAATTAGCAGAGTATCCTGTGAAGATACAGGAACTGTAGTTGTAATGCCTGTGTTCGTATTACGTATTTTGGGATACATATATGTATTTTATTCTGTATTGCCTGATTCCTTGTTTAGCTCTCGGCTTGGTTTAACTCTCGGTTTGGGTTGGCTTGGTTCGGCCGGCCCAATGCTTGGTTCATCATGGGCCAAGGGTGGAACACCTTAGCCTATGCTTCTCCTTCATTTCCACCACAACCCCCCTCTTTATTATCCCCACCAACCTTCTCTCTCCTCCATAATTCTCATTTACTTTTCCTTCCCCCACCATTACTCTTCTCCACCAACCAAGAACACCATAGGCAAGTGCAACTTGCTTCCACAAGAGAACCCCTTTTGATGGTTTCATTAGCTTCTCCTCATGATTCTAAACCATATTAGAACTTGTCATTTTCCATTTTGAGGCTTTAATTCTTGTAGATCTAGAAATTAGTTATTTTCGGATTTTGGTGGTTTTGATCTGTTAAACTTCCTTGTTTTCAAGTTTTGATGGTTCCATATTGTAGAGAATTTCATTCTACCCAATTTTGACCTTTGGAAAGTTGGATTCGGACTTGTTTTGATCAAGATATGGACTGTTGAAGCTTAGATTCAACTTTAGAGTTCTTGCTGTTCTTGCCATTTGGAGAAGACAGTGAACAGTGAGCTAGCTTTTTAGCTTATGCCACTGAGCGGTACGCTACTCTTTAGCGAGCGTACACTAGCCTTGGTACGCTGCTCTTTAGCGAGCGTACGCTAGCCTTGGTACGCTGCTCTTTAGCGAGCGTACGCTGACTTGGGTACGCTGCTCTTTAGCGAGCGTACGCTGACTTGGGTACGCTGCTCTTTAGCGAGCGTACGCTGACTTGGGTACGCTGCTCTTTAGCGAGCGTACGCTGACTTGGGTATGCTGCTCTTAGCGAGCGTACGCTAGACTTGATACGCTGCCTGTTGGCAGCGTGTCTTTTGCGTACGCTAGCGTGAGCGTGCCTTAGACCCTTTCGTACGCTAGCTCAAGCGTACGCAGTCTTGAGCGTACGCTAGCTTGAGCGTACGCTGACCTGTAGCTTGAGCGTGCCTTGGTGTACGCTGACCCTTGCGTACGCTTCCCATTGGAAGTGTATGGACCCTTTGATACGCTAGCTCGAGCGTACGCTGGCCTGAGCGTAGCTTGACCTGAGCGTATGGCCTTTGGCTGACTTGGCCTTATGTCAGCGTGTCAGATTTGGTTTTATTTCCCTTAAGCTTGGCTCTTCTATAGCCCTGTATATTGATATTTTATTAGATATTTTACGCCCATTTTATATCCTTACGCCTTTTGCCCTGAACTTGATAATTGCGAATTTACTTGATATGTTTGGAATTGATAACTGAGCCTGACACGATAGTGACCCGCAGTGGTGCACTCCTGACAGGAGTAACCTGACATGACCTGATAGTGGCCCGTCGTGGCGTACTCCTGACAAGTACACTTGACCTGATAACCTGACATGTTATACCTTGATAAGCTGTTGCGACGGCTACCTGACATGACATGACCTGTATAATAACCTGGACACCGTGGGCGATTGTGCTTGTATAAATAATCCAGTCTTGTCTTGCATCATGTCTAGAAGGGGACTCCTGAGTACCACGGTCAGGAGTACCTATTGAAATAAACTAAGGGCTAATAACTAGATTAATACATTAGTCATGAAGAGATTTCCCAGCTACAGGCAATCCCGTTACCTGGGCACGCCTTGGGATCTGTAGCCTGCCGTCGAGTAGGGCACATTTCCAGCATACTGTCATGTGTTGCACCCTTCAAGCTACCTAAGGGTACATTCGTTTCCTGGACGATGTACCCACCTGAATTCAACTCTAATCTTTTAACCCGGGGAACCTGGATGGTCTGCAGGGCTTGTGGCTGTGGAACAATCTCACTGTATTTTTGTTAGTAATTAGGCTTGTGACAACCCTAGTTAGTTAAAGTATCAAGCCGTAATTCTTGCTTGGCCGTGAAATGATTGGATGGAGTCTAACCAGTCTAGTCCTGCCCGGATCCTGTTCCAGATCATTGAACGACCAGAATGCTTGTATTTATTTTACCGATAAATGGTAAGAATTTCAAGCTGTGTTCAGACGAAGGGTTACAACCCTGGTCCTTGTTTGGTTTATGGGTTGTAACCTGGTTATCTGAATAGTTTCATGGTTATCTCGTCGTATATCATCCTGGTGTATTTTCTTTATTTTCAGTTCTTACTTTTATTTATATCTTGTGCTGATTGCTGGTTTTAGTTCTTAAGTGAAGCCTCCTTTGTGGCACTTGCTCTTTCTGGGGTCTGACCCAGCTGGTTTTGTGTGGCCAGATTTTGGAGCAGCTCCAGAGGATCTACCGACCTTTCAGCCAGATGGTGAACACTAGAAGGAATCCTGGCAACGAGTGGGTTATTTTTGGCTCTTCCACTCTATTGTAAAAATATTCTTTTAAGGCGTTTAGCCGACGAGCACTTGTTTAGCTCGATTGCATTTACTTACTGTCTGCCTACGGGCTGTAACATGATTAACAGATCCTAGGGTTGATCATGTATGACTAAACTCTTGCTAGTCCTAACATTTTGTAACGACTAGCTTCATGATCAGCTGAATATGTAATATTTGGGACGCCTTATTGTTGTATATTTAATGATCATACATCTTGTGACTTTTACTTACATGCTTATGATTGAGACACTAGGCTTGTTCATGACCTTAAGAGACTGTTGGCTTGTAGATAAACCCTCATGTATCCTAGACAGCCGTGACCGTATAGTGAGGCGGGTTGTACTTCTATATACGTAGCTGGCTATGTCTGCCCTCGCTCTCCAGTATTCTGGTTCTGGGGCGTGACAGTAGTACGCCCACTAACAGGAATGATCATTGTATCTTGAGCAGACGAATGAGACAAGGAGAGATCCGTCCACTCACTGGAATGATGAAAGAACCTTCTCCAGAGGGTTTGGGAGATTGTTGCTGAGTAGCTCGACCTTTAACAGGGATTATTAAAGTCTCACTTTGTGAATCCTCTTTGTCCATAGTTTGTATGACCCTTGTATACTCTTCTTTGTACATTCGGGAATCATTGAAATAAGCTTCAACCCCATAGAAGGGATTTATATCAGCAACTTCTTTTTGTACTCTTCCATTGCTATCAATGTACTTAAAACACTGATGAAGAGTAGAAGGCACCACATTATTTTCATGAAGAAAGGGCCTCCCAAGAAGAAGATTATAGGATCCCACGATCTCAATCACATAGAAAGTGACTTTGGATCTGAAATCGCCTATCTGAAGCTTCAGATGAATCTTTTCTAAAGGCTCGCTTCGGCTTTGATTGAATCCCAAGATAGTAGTAACCGTCTTAGAGAGCTTGTGAAGAGGGATTTTTAGTTCATCCAACAGACTCTTTGGCATTATGCTTATAGCAGACCCTGGGTCAATGAGGATACGATCTATCTTCATCGTATCGATATAACCAGTGTAGTAGAGAGGTCGATCATGTCGATTATCCTCCAATAGCATGTCATCTTGTGTAAAGGTAATATTTGGGATAATCTCCAATACACTGTTGCAATGTAAGCAAGTGGCAGGTTCTGCATCTGGCTTCTTCAATTGTGCAAGACAAGAGTCGGCTTGAAGAAGTGCTTCACTTAACGTCTCCCGAGTCTCTTTAGAAAGACGTAGAAGTTCAAAGAGGGACATTCTAGCTGGAGTATTAGCAAGTTGAGCTAGAATGTCAAAGTTGTAAGGCTTCTGAAGCCCAAGAGGAGGGGACTTCTTGATTGGTTTATCAAACCGAGCCTGTTGTTTGCCTTTCTCCAGAACTGTGGATTTAGGAGGAATAGGTTCAACTGGTGTAGTTGAAGGAACAGGTGCAGTAGATGATTCTTCTTCAGGAGAAACATTAGGAGCATCTTTATCAGCTGGAGGGATATCAGGAGTATCCTCAGGATTCTTGGAATAATCCTTTAGATAAGGTTTTCCTGTTCGAGTAGCAAGTGCTTCTTCCTTCTTTTTTGGCTCTGTGTCAGAGGTAGATCCAAGAGAAGTCATATGACATGACTTAATCTTTCCAGCCTTCTTGGACTTTCGAGATGTAGTCTTTTGAAGAGGAGGAGATTCAAAATCTGCCACTAGATCAGGATGAATCCACATGATTTCTCCAGTTTTCAAAGTGATTGGCACTAGTCCTTCAGATTGTGGAGGAGGAATATTCACTATCTCAAGAGTTGCCTTGGGAATAGGAACGATCCCACTTTCAAGGAGTTGAGGAGGGAAATCTCCGAATTGCATAGAGACGACGTTGGAGGTGACGGTCTTCTCTTTTGGAGTAAGGAAGATAGCTCCAGATTTAATCATTTCTTGGATCTTTCCTTTCAGTACATAACATGTACGAATTGTGTGACCCAATATTCTGTGGTATGGGCAGTATTTGGGATGATCTGTCTTACCAGCTTCATCAGGTTTCTTGATTTCAGGTAATTGTATTTTATTACCTTTCAGCAGACATTCAAAGATACCAAGGACATCGTCATCATCGAAAGAGTATTCTTCTTTGGGGCGAGGTGTTCTTGGTTGTTGAGTCGTAGAGGTAGGAGAAGTTTGAACAGTTGATGCATCTTTGCTCTGAAGATTAACTTCAAGAGTTTCTTTTCCTTTGCGAGCATTATTTTTATTGTTAGTACCTTGACCTGTTTCTTTGGGAGTCATCTGCACTCCTAAACCTTTGAAGGTTTTAGCACTAATTTCTGCAGCCTTGGCACCAATTATGAAAGAAGGCCAGTCTTGGAATTGGGTGGATCCTGTCCACATGCTGATGATTGGCAACAAGTTTGATTTGCATGTGTCGATGGTGACAGCATTAGGAGTTCCAAGAGGCATCTTCAGAGCTTCTCTTCGAAACCGTTCAATGTAATCCTCTGTAGTTTCATTATTTTTCTGCTTAATTCTAATAAGAGCAGACATAGTCATGTCATTGAGCCCTTCATAGAACCGTTCAAGAAACATCTGTTTGAAACCGGCAAATGAGGTAATGCACCCATCTGGGAGACTTCTATACCATTCATAAGCCGTTCCCATGAGACATCCAATAAACACCCGAGTAAGGAGGGCGTCACTTGGTTGCAATTGATCAGTCATCACTTCAAAGTGATTAATAAACTGACTTGGAGAAGAGGTTCCATCATAGAATGAGATAGTAGGAGGCTTGTATTTAGGAGGATATGATACTTGCTTCCATTCTATCGGGTAAGGTTGCTTGATGCCTAACCTTTGTAAACCATCTTTCTGTTTGAATGCCTCGAATTGAGTTTTGAGATTCCTTAATTCTTCATTAACAACTCCAGAAGATTGTGGAGTTGTAACTTGTAGAGAATAGTTAGGAGGAGGAACAGCATTGTAAGCACTACCCCCAGCTCCAGAGAGACTAGGATTTGGTTGAGCTGGTCCAGGAGTATTGGATTGTACTGCTGGAGGAACTTGTACCGGACTTATATCAGTGCAGTTGGTATGGCATCAGATACAGTCTGTCGATTCTGCAACTGAGCTGTCATGAGTTCATACATCGACTTCATAGTATCAGCCATAGACTTCATTTGCTGTTCCAAAGAAGCAATTCTTTGGTCCTGAGGAGTCACCGAAGAGGAAGGTTCATTGTTCAATTCAGTATTCCTATCCACCATATATGTAGTGACTGTACGAGGGATTATTGATGAATTAGTGGATGTTGTATGCTCTGAATCACTGCTTCGTGCTTCAAAATCATTTAAAGGAGAACTACCCCCAGTAGGAAGAGGTGGGAAATTAGATTCTCCTAGAAATTCAGAATCATCTTCAGAGATCAAATTTCTTTGACTAGAAGCTAAGACTCTTGCTCTGGTATTTCTATATACTCAATCTGGACTATCAGCTCTACCCCCAGCATCCCGAGAGGTCATGTTGACAGAAGCAAACAAAGGCTCATCTTCATCAGGCATAGGTTCACACTGAATCCGATTGAAGACAGATTGTCGTTTAGTTTGACATCTGCATTGTATTGTAACTCTTGGCTGGAAGTCACATTCATGATCAACATGGTCATGAGCCATTGATTGACATCTGCATTGAATTATGACTCTTGGCTGGAAGTCACACTCAGCATGTTCTTTTGACACAGAATTACTCCTTCTCTTCTGTTGAAGATATTCTCGTAAATCTGTTTGTGAAGATTGAGGAGTATATTTCCTGTTCTTGGTTCTTGATGGCTCTTGATTATATAAAGAATGATTAATATGAGCCACATAGTTTCTAGCATACTCTGCATCTGGATCTTTTATCCTTGTTTCCAACTGATGTGGTTTCTTAACACCAGAAGTGCTAAGTTTTGTTCTTAGATCAATTGGAGGTGACACATTAGTTTTGGAAACTTGGAGTTTTCCTTCCATTGATCTAGATATTTGCAGAGAAGGAAAAATAGAACCATCCCTTGGATTAGGAGTTGGTAACAAACCCTCTTTTATGGACAAATTCTGTGCCCAATTTGAAGAAGTCATAGAAGAAGACATTACAGCATGTTTCTTCTTAGACTCATTCAAGGTTTGAGACATAGAATGTCCAGAAGGAAGAATAGTCAAAAGACCATCTCCTTTTCTTTGACTAACAAAATTGTCAGTCAAAGCTGTTCCTGAAGTAAAAACTACAGGAGCAGAAGGAACAACTAAAGAGTTATTCCTTTTCGAAGGGACTTTGTGTGGAAGACCACCCCCAGTTCTAGTAGAACTTGGCAAAGAAGAAGAGATAGCTAAAGAGCTATTCTTTTTAGATGAAATACACGCTGAAACAGACTTGGTTAAAGAAGCAGTACTGTTAGCGTGACTTTTAACTTTGGAAGTACAAACTGGAACAGACTTGGCTAAGGAACCAGCGCTGTCAGCGTGACTTTTAGGGGTGAAATTGTACGCTGGAGCAGATTTGGCTAAGGAGCCAGTACTGTCAGCGTAACTTTTGATTTTGGAAATACACACTGGAACAGATTTGGCTAAGGAGCCAGTACTGTCAGCGTCATTTTTGGTTTTAGAGAGACATGCTGGAACAGATTTGGCTAAGGAGCCAGTACTGTCAGCGTGACTTTTAGAGTTGAATTTGCACGCTGGAACAGACTTGGCTAAGGAGCCAGTGCTGTCAGCATGACTTTTGAATGCTGTCATCTTCGAGCGCACAAGAGTGTGCGTGCTTGCACTAGAGTTCTTGCCAGTGTTAGGAGTAGACACTGTGGCAGAGACTTCACCATTGACTACCAACTGATTCTTAGGGACATAGACAGAGTGTCCCTTCGACTTGGCAGTGATGATGGAGGTTGAAGTAGACTTGCCACTCTTAGCCCGCTGCATTTCTTCATAGGCGAGTTGATCGAATTGGATCGTCATCACCTTCTTCGTCGAGCCGATTGACGAAGTGTCGCATTGAGTTGTTGCCATCTCAGAAGAGGAGATGGTTTTCTCCAACAGAGTCGCCAATTTGTTTTCCATAAATAAATTCTCTTTATATATTGTGTATCTGGGAAAATTACAACTGTAGGAATCTGATCTAGAAGACGATCACTTTATTCCTTGGACTATGCGAAGAAGAAAAGCTCTCAAAATTTTGACAGTAGATAACTATGTATCTGTACAATGAATGAGAAAAAGAACTCTATTTATAGAGTCAAAAATAAAACTGAAAAGATAACTGTCTTCACAGCCTGTGCTTAGTTGAAAATCACGCAGGATTTAACATACGCAAGGTTGTGAGAAGTTACTGGACGTGGCCTGTAACTGTTAGACACATGGCGATCATGCATGAGTCATGTGCAAGTTACAGGACACGCAGGCGAGAGATCAGTGGCATGGCTGCCACGTACTCCAATTTGATGAAATCCACGCAGACTTTGTTGAAGACGAAATCTACGCAGATTCGGAGTAGAAAGCTTCAAAATCCACGCAAACTTGGGACAGGAAGCTTCAGGATCCACGCAGACTCGAGGCAAAAAGCTTCAAAATCTACGCAGACTTGAGGAAGAAAACTTCAGAATCCACGCAAACTTGAGATGAAGATCTCACAATACACGCAGACTTGAGATAAGACTGCCAGCTGTCTCGATTTGGCGTGCCTCGACTGACACAAAATCTCTGACAGTGATTGCTTTGTCAGTCACATTAAATGACAAAAAACTCTTTTGGTACGCCAACTTGACGAAGGCTGAGTCTTGCTGAAGAAGATTTCGAAAGTCACACAATAGTCGGCTGTGATCTCTCGAGTTCCGTGCGTACGTGGCATACGAAGAGACATTCTTCGACTGTCGTGCTGTCAGTCATAATGACTCTCTGACAAATGATGAGCTGTCTCTTCAGCGTGATTTGTAAATATTGTCCTGATCAACTGAGCGTGACTTTTGACTCTGTCCTGATCAACTCAGCGTGACTGTCATTTTTAAGGCCTACAATAGTTAGCCCGCGGTGTCTGATCGCAGCCAGTTTCCGAGAGCGAGGAATACCGCCGACAGGAGAAAGTTGCCTGCTACGCTTTCGAGCAGGGCCGGGTGTAACGGATGGCCGATCAACCACTATCTTATCTGGCAAAACAGGCGGCTTATCTGCCCCTACATCTGTCGCCGGAAAGGAAGGGTCATCTCCATCAAGCTCGTCGCCTTCGTTATCAGCAGCATCGGAGTCCGAATCCGGTACCTCGACTCTGTTCTTTCTCTTTCTTGTCTTAGCCCCCTGGGAACCCTCATCCAGGCCGGTACCAACGATGAAATTGGTACGTGGGTTAAAACCGACAGGGGACTTGTTCGCCGTGACGTGGTACAGAGATGCCATATACAAGATATCTAGTGACGCCTTGATAGCGGGAACTGAGAAAATGGTACGGGTATGGAATGTGTCATAGTAATGCCAGGCCCGGATGCCATCTAGAAGGCTACTTTCAAAGCCCAGACAAGAGCTGGGGCTGTCTAGAAAAAGCTGACTATACCCAAATTGTCGGGCGAACCTGCTAGGCAGATAGGGCTCCAAAAAGACAGTGTTACGGTTGCGATACACCAGATGAGCGGGACGGATATTTCGCAGCCACAGAAGCATCTGGCCGTCCAGAAGTTGAGGGGGCCCAATACCGTCAAGATGGACAGCCGCTATTTCCTCATCAGTAAAACGAGAAACAAATACGAAAATATTGTACATGTCTGCCCTCGCCAGTGCCATCCGAGAAGCACGCATGGTCTCAAATTTCCAAGACTCATTACGATAGCGGAAGATAAAAGCGTCGTCATCAGTTACACCGTCTCCAGAGTCCAGTCTCATCAAAGACGGGTAATGCATCAACAGCCACCCCATCAAATAATGATAGGGCAACTCGGTCCGTTCAAAATCTTTCGTCACATCACGGGAAAGGACCTTGGATGTGAAAGTGCGAAGGCTACGGTGTATAATGCACACCATGGCCGGGAGGAGAGCTAGCCGGACCCGCAAAACTGATTTCACAGCCGGAAGTATGAAATTGCGACTGATCCTCTCGATGGAACCTGCTCCGCCCGAGACTACATAGTTTCACAGCCATATCATTAAGAATCCCGCCAGGAGCGCTTTCTCCGACAACTCGTGGGTGTCCTGATAAAAATAATCGAAAGAGTCGGTCTGACTCCCGAACCTGTCACTAGAGGTGGCCACCCTCTTAGCTGACGACACTAAGGCTTTCACTGCCTCCCGGGACTGAGGACGGCGGGGAGTAACTTGACCTGAGGCATCCGTCGTGAAGAGATAGCGCACCCAGTCCTTGGTATGAGGGGCATTCCCTTCCGAGCTGTTCTCCTTTTTGGCTATTTGATGACATGTGCTATAATGGCACAATACCTCTTGATAAAGAGCCACGAAGCCTGGATACCGCCTTTCCAACTCTTCGAACTCCTCGTTCGTGGGAGTATACGCTTCAAAAGCTTCGTCCCCCCAAGGAAGCTTGGAGATCGCATGTATTTCGTAGAGCGCAAGCCCCATTTCCCCTTCGGGCGTATAGAAGGTCCCCGTGCGGCGATTATACATCTCCAGCAGAGATATAAACAATCTCTTGTTTATAGGCAAGCCATGGCTAGTGCCCCGAATAGTATGGTAAAGACCAATCTTATACAGAAAGGCCTCATACCTTCGTAAAATCCACGTAGACAGATTGGTCCACGAGGGAATCAGATGTATCCAGCTGGGGAGCATCAACCGACCAATGGGATAGGAGCCCTTCTGAGCGAGTTAGTTCATAAAAGTGTCGACTGTAGAAAATGTGAAATTGGGACTCGCCACATTCAAGAACGTACTCGGGGCCAATCCCATTACAGAACGGCTGGTGTGCACCTTGCCCGCGCACACTGACTTCAGACTGTTGTTATAATGGATGTCCCCCACGAATATCCCGCTCCGGGTAGGAGTTAAAGAATCTTCCATCTTTCGGTCTAGGGGGAGCATATTGAACCAAGATAAAGGAAAGTGACGCTCCATCTGGGGAATGCGGATCGCCATCCCGTTAAAAACAAAACTCCAGTTCTCTGACACCTCCAGAATCTGACTGTTCTTCACAGTCAAGGCATCTCCAAAGAAGAATGCGGGCTTCAAGTATTCCCCTTCTAACTTCCCCGAGGTCATCATAGCATTAAGAAAATAGAAAGGCTGATTCTTAAGGGCATTCAATCTTGCCGGAGGCTCGTCATTCGGGAACTGGTCCGCCATATGCTGAACTATATGGTCGTACCTATAGCCTAGAGCAGCTTGGGCACTTCCTACCAGGAGTTCTCCAGCAGCATTAATCGACAAATTCACTGAAAAAGAGACAGAAAAAGATAAATTAGAAGGATGGACAAAAAGGAACTAATGGGTGCTTTCGAGCTCATGCGGCTCCAACTTAACAAAGCCTTATGCGGCTCAGGAGAACACTTATGCGGCTCTATCTCACTGAAGCCTCATGCGGGTCAGGGGAACGCTTATGCGGCTCCAACTTACAGAAGCCTCATGCGGCTCAAGCTCAGCAGAACATTCATGTGGCTCCACTTAATGAAGGGTCATACGACGGTACTTTCTTAAGGCCCGCAGGGATCGGATAAGTTCGTACGGACCACGTGAAAGACATATATGTGTGAATCTATGCGGCTCAGTATAGCTTATGCGGCTTTGTTGGCAAAGCGCATATGCGGCCACAGTAGCTATTCTTATGCGGCTCGCAGCTCGACCATAGGACGAACATGTGACTCACATGAAAAAGGCTCGTGCATAAAGCATGCGACGTAGCCATAGCAGTTAGGGTTCTTCAAAACCACATAAAGTCCTTACCAGCAATGGGAGGATGGACGTCAGAGTGAGCTGCGGGCACGGCGGTCGGCGGAGGAACGGCCGCGGCTGAAGTAGAGGCAGTCTTCTTCGACGAAGATGCCGCCTTCTTGCCCTTAGCCGCAACGGTCTTCTTGGGAGCCATTGGCAATTAAAGAAGAAGATGACAATGGAGTAGGGAAATTTCAAAGTGAAAGAGAAAGTAAAGAAGTTTTCTCTCTCAAACTGCTTGGGAAGTGAAGAAAATCTCTGACACGATCTTCCGAGAGTCAGAAACTGTCATGCGGCCTTGACACATAGACAGTTGTATGCGGCCCAAGCGGAGACTAGCTCCATGCGGATCACGAAGACCAGCCCCATGCGGCTCACGAAGACCAGCCCCATGCGGCTCACGAAGACTAGCTCCATGTGGCTCACGAAGACCATCCCCATGCGGCTCACGAAGACCATCCCCATGCGGCTCACGAAGACTAGCTCCATGTGGCTCACGAGGACTATCTCCATGCGGTTCACTCATACTCATGCGGCTCAAATCATTACCATGCGGCCCAAATGTTCAGGGGGGCACTCTTGGGCAGCCTTGACACGTGGCCAGCCTTATACGGCCCAACTTTCCTGCGGCTCTGATTTCTGCTGTTTTGACACGTGGCATGATAGCAGGGCACGTGGCATCAGATTGATCGAAATCTCTCAACAAATTCCAATGAAATATTGGGATCAAATCAGATCATTTGCAAATAAGCCAATTAAAGACACGTGTCGAGGAATCCGAGGTTGGCATGACTAATCAGGAGGATTTATGTCAATCAGCATTAATTACCTATAAAATATTTGATACAATCACATTTATTGCTCAAATCTCGATGAACGGCACAGATCCAATGATCCTTAGCCGTCGACTTTCAAGAATGGACAACCATTGTAAACCATAATGAGGCCCCCCACTCTTATAAATAGCAGGGTGCCATTTCCTTGCAGGCACAGACAGACGGAGAGGGAGAGAGAGAGATATACAGAGACAAAGACCGATGCACATAGAGACATAGAGAGCCAGAGAGCCTGAAGAGAGAGCATTTCGTTATCAACGCCAAGCAGTTCTTCTACAGAGTCCAAAAGCTGCACCCGATCGTCCAAGGAGTAAGGCAGAGCGGCCGTCGCTTTCCCGAGCCTCTATCGTCACCCCCCAGAATCTAAAATAAATAATTGTACTTAGATTGCTGTACCTAGGTTTTCGTCCCTAGGCTTTCTTTGTACAAGCGAGTTTTGTATTGTGAAGTAAAAGTCCAGTCCTCCGATAATTGTTCTGTCCTTTTATATTTCATGGCAAACAACCTCATGTATCTAGACAGCCGTGACCGTATAGCGAGGTGGGTTGCACTTCAATATACGTAGCTGGCTATGTAAGCCCCCGCTCTCCAGTATTCTGGTTCTGGGGTGTTACAACATGTCTTTGCTCAGGAAGTAAAGAAGCTTCAGGCGGATCAATTCAAGCCCAGGGAGCAGGTCACTCTTGAACCATTTGAGCGAGACCATGCTTGTGTTGTTGGTGAGTACCGGGTGCCCAAGAAGCAGAAGGCATAGTTAACCAAATTTTGGTTGCAGTGAATGGTTCCTGCTGTCTAGGCTTTGTACTATTGGATTCCAAACAATGCTCTACTTAATTCCGTACAAAGTTTTGTTAAAGAGGAACAGATATTTGTTAAAGAATGACTTATGGAGATGTTTCTTTTTAATATTTAATGTTGCTGCTCTCTTTGCAGTGATTCAAAATTTTATGTGCTTTTTTACATGACATGCGACCTCTTCTAGGTGAAATCAGTTCACTTTTGAGAATGTAAACATTTTATGTAACCTTAAAAAAATAATATATATATATATATATATATATATATATATATATATATATATATATATATATATATATATATATACAAATAGGGATTTAACACATATAGTATATGGATAAGGGTATAGGATATATGCGTAATGTATAGAAAAAAAGTAAAAGATTAGGGATAAGGGTCTATGGTAGGATATATGGTTATGGTATATGGGTAATACTCGATAGATGGGAACCTTGAACAGGTAATACCTAAATGAGAGGGTATGGAGGTGTTAGTAAGAGTTTTGGGCAAGTGTTGTGTGTATTGAGTAAAGGTATGTAGGTACAGGTTTATGTAATCCATAGGAAATATGTAATAGGTTATGGTAATATTGGAATAGAGATTAAATTAGAGTAATAGGGCTTGTGTAGGGTATAAGACAATACATAGGTAATTGGGTATAAGGGGCAATAGCTAGTACAGTCTATATACATAGAGTATGGTTCCAACATACTAGAAACAAACTCGTATGACTTAGAAATGGTTAGTTAAACCAAGTTGGACTAATTTAACATGGAATTGACCTAGTTTGACCGCAAGAACCTAGTTTTGACTTAGTTGACTAGTTTTGAGCTAGTTTGACTTTCATGACCTAGAAAAGGCCTAGAAGCATATAACTAATGCATTTAAATAGATTATTTACTCTAGAATACCGAGTAACTCTGTATATCTCATATACAGGTTTGTGTGATATCAGTTTGGACCTCGATCCATATTTACTGCTGAGGACCGCATGCAAGTACATTCGATGATAGTTTTTATTTATTTGATAATTATTTTGATTCAGCTTCTGATATAGTATTATCTGACTCTCTGATGTGACACGAGTTGGTATTTTTGGATTAATTCACTTGTGACACATGCATCTTACTTGTCTGGCCTTTATTTTTTGAATCATCCACTGGAACCACCCACTGAAAACACCTACTGGCATCACTTACTATCTGACTGGACTTGTACTTGATTTACGTATCGAGATATGGATTCACTTGTACTAATTGGGATGGGAAAATACTCGAGTAGACATGTAAATATTCCTAATCATGTTGGAATCACCCCTACTTGTCAAGTATATGATGTGCCGTATTTACTACTGGTCTAATCTGGCAAGATAGCCGTCGCACACTTGTGAAATATGTGATGTACCATATTTACTACTGGTCTAATATGGAAAGATAGTCGTCGCACACTTTCCAAATGTGCGATGTGTAGTATTTTTCCCCTGTCTTTTACATGTCAAAAGATGTATTTCAAAACACACTGGTTTAGTACTTTCTACAAGAATCATATTATATTTACTGGACTCACATTATACTGGCTAGACTCACATCTGTTCTAGTTAGTTATCTTCATTTACAGTCTTTATTGTCATGTTCTTCTGGTTCAGCATATTTACTTTCCTTGTACTTTAGTTAGATGTTGTTCTATTTCATTCCCCGACTCATTCTTTTCCTACTCATCAAGTATTACTTACTATAACTGTTTATAGCATTTGTCATTTAATTGGAATTTCTAGAGTAGATGTGCTCGTTCCATCCTAACACGACAGCAACCATGGGTCCTGATCCTCAGGAGTGATTATCGAGGGGCTTAGTTACTATTTCAGCTTTATGATAGATTGACTATTGGAAATGTTGGCATATAAATATAATAAAAAAATTATTATTATATTTGAGATTTGGTTATGGATATTTTATTTAGAAGTTGTTGATATTTTAGTCTTTGTAGTTTATTAGACTTCTTTGATATCTTATCGTGCTTTAAATTATGATTGATTATTCAATGTTATCATTTATACTTGTCCTCCAATTGGAGTTAAGATATATAACAGGTACATTATATTATTGTGTGAGATTGATAGATAGTGACCTAGACAGCGTTCTTGTAACGCTCCAGTCCCAAAATACTTAGGACTAGGTACGTATCCATGCCAGCTGCATACATACGAAGTATACTCCAATGCATGAAACCATCGTATGTATACATAAGCTGTGAAATACAGTAATCCATGATACGAATCTCATCCACAATAAAAGAATCAATATAAAATAGAAATCAACACAGAATTATAATTTGTACAAAAGTTGGGCGGAGACAAGGTCCACTACCAACTATCTCAAATAAAATGCACAAGAAGGAATAAATGAAATAACAGGACAGGCCAAGTGTAATCATCTTCGAAAGGATAGAGAAGATCACAGTCTCGGCTAGAACACCTGCAATATCATAGAAGCACACACCTGGAGAGATAACCAGGTCCTTAGAGAGAGGTAACGAGATACAGGAAGAACATGCCATAAATACTGAATACAAAATATGCCACAAAGAAAATAAGTGAGAAGACAACAATAAGGTAATCTAACCGTACTACTGTGATCATGCAGTTAAGAACAAACCTCCAACGCATGGGCATCTGGCTCAGGAGCAGGAATCTCCGGTATGGTCCCATCAGGATACCAGGGACCTCAAAGCATAACATTCATCGAATGTCGGAGGCCAGCAGGAAATCAGGTATCAGGATCCAGGATCGTATCTCCACCAGAGATAACCAGCAATAGGGAAGTGCAGAAGTGACCCATACGTTAAGAAACTGTTCTTCCCACCCAATGCCTAACAGAGTCACATCCATGTCTCACATACCTCTACTAACTGTTAAGTCTTCTAACATGCCTCTACTAGCAGTTAGCCCTAACGTATGCACATGAGGGATCAGCCCACATGCAAGGACCTCTACATGCTACTCGTCTCACATATCCTAGTGGTACAACTGTGTCGAGGCATATGCAATACACTACAAACGGTAGTCCCCTAACTCTAGGTTCATATGCAATCAAAGGATAGTAACAAAGTAAACTAATAATCACTGAGCATGTAGTAAATTAAGAACTTTAATAACTAAAAATAATGAATAGTGATACGTAATAAAATGTAAACTGAATATAAATAGTATAATGACAAGGTATCTTGCCTGAGGTTATGTGCAAAAGGAAATGATCCAGTAGCTCGAACCGTCAAATAAACGAATCAAGAAAAGCCAAATCCCGCAGATAACTCTGGATGCTGCAACAAACATCACGAACGAGTTTGGAATAAAAGATATGCCTAGGAAACGCCTGTCTAAAAGTCAAATTCTGGAACAGGGGTAAATTCATAATTTCAGATCAAAACGATGTCCACCGTTGGACCCACTTTGCACCGAAATGCGTGCCAATATCTACGGTCTCTAAAGTCATCAAACTACATGTCTACATATTTTTGATGAGACGAACCCAACGGTATGTTCAATTTTGGATTCCGGTGGGCTGTAAACAAAATCGCCCGTTGAGTGGGATTGTGGGCCCGCCAAAATAGCATTTCGGTCAACCTTATCAGAATTGAACCAAACTTGGCATACTAGACCAGAAAAATAGTACGATCATGTTGGCACAAGTTTTGTCTCAATCCGACGACTGTACACGAAGGTATGGCCAAGTTTGCAAAAGGTCGATACGGGGGTATCTCGACGGATACGCACTGATCTCGTCGCACACATGCAACAAAATCGGGTTCCGTCAGTTCTCACACGTCGACAACATCCATACGCTCCTTTTGTTACGTATGGTGCACGACCACGTCGCCCGGTTTGTCGGGGCGTATGCCGTATCGGGGTGTTTTTTCTAATTTTCGAAAACAGAATATGCAATTTTTCGTAAAACTTTAACCATGTGTAACTTTTTACACACTAGATGAAAAGTGAATCCAGAAGGTTCTTACAATCTCAGTTATGTTGTCTTTGACTGCCTTTAATTAGTCTCTACAGAATCCTATTGTACAGAAAGAAAAGTGGCCGAGAAGTTGGTGTTTTAAAACAGTTTTTAATATTCCAGAAAAGTATTTTTTCTCCAACTTTGTCTCGATTTTTCGAGCAAGTTGGATGACCATGTTAAAATCCACCTGGGGATCTCGAAGAGGGTCATGTGGGCTTTCTACACGAATTTACGGATCTAAGAACGGAATTAAATTGAAGGAGAAATCGCACGGTAAAGTTAGGTACCTCCTTGTATGTTGCTGCCGTTGTTGTCGTTTGTGTTGCTGTCGCCGTGGCGACCGTGAGGCGGGACTGCTGCTGCAGGCAGCACGCCGGAGAGAGGGTAGGAGGAAGGAGAGAGGAAGAAGGAGGAAGAGAGGATTGGGTTAGGGTTTTTCTTTTGAGTATATATATATATATATATATATATATATATATATATATGTCACGACCCGCACCCTAGAGTAAGGGCACGAGACGTGAATACGTCCAGCCTACGCTGCAGTGTCGGCGGTAGAACGCTGTCCTAGGTCTCAACATCTAACAGTTTATCTCTAAACAGTTTATACTCCCCAAACGGGGGTAACATAGTAATAACAAACTCAATCACAGCTAAGGAAGAGATAGCACGATATGAATAGAACTCAAGGAAATGAAATAGATAAAACAGTAGTCTAAGATAATCCCAGCAATACAAGGTCTCAGATAAAATAATATTTACAAAACTGATCTCCAAATAAAGAGTCTAACTAGAACATGATCCAACTACAAAAGATAAAAGCCTAACTATCTAGTCTAGGCAGTCGGGGGAAAGTCCTCAGCTACTGCTGGATCCTCCTGAGGGTCCAGCTCACAGATGTCATCTAGGGCTGCCCCGTAGTAGGTGTCCAGGCAAGCCTCCTCCTCGTCCTCTGTAATATTTTCAACAGGTCCAGTCAGGACAGGAGCGAGCACAGTACATCTCAACAATTCATAGCAGGTTAGAAAATATGAACATGCAGTAAAGTAAGATACAAGTACTGAAAGAAGTGCAGTATAAAACAGAGAGAGAACTGTAATAGAAATATCTACTATACATAGAGAACTAGCAGTGACTAGTGAGTCAGAGTACAACATGAACATGTAAATGGCCTGGGATGATTCAATGAAGACACTACGGAATGATTCAATGAAGATACTACTGGTGTATTATTTACATGTCCACTTCTACTCCCCCGTACCCCCAATCAATACACAAGGATCCAGCCAGGTTATGTTATATGATTCCATGCAAGGCCCGCGAAGGAGGATACATGGATGTCCCATAAATGGGGAGTCTGGGGGTTACCCAACTGTGTAGGATTCAAGAGACTCTGTGATCATGAGGGTACATGTCACAAGTAATCAAGTGAACCAAGAGCATAGTGACACGCCATGTAAGTGAAACGCACAGAACATGTAGTACCCGATGCTCCCTAAGGATAACATCTCAAGAAAGGATCCATATAGTACCAATCCGTGTGACCGTCGTGACAGTACAAGTAAAGTAATCTACTGCAGGAAATAATTCTAAGCAGGATATGAAATGATCAGAGAATGTACTCGCCTGTATCTGAGTGTCCGATATGAATCGTACTGTCCAAGGAGTGGTGTCTGGCTCCTAAACAGAACAACACAAGTCACAACAAGTCCAGAATAGCAAAATGGAGTCCTACTATGCATTCTACATGATTCTAAGTCAATCTAGGCCAAAGTCAACTCTTGGTCAACTTTGGTCAACCCTAGAAGTCAAACTAGGTCAACCTTGTCTGAACTAGGCTGAATTAGTCTAATCAAGTCTAGCTTTGTCTATACTAGGACACACAAGCCTATACTAGCTAGTACACACCACTACAAGGCTATGCAAGCCTGAACCAAGCCTATCCCAACAATATCACATATCACAACATAGCTATATGCTATATAACTAGCATACATCAAACATGTCTAACTTATTTATCAATATACATATATATATATATATATATATATATATATATATATATACATTACATTTGGCATTCTATTTTACATAGATATACATATGCCTATTTTACATACATTACATTATATATATATATACATATATGTGTAATAAGAGAGAGGGGAGGCATGTGTGCTTGTGGGCTGTGACATACTAATGTGAAAACTGGGACTTAACCACAGTGTACAAGTGTCTATGTGCAGGAAGCAAAAGTCAGTGAAGATTAGAAAACAGGGAGGAATCATGTGTGTGATGTGTGCAGGATTATACAAGAGGGCTAAGTGTCTGTACACTTGTGTTCACAGGAAATTATCAGTGTAGAGTGTGGTGCACAGGAAAATAAATATGCAGGAATAACAGTGAGGAATGCAACATGCCAATGTATGCAGGAATTAAAATGTGACAGTGAAAGGAATGAGAGGGTGTGTATCATGTGCACAGAAAATATAGGTGACAGTGAACAGAGTGTCACATGGAAATATGCAGGAATTAAAATGAAGAGTGTGTGTGTTGTGTATACCAAGTGCAGGAAAATACTCCCAACAGTGTACAGTGAAAGCAATGTAGAAAAGTGAGTAATTAGTCTGCACAAAGGAAGGAAAGGAGATTAATTCATGTATCAAACAGTGATGCAACTGAACCCAGTTTTAGTTCAAACAACCTCAGGTTTTGTACTAGAACTAAAGCTCAGATTTTGCATTAAGGCTACACTCATTATTCAGTTAAGAAAAAGGAAAAGGAAAGGGAAATGTGTTCAGAAAGTGTGACATGATAACAGTAATAGGAAGAAGAAGAAAGGGAACCATTATGTCAATCACCACAGTTCAGTTTTCAGCCTACTCGATTCAAACCCCATTCCTACTCAAAACACAACCAAAACAAACAAAACTCAACCCACAGTTCTAATCATGATATCAGTAAATTTTAAAAAACAATTGGAAATCAAAAAAACAGTGAACAGTGTGATACAAAACTCAGGTTTTGTGTAGGGTTGTGTACATGAGTTTCATATTGTGTGAACCATAACTCAATGTCCAGTACTCAGGATGAATCAATCTCATGTAATGAAGATGAGTCTCAGTTTTTAAATCTCAGTATTGGAAAACCATTTGACTGAACTCACAAGCTCGATTTCGAAACACCTCTCCAACAACCCAATTTTGAATGTCAAACTAAACTAACATAACAATCAAACATGTGGGAATTATAAATCAGTGAAGAACATCATTAAATCAGGAAATTAAAAGTTAGGAAAAAAAACTGGAAAAACCCAGTATCAGGACAGTTTCCAAAACACCCATTCCAAACCAAAATCTCACATAAAACCCAACCTAATCATGTAAACCAATCTACACAGATTATTTAACATATTAAAATCCTAATTATCAATTTAAACATGATAAAAACATTCAAACTCGAAAACACACAGAGCAACACACCAAACTTTATTACACAGGCTATGCACAGTCAATGTGACCAGTGCACGTGTCCGCACGCACCCGACACATCTCCTCGTAACACGAGACTTGGGGGGTGTCGTGTCAGACACAGCCCCAAGCTCCACGTCCAATGGCACGTGCCCACGTGCCCTGGGCAGCCCGCACGAGCACGCTGGTAGCAGGGGAGCTACAGTGCTCGTGCACGCGTGCCTGAACCCGTGTGTGCGTGTCCAATATCGACACGACACAACACGAAAACCACTCCAGTGTCCCAGAAACGTGTAAGCGAGAACAAAACAAAGATTCCTATTCAAAAACAATGAATTAATTCGATCGAAATGCCCTTTGAGGCATTTCGTCGAACACTAAGCTATGGTCACTGATACGTGTCCAGAACGGACACAAATCCAATGACACAGGACACAAAACCTATCCAGACCTTAGGGGGACCCTTAGGACTTCCTATTGGTGAAGACTAAATAGAAATCCATGGAGGAATGGAGAAGTTATCTCTTGAAGAACAATGGGTGGAAAAGCCCCCAAATGAAATGAACTCCTCAAGCCTCCAAATCTCACAAATTATTTCTTCCTGCAACCAAATTAATTCCAGCAGCAAGAGAAAGAAATTTAGGTCCTAATGGAATTGGTTTGAAGGAAAAAGGATTCAAAATGGATTTTTAATGATTTTAGGAAGATGGGACTCACCTCTTTCCTTAAAACTTTTGAAGAACCTTAAAAGAGGCTAGCCCTAAAAACTAGGAGAGTATAAATAGAAGGGAATCCCTAGGTTAAACCTAGCTGGTCAGCCATGTTAGGTTAGGGTGGGGGTTGAGCTAGGTTTAGCTAGTCCTATCTAGTTTAGTCACAAAATGACTTCTGTAATCACAAGCCATTTATCAAATAACTTGATTCCTAAATTCCTAATTCAAGTTCTAATGAATCACTAACCACTAACTTGAGTCACACTAGGTTAGACTAGGGTCCACTTGACCTAACCAAGCCCAACTAACTATGGTTAGTTCCTAGGTTGGTCTACATGAGTCAAAACTAGTCAAAAATCAAACTAGTCCAAATAAATCCAAAATAATTTCTAAAAATTCCCATAAATTCTAATTAATACTAATAAATTTTATTTACCCCAAAAATGATAAATTTACCCTCAAACTAGAAATGTGGTGATGACAAATCTACCCTCCTTAAAAGAATTTCGTCCTCGAAATTGAAAGGCGAAATGCAACTGATGAGAAGGATAGAAAGTATACCTCACGGTCCAAAAAGATAGGGGTACCGCTCGTGCATCTAATCCTCCCGCTCCCAGGTAGACTCTCCTAGAGAATGATGCCTCCATGCGACGCGTACCAAGGGTATCACCTGGTTCCTCAGAACCTTCTCCTGTCGATCCAGAATCTCCACTGGCTGCTTTGGATAGCTGAGAGAAGGACCCACCTCAATCTCCGAATGATCGAGCACATGGCTAGGGTCAGCCACGTACCGTCTCAACTGTGATACATGGAATACGTTGTGGACCCCCACAAGTGCAGGCGGCAAGTCTAGCCTGTAAGCTACGTCACCGACTCTTCCGCTGATAATGAAGGGGCCGATGAAGCGCGGGCTAAGCTTTCCGCCTCCACCAAAACGTATCGTACCACGAGTCAGAGATATCCTCAAGAAAACTTGGTCTCCGACCTAATCACAAGCAAGGTCTCAATTAATAATAATAAACAAACATGATCAAAATCACAAACAAACAACCTAATCTAATCCTACTCTAATCTGTACCTCAAACTCCAAGGGCCTTCGGTGGCTATCGGCCCAGTACCGATGTCTGTCCTGCGCCACGCGAAGTCTGTCCCTGATGAGCTTCACCTTCTCGGCCGCATCCACAATCATCTTTGGCCCTAGCAAAGCTCTCTCACCAACATCATCCCAGGATAAGGGTGTACGGCACCTACGCCCGTACAGAGCCTCGAAAGGTGACATCTCGATGCTGGCCTAGAAACTATTGTTATAGGCAAACTCTACCAAATGAAGATGATCCTCCCAGGAACCTCCAAAGTCCAGAACGCACGTCCGCAGCATATCCTCAAGGGTCTGAATAGTCCGCTCTGACTGTCCGTCCGTCTGGGGGTGGTATGCAGTACTAAACTTGAGTTGAGTGCCCAAGCTGGTCTGCAGACTCCTCCATAAATGGGAAGTAAAACGGCTATCCCGATCTGAGACGATGCTGACCGGAACTCCGTGGATCCTGACTATCTGCCGTATATACATCTCCGCCAGCCTCTCTGTAGACGTACCCACCTTAAATGGCAAGAAGTGGGCCGATTTGGTCAACCTGTCCACGATGACCCAAATTGCGTCTTTCCCTCCTGGAGTACGCGACAATCCTGAAACGAAGTCCATCGTGATATGCTCCCATTTCCACTCGGGAATGGGAAGCGGCTGCAACAATCCACCGGACCTCTGTCTCTCTGCCTTTACCTGCTGACAGACCAAGCACCTAGCTACGAAGTGGGATACCTCCCGCTTCATTTCTGACCCCCATACATGCTCCCGCAGATCTCGGTACATCTTGTTGGCACCCGGGTGTATAGAGTACTGAGATCTGTGGGCCTCCTGTAAAATCTGCTCTCTGAGCTCCCCGCTAGGCACACATAACCTGGCACCGTGCCTCAGGGAACCATCCTCTGCAAGTAAAAACTCAGGATCCCCCACTCCAATACTGATATGCTCTCTGATACTCTGAAAAGCCACATCCTCGAACTGGGCCGCCTTGATCCTGTCCACCAAGTCTGACTGAATCTGCATCCCTCATAGCTGCATCTGCACTCCTGGCACGATCACCTCAATCCCAAGGCTCTCCAAGTCGGCAAGCAAATGCCGATCCATGGTCAAACACATGGCTGTCGGATACCTACTCAAGGCATCGGCAACCACGTTGGCCTTCCCTGGATGATACTGCAGTACAATGTCGAAGTCCTTCATCAACTCCAACCATCTGCGCTGTCTCATGTTCAACTCCTTCTGAGTGAACACATACTTTAGGCTCTTGAGATCTGTGAAGATCTCCACCCGCTCACCATAGAGATAATGCTTCCACAGCTTCAAAGCAAAAATCACTGCTGCCAGCTCCAGGTCGTGGGTAGGGTAGTTCTTCTCATGGGAACGTAACTGCCTGGAAGCATAGGCAATCACCTTTCCGTGCTGCTGCAACACACAACCCAGCCCCTTTCCTGAAGCATCACTATAAATAGTGAATCCACCGGATCCTGAAGGCAACGTCAGAATCGGAGCTGTCGTCAGCCGCTAATTCAACTCATCAAAAGCTGCCTGACACTCCTCTGACCATACATATTCAGTATCCTTCCGGGTCAACCGTGTCAACGGTTCTGCAACCCGGGAGAAATCCTGCACAAATCTCCGGTAATACCCTGCCAGCCCCAGGAAGCTCCTGATCTCTGCAACTGAAGTCGGCGCTGCCCACGCCTCGACTGCCACAATCTTCTTGGGGTCAACTGAGATACCATCTCCAGTCACCACGTGCCCCAAGAAATCCACCCGGTCTAAGAAGAACTCACACTTGGAGAGTTTTCCATAAAGCTGCTCCTTCCTGAGAATCTCCAGCACTATCCGCAGATGCTCCTCATGCTCCTCCTCAGTCTTGGAGTATATCAAGATATCATTAATAAACACTACTACAAACTGATCCAGATACTGATGGAACACCTTGTTCATCAGGTTCATAAATACAGCTGGTGCATTGGTTAGCCCAAACGGCATAACCAAAAACTCGAACTGTCCATACCGCGTCCTGAAAGCGGTCTTGGGAATATCCTCCCCCTTCACCTTCACCTGGTGATATCCTGACCTCAGATCAATCTTAGAAAATATCCGAGCTCCGCTCAACTGGTCAAACAGATCGTCGATCCGCGGCAGTGGGTATCTGTTCTTGATCGTGAGGTTGTTGAGTGCCCTATAGTCAATACACATGCGTACTGACCCATCCTTCTTCGGCACGAACAACACTGGTGCACCCCATGGCGACGAACTCGAGCGGATGAAGCCCTTGTCCTGTAGCTCATCCACCTGCTTCTTCAGCTCCACCAGCTCGCTGTTGTTCACCCGATAGACATGCTGAGAGATGGGTTCCGCTCCTGGAACCAAGTCTATCGAGAACTCAATGTCCCTGTCTGGGGGCAGTCCCGGCAACTCCTCCGGGAAAACATCCATATACTCTGCTATCAAGGGGTGTAGAATCGTCTGCTCCTCGACCGAGACTCCACAGAAGACTCCGCTGCTCTGCTCTGCCTGACGTCTGGAGTACTCGAACTCTGGCTCCCCCGGCACTCTGAACAGAACTCAACCCCCTCTGCAATCGATGCTGGCATGGTGCCTGCTCAACCAAACCATGCCTAGTACTATATCGTAGTTCGGCAATGGCATTACGAGCAGGCTCACCTCCAACTCACGGCCTCCCAAAACTACTCTCCGATCCTTACAAACATCACGCACGAGGATAATGGCACCCCCGGTCGTGATCTTGTAAGTCCTAGGCAACGATTCAGCTATGATACCGTGTCTAATCGCAAAAGATACAGATATAAAGCTATGCGAAGCACCGGAATCGAATAATGCAAAAGCTGGACTGGAGTCGAGAAGAACCGAACCTGCGATCAGCTCTCCTATCGTCTCTGCATCCTCAGCTGCCATGGCGAAAGCTCGCCCCTGCTGGCCTCCCCTGGCCTGCTGCTGGTGCTGGACAAACCTCTGCTGCTTGCGTCGGCAGGGCTGGTCCCCGCTGCTGTCCTGCTGGAGCCCTGGCTCCTCCTCCTGGGCCTGCTCGTGCTACGCGGCACTCCCTTATCTGATGGTCTGCTGAACCACACTTCAGGCACTGGCCCAGCCTCCTCCGACACTCATTGGCGACATGTCCGGGCTTCCTGCAATAGGCACAAGTAACACTCTGCCTCTGTCCCTGCTGGTGCTGCCTCTGTTGCTGCTGCTGAGGGGCTGGCCTCTGCTGAATCGGCTGAGGCTGAAACTGCCTCGGCTGCTGATACTGAAAGTGAGGCCTCTTGGCCTGGCCTCCGCTGCTGCTACTACCCCCAACTGGGTCTCTCCCTCTCTTGAGCCTAAGCTCAAGGTCATCTTCTGCAGCTAGTGCGTCCACCAGTATCTCCTCAAATGTAGTACCGCGGGCGTTCTTGGTGTAGGACTTGACCTCCTTTACCAAGCCCTTCCGGAACCTCCGGGCCTTCGTCGCCTCCGACAAGTCCTCTACAAATCTGCCCAGGCGGCAGAACTCTCCTGCATACTCCTCCACAGACTGACTCCCCAGGACTAGGGCCTCGAACTGAGTCTCGAGGGCTCCCAGCGCTGCCTCTGGAAAGAACTTCTCCTTGAACAGCTTCTTGAATGCTGCCCAAGTCTGTCCTGCTGTGCCGACCCTCGGGTCGGTCTGGTACCATGTCCGGGCCAGATCCTGTATCATGCTGGCCGCTGCCTCTATCTGGAGCCTCGTCGGAATCTCAGCCAGCCTGAAGATCTCCTCTATATGCTCGATCCACTCATCGGCATACAGGATCCCCTCTGTCCCGCGGAAGTCTCTCGGGTGCATCTTCTAGAAGTCTTGGACGCCTTTCTCCCGTGGCTGGTGCGGCTGCTGGACTGCTGCTGGCTGAGCCGCTACTCTCTCCACTGCTGTCACTGCCAGCTCAATGCCTCGAGTGAGCTCTGTCGTCTGCCTCTGCTGCTGGATCTGCTGACCCTCCATGTACTGCCTGAAGAAGGCTAGCAGCTGCACTGCAGTCTATCGTCCCTGGAGGTGGCTGCTGGTAAGGATCCTCTGGGATAACTGGGTCCTGCCTCCGAGCCGATGGGTGCATGTCCCCTGCTGCGGCTGCCGAGGTCTCAACTCGAGCTGAGGTGGCAAGAGTTGCAGTCTTCCTGGCCTCGCCGTGCTGGCTGAGAGGTAGCAGTCCCCTCTATAGCATCCTCAGGAATGGTACGCTGTGATCGAGTCTCTATCATCCTGAAGATAGACAAATAAGAGTATCAATTTCTGAGAAAGAAGCGAAATAACAAAGGCGGACAATTATAATTCAAAGGATCAGCTGACAAAAGGATTTAGATGGCAATAAAAGCAATTTTCCTAAGTGATTGAGTATCTTAAAATTAATGTCCTATATCCTATCGCAGGCTGCAGTGATACTCTAGTTCGAGTACCACTACACTTCTAGTCTAGACCTGCATGGGCCACCACTAAAAACGTGTCACGACCCGCACCCTAGAGTAAGGGCACGAGACGTGAATACGTCCAACCTACGCCAGCAGTGTCTGCGGTAGAACGCTGTCCTAGGTCTCAACATCTAACAGTTTATCTCTAAACAGTTTATACTCCCCTAAACGGGGGTAACATAGTAATAACAAACTCAATCACAGCTAAGGAAGAGATAGCAGGATATGAATAGAACTCAAGGAAATGAAATAGATAAAACAGTAGTCTAAGATAATCCTAGCAATACAAGGTCTCAGATAAAATAATATATACAAAACTGATCTCCAAATAAAGAGTCTAACTAGAACATGATCCAACTATAAAAGATAAAAGCCTAACTATCTAGTCTAGGCAGTCGGGGGAAAGTCCTCAGCTACTGCTGGATCATCCTGAGGGTCCAGCTCACAGGTGTCATCTAGGGCTGCCCCGTAGTAGGTGTCCAGGCAAGCCTCCTCATCGTCCTCTGTAATATTTTCAACAGGTCCAGTCAGGACAGGAGCGAGCACAGTACATCTCAACAATTCATAGCAGGTTAGAAAATATGAACATGCAGTAAAGTAAGATACAAGTACTGAAAGAAGTGCAGTATAAAACAGAGAGAGAACTGTAATAGAAATATCTACTATACATAGAGAACTAGCAGTGACTAGTGAGTTAGAGTACAACATGAACATGTAAATGGCCTGGGATGATTCAATGAAGACACTACGGAATGATTCAATGAAGATACTACTGGTGTATTATTTACATGTCCACTTCTACTCTTCCGTACCCCCTAATCAATACACAAGGATCCAGCCAGGTTATGTTATATGATTCCATGCAAGGCCCGCGAAGGGGATACATGGATGTCCATAAATGGGGAGTCTGGGGGTTACCCAACTGTGTAGGATTCAAGAGACTCTGTGATCATGAGGGTACATGTCACAAGTAATCAAGTGAACCAAGAGCATAGTGATACGCCATGTAAGTGAAACGTACAGAACACGTAGTACCCGATGCTCCCTAAGGATAACATCTCAATAAAGGATCCATATAGTACCAATCCGTGTGATCGTCGTGACAGTACAAGTAAAGTAATCTACTGCAGAAAATAATTCTAAGCAGGATATAAATGATCAGAGAATGTACTCGTCTGTATCTGAGTGTCCGATATGAATCGTACTGTCCAAGGAGTGGTGTCTGGCTCCTAAACAGAACAGCACAAGTCACAACAAGTCCAGAATAGCAAAATGGAGTCCTACTATGCATTCTACATGATTCTAAGTCAATCTAGGCCAAAGTTAACTCTTGGTCAACTTTGGTCAACCCTAGAAGTCAAACTAGGTCAACCTTGTCTGAACTAGGCTAAATTAGTCTAATCAAGTCTAGCTTAGTCTATATTAGGACACACAAGCCTATACTAGCTAGTACACACCACTACAAGGCTATGCAAGCCTGAACCAAGCCTATCCCAACAATATCACATATCACAACATAGCTATATGCTATATAACTAGCATACATCAAACATGTCAAACTTATTTATCAATATACATATATATATATATATATATATACATTACATTAGGCATTCCATTTTACATAGATATACATATGCCTATTTTACATACATTACATTATATATATATATACACATATATGTGTAATAAGAGAGAGGGGAGGCATGTGTGCTTGTGGGCTGTGACATACTAATGTGAAAACTGGGACTTAACCACAGTGTACAAGTGTCTATGTGCAGGAAGCAAAAGTCAGTGAAGATTAGAAAACTAGGGAGGAATCATATGTGTGTGATGTGTGCAGGATTATACAAGAGGGCTAAGTGTCTGTACACTTGTGTTCACAGGAAATTATCAGTGTAGAGTGTGGTGCACAGGAAAATAAATATGCAGGAATAACAGTAAGGAATGCAATTCAACATGCCAATGTATGCAGGAATTAAAATGTGACAGTGAAAGGAATGAGAGGGTGTGTATCATGTGCACAGGAAATATAGGTGACAGTGAACAGAGTGTCACATAGGAAATATGCAGGAATTAAAATAAGAGTGTGTGTGTTGTGTATACCAAGTACAGGAAAATACTCCCAACAGTGTACAGTGAAAGCAATGTAGAAAAGTGAGTAATTAGTCTGCACAAAGGAAGGAAAGGAGATTAATTCATGTATCAAACAGTGATGCAACTGAACCCGGTTTCAGTTCAAACAACCTCAGGTTTTGTACTAGAACTAAAGCTCAGATTTTGCATTAAGGCTACACTATTATTCAGTTAAGAAAAAGGAAAAGGAAAGGGAAATGTGTTCAGAAAGTGTGACATGATAACAGTAATAGGAAGAAGAAGAAAGGGAACCATTATGTCAATCACCACAGTTCAGTTTTCAGCCTACTCGATTCAAACCCCATTCCAACTCAAAACACAACCAAAACAAACAAAACTCAACCCACAATTCTAATCATGATATCAGTAAATTTTAAAGAACAATTGGAAATAAAAAAAATAGTGAACAGTGTGATACAAAACTCAGGTTTTGTGTAGGGTTGTGTACAAGAGTTTCATATTGTGTGAACCATAACTCAATGTCCAGTACTCAGGATGAATCAATCTCAGGTAATGAAGATGAGTCTCAGTTTTCTAATCTCAGTATTGGAAAACCATTTGACTGAACTCACAAGCTCGATTTCGAAACACCTCTCCAACAGCCCAATTTTGAATGTAAAACTAAACTAACATAACAATCAAACATGTGGGAATTATAAATCAGTGAAGAACATCATTAAATCAGGAAATTAAAAGTTAGAAAAAAAACTGGAAAAACCCAGTATCAGGACAGTTTCCAAAACACCCATTCCAAACCAAAATCTCACATAAAACCCAACCTAATCATGTAAACCAATCTACACAGATTATTAAACATATTAAAATCCTAATTATCAATTTAAACATGATAAAAACATTCAAACTCGAAAAACACACAGAGCAACACACCAAACTTTATTACACAGGCTATGTACAGTCAACGTGACCAGTGCGCATGTCCGCACGCACCCGACACGTCTCCTCGTGACACGAGACTTGGGGGGTGTCGTGTCAGACACTGCCCCAAGCTCCACGTCTAATAGCACGCTCCCACGAGCCCTGGGCAGCCTGCACGAGCACGCTGGTAGCAGGAGAGCTACAGTGCTCGTGCACGCGCGCCTGAACCCGTGTGTGCAGTGTCCAATATCGACACGACACGACACGACACGAAAACCACTCCAGTGTCCCAGAAACGTGTAAGCGAGAACAAAACAAAGATTCCTATTCAAAAATAATGAATTAATTCGATCGAAATGCCCTTTGAGGCATTTCGTCGAACACTAAGCAATGGTCACTGATACGTGTCCAGAACGAACTACGAATCCAATGACACAGGACACGAAACCTATCCAGACCTTAGGGGGACTCTTAGGGCTTCCTATTGGTGAAGACTAAATGGAAATCCATGGAGGAATAGAGAAGTTACCTCTTGAAGAACAATGGGTGGAAAAGTCCCCAAATGAAATGAACTCCTCAAGCCTCCAAATCTCACAAATTGTTTCTTCCTGCAACCAAATTAATTCTAGCAGCAAGAGGAAGAAATTTAGGTCCTAATGGAATTGGTTTGAAGGAAAAAGGATTCAAAATGGATTTTTAATGATTTTAGGAAGATGGGACTCACCTCTTTCCTTAGAACTTTTGAAGAACCTTAAAAGAGGCTAGCCCTAAAAACTAGGAGAGTATAAATAGGGAGGAATCCCTAGGTTAAACCTAGCTGGTCAGCCATGTTAGGTTAGGGTGGGGGTTGAGCTAGGTTTAGCTAGTCCTATCTAGTTTAGTCACAAAATGACTTGTGTAATCACAAGCCATTTATCAAATAACTTGATTCCTAAATTCCTAATTCAAGTTCTAATGAATCACTAACCACTAACTTGAGTCACAGTAGGTTAGACTAGGGTCCACTTGACCTAACCAAGCCCAACTAACTATGGTTAGTTCCTAGGTTGGTCTACATGAGTCAAAACTAGTCAAAAATCAAACTAGTCCAAATAAATCCAAAATAATTTCTAAAAATTCCCATAAATTCTAATTAATACTAATAAAATTTATTTACCCCAAAAATGACAAATTTACCCTCAAACTAGAAATATGGTGATGACAATATATATATATATATATATATATATATATATATATATATATATATATATATATATATATATATATAATTTCTTTATATATATATATATATATATATATATATATATATATATATATTTACATATATATAAAATATATATATATATATATATATATATATATATATATATATATATATATATATATATATATATATATATACAAAAAAAAAAAAAAATATATATATATATATATATATATATATATATATATATATATATATATATATATATATATATATATATATATATATGTATATATATTTATATATATATATATATATGTATATATATTTTTATATATATATATATATATATATATATATATATATATATATATATATATATATATATATATATATATATATATATATATAAGGGTTGGGGGGTCGGCCTTCTTTGTTGGCCGCAAGGTGATTGCTGCTGCTTGCTTTGTGGTGGACGGCCATGCTGCTGCTACTTCCTTTGTTGTGGTCGGTTCCCATATGGTGGGGCCGACTACACATTGTTTTTTTTCTATTCAAATCAAATCTCTTTAAATATTTTTTTTTAAATATATATATATATATATATATATATATATAATATATATATATATATATATATATATATATATATATATATATATATATATATATATATATATATATATATATACATATATATATATATATATATATATATTATATATATATATATATATATATATATATATATATATATATATATATATATACATATATATATATATATATATATATATATACATATACACCATAAATATATATAAAAATCCAAATAACAATTTAAATGTTATCTAATCCAAATATTTAATATATTTAAATATATCTAATATATATATATATAAATATATATATATATATATATATATATATATATATATATATATATATATATATATATATATAAATTCAATTCACAATAAATCAACGCAAAATAATAATATCTCAATAGATTAAACATGTTTATTGAATCTACACAAAATAAATTTAATAATAATAAATTAATAAAATCGTCCAAATGGGTGAACTCATACCGTACACCCTTATCCGGGTCCAAAAATTTGTACCATTTTTGTAACACATTAATAAATAATAAAAATAGCCAATTTTTGTACCACTAATTAAAAATTAGAAAATATTCCTCAAACCTTAAAATAAATTAAGAAATATTTGTACATACATAAAATATGCCTACATGGTCGTCATTGGTCACACCACATGCCTACTTGGGCTTGGGTTCAGTCCGGGCCGTGTTCGGACTGGTTTGAATTCATCTAAAAATTAATATATAAAATAATATTTAATAAAAATAATTTAAATGAGTCAATTTACAACTTGGCCTGATTTTCCTAGTTGGGACAGAACTATGGCTAGGCCTTCTACAGCATGGCTAATATACTGGTCAAAGCACACTGCTACATCTTTCGTGCCAAAATTCATGATCGTCTAGTGCTCCAAAACTCAACAATGGCTAAGGTCATTTCTAAAAAATCATAAATTCATTTTTAAGTCTTTTTAAATAACAAAAAAAATATATTCTCAAAAATTTAGGGGTTTTACATCCTACCCAACATACAAGAATTTCGTCCTCGAAATTAGGAATAATAGGGTAGATAGTTTTGAGGGATATAAAGAGTTCTTCAGTACCAAAATACAATTAAATTTAGAGGAGGCGATGAAACGACGTTCAACACAACGATGCATTAGAAAATAGTGAAGTCGATATATACAAGATATATCATGGTTATGGATTTGAATAAGGATTGTTAGTGAAGGTAACAAAATTTTGATAATCCAAATTAGAGAGCAGTGAGGACTTGAGTAGATCAACGAGAATAATTTAAACCTTTTGGAGATGTGGTTCCTTGAGGGAGAACTGGATACTAATCGTCTTGGTTGAGGGTTTGATTAAGTGGTGATCAGAATCATTCTCGTGTGGTCAAGTATGATTGGAAAGGGAATGATGACAATTCTAGGGTTGAAGAAATGAGGAGTAGTTAAAGGCGATGATACAGCCACTTGAGTCGGTCGGTGGCTATCTAAATTTGTGTATAATTAACTGATAGGGCAACCAAAGATGATACCTTGAGTCTCTCTAGCAAGTACAGTGCCTTGTCTTTCGAAAATAAGTAAAAGACAAGAATAACAAAGGTTTCAAAGACGGTGCTGTTGAGTACGAATACGAGGTTCATAGGCGACGAAATAATTCAAAAAAGAATTTCCAAGGCTGTCGCGGATGAGACTCTAAGGCAAGTTTAACTATGTCTCCATCCACGTAGAATAATACAAGAAAAGCAAACCAAAGTGCAATAGGTTGATCAGACCATCATACACCGGTTCTGATTAGATAATATATTAGTGGGTGCACCCAATAAAATATGTCATGCCAGCTTGATAAAAGATAAGTTTGCAAAACTAAAGCTAATTTAGCATCATAAGATTTTTGAAATATAAGTAAGGGAGGTAATAACGAAGGAATTTAATTAGTCCAAGATCTTTTAAAATTAAGTCTTGCCCGAAGTGTGGGCCTATACAGTTGTCCTAGTTTTCTTCACTTGCGGTTTGGTTGTATAGATAAGTTAAGGTCCTCTGAATTTCTAGTCTAAGTGAACTCATCAACATGATTCATAAGGACAAAGGATTTGTTAGGTTGTGAGATATTCTACCTAACTTACAATAGTTCAACTAATAGTGTGATGGGACAACGGGTCAAGCAATCAAGATAATGCACAAATTTAAGCATTTAAGGAATTAAGTAGAACAAAATCACATATCGGGTCGAAAGAATTGAGTCGAGATTGAATCCCTATCCGTGGTCGAAAAATATATCGGTATCATGGTAAAGATTATAGTTTAGCCATTTTGATGAGAAGGTCATATCATGAAAATAGTGTGCAAGGAGACGCATTTTAGTCGAACATGATATGTCTACAGAAAGGTGGGCTCGTCTAGGTCTTACATATCAAATTTGTTGGTAGGAAAAGTCTTAGTGTTGTACTCCAAATATCCAAGTCACGGTAATGGACGCCAAAAGATCAAAAATAGAAAGTGGGAGTTCATGGGTTGACAATTTATGCACAAAAATAAAGTAGATCAAGTTAAAGCATGTGATAAAATTAATTAAGGAATCCAGTAAAATAATAATTTAGGGACACAGTTCTAATGAGAAGATAGTCTTCTAGATGAATACAGTCAAGAAGCGATCAATTCGTTATTCAAAACGCAAATGGTTAGTAGGTCACGAGGAAAGGTCGAGTAAGTCAAGACTAGGATACAGTCGCATAGTTTGGGAGATGACTAACTACACTTGTGTACATACTACTATCATGATCATGAGTGATATGGCAATTATTATGGAATACATCTAACTTATTAGGACTATCTTGGTGGCCTACCTTTAAAATTTTAACTCAAGTTCCCTCCAAAAGTTTCTTAATAAAAACTTTCAAAAATAAATTTACCATATTTTTTATTCACTCTAAGCCGTCCAACTTAATCATGACTTAAGTTTTAAATCCCTTCCATAAATCTCAAAGTAAACCTTTATCACGTTACTACTAACTTTTCCAAAATTTAACATTTTCATTCCAACTTTTAAACTCAAGAGTTCATCAATCATGAATCTATAAAAATTTCAATATTACTTCATAACTTTAAAACTCCAAAAATTTTCTCAAATAATCCTCAAGATAAACCCTTAGCATATAACGAGCAATCTAGAATTTACCGCTCAATATTTTAACGCACTCATCAACCATAACTTCTATTTCTAAGTCATTCAAACATAATCACAACTTTTTAAACTGGTAAACTCCTCTAATCAATCAAAATAACTTTTCTTAGCAATCCAACTTAAGCTCATTATTCAAATGATCCTATCAGTCATAATCATTTTTTTTTCTAAAATTTGATATCCATGATCACAACTCTTTAAACCCAAAATCTAATTAGATTTGTAAATCTTAATTCAAAGGGCACAATTTCAAGTTTGAAATTTTTCCTCAAAATCGTTTTCATATCTTCCAAATGTTTTAAACCAGACTTTGTACTATCACTACGTCAAACTTACAACTCAATATTTTACAAACTTATTAATCGTGAATTGTATGACTTAATTTAAAATCTTGAGAATTTACCAAATTTGATCAATCTCACTCATAAATCTTGCAGAAATATTTAAAATTTAAAATCCTTTGCAACTAAATTTATATCTTTTCAAGGATGTATAGCTACAACCCAATAAATCATTAACACTTTCAAAGACCTTCAAAATTCAAAACTTCCAAAAATCAAAATCAATTTTCTTTCTCCATTGTATATAGATTCTAAAATTTCTTTTGTAGTATCAAATAAAAATCAATTCTTCAAAGCTAGTAATGTTGCTTCTACCCACTTGGATTTAACTAATCCTTCTAGGAAAATATGGTTTCTCTTATCCTTATATCTTTATAACTCAAATAGGGCCTCAATGCCTACTAGTTGTCATTGCAATCCTTCTAGCCATATGGTTGACCAATAAGTATATAGTAGTATAGTCATCCCTCTAACCATGATTAAGCACAAAAAGATAAGGATATTGGTAGAAAGAGTTCAAGCAAGATATAAAAATCAAGGGAGACAACGAGAGTTTGGAATTTGAAGCCAAGGGAAGAGGTCAAGTTGTATGGATGAGATCCCTAGATTCTAATCCTATGTTGCAGGCTTACATCGATACAGTAACATAACCGAAGTGACAAACTCGACCTGCATGGGCCACTACAAAAATATGTAACGCCCCAGTCCTAAAATACTTAGGACTAGGTACGTATCCGTGCCAGCTGTATACATACGAAGTATACTCCAATGTATGGAACCATCGTATGTATACATAAGATGTGAAATGCAGTAATCCATGATACTAATCTCATCCATAATAAAAGAATCAATATAAAATAAGAATCAGCACAGAATTATAATTCGTACAAAAGTTGGACGGAGACAAGGTCCACTACCGACTATCTCAAATAAAATGTAAAAGAAAGAATAAATGAAATAATAGGACGGGCCAAGTGTAATCATCTTCGAAAGGATGGAGAAGATCACGGTCTCGGCTAGAACACCTACAATATCACAGAAGCACACACCTGAAGAGATAACCAGGTCCTCAGAGGGACGTAACAAGATACAGGAAGAACATGCCATAAATATTGAATACAAAATATGCCACAAAGAAAATAAGTGAGAAGACAACAATAAGGTAATCTAACCTTACTACTGTGTTCATGCAGTTAAGAACAAACCTCCAACGCATGGGCATCTGGCTCAGGAGCAGGAATCTCCGGTATGGTCCTATCAGGATACCAGGGACCTCAAAGCATAACATTCATCGAATGTCAGAGGCCAGCAGGAAATCAGGTATCAGGATCCAGGACCGTATCTCCACCAGAGATAATCGGCAATAGGGAAGTGCATAAGTGACCCATACGTTAAGGAACTGTTCTTTCCCACCTAATGCCTAACAGAGTCACATCTATGTCTCACATACCTCTACTAACTGCTAAGTCTTCTAACATGCCTCTATTAGCAGTTAGTCCTAACGCATGCACATAGGGGGATCAGCCGACATGCAAGTACCTCTACATGCTACTCATCTCACACATCCTCGTGGTACAACTGTGTCGAGGCATATGCAATACACTACAAACGGTAGTTCCCCTAACTCTAGGTTCATATGCAATCAAAGGATAGTAACAAAGTAAACTAATAACCACTGAGCATGTAGTAAATTAAGAACTGTAATAACTGGAAATAATGAATAGTGATACGTAATAAATGCAAACAGAATATAAACAGTATAATGGCAAGGTTTCTTGCCTGAGGTTATGTGCAAAAGGAAATGATCTAGTAGCTCGAACCGTCAAATAAACAAATCAAGAAAAGCCAAATCTCACAGATGACTCCGGATGCTTCAACAAACATCACGAACGAGTTTAGAATAAAAGATATGCCTAGGAAACGCTTGTCTAAAAGTCAAATTCTGGAACAGGGGCAAATTCATAATTATGGGTCAAAACGATACCCACCGTTGGACCCACTTTGCACCAAAATGCGTGCCAATATCTACGATCTCTAAAGTCGTCAAACTATATGTTTACAAATTTATTTTGATAAGACGAACCCGAAGGTATGTCCAATTTTGGATTCCGGTGAGTTGTGCACAAAATCGCCCGTTGATTGGGATTGTGGGCCCGCCAAAACAGCATTCCGGTCAACCTTCTCAGAATTGAACCAAACTTGGCATACAGGACCAGAAAAATAGTGTTGTCATGTTGGCATAAGTTTCGTCTTAATCTGACGACTGTACACGAAGTTATGGCCAAGTTTGCAAAAGGTCGATACGGGGGTATCTCGACTGATACGCACTGATCTCGTCGCACACATACAACAAAATTGGGTTCCATCAGTTGCCACACATCGACAACATCCATACGCACCTTTCAATGCGTATAGTGCATGACCTACGTCGCCCGATTTTTTCGGGGCGCACGTCGTATTGGGGTGTTTTTCTAATTTTCAAAAACAAAATTTATAATTTTTCGTGAAACTTTAACCACGTGTAAATTTTTACACACTAGATGAAAAGTGAATTCCAGAAGGTGCGTTACAATCTTGGTTATGTTGTACTTGACAGCCTTTAATTAGTCTCTACAAAATCCTATTGTACAGAAAGAAAAGTGGCCGACAAGTTGGTGTTTTAAAACAGTTTTTAATATTCCAAAAAAGTAGTTTTTCTCCAACTTCGTCTCGATTTTTCGAGTAAGTTGGATGACCATGTCAAAATCCACCTGCGGGATCCCGAAGAGGGTCATGTGGGCTTTCTACACAAATTTACGGATCTAAGAACGGATTTAAATTGAAGGAGAAATCACACGGTAAAAGTTAGGTACCTCATTGTATGTTTCTGCCGTTGTTGTCGTTTGTGTTGTTGCTGTCGCCGTGGCGACCGTGAGGCGGGGCTGCTGCTGCGGGCAGCACGCCGGAGAGAGGGTAGGAGAAAGGAGAGAGGAAGAAGGAGGAAGAGAGGGTCGGCCTTCTTTGTTGGCCGCAAGGTGATTACTGCTGCTTGCTTTGTGGTGGGACGGCCATGCGGCTACATCTTTACTGCTACATCTTTACTGGTCAAAGCACACTGCTACATCTTCAGTGCCAAAATTCATGGTCATCTAGTGCTCCAAAACTCAACAATGGCTAGTTCATTCCTAAAAAAAATCATAAATTGCATAAATTTATTTTTAAGTATTTTTAAATAACAAAAAAAATATTCTAAAAAATTTAGGGGTTTTACAGTTCTACTGCTGATGTTGTGGTGTAGGCTATACATTGTTCACTACTCGTGCCCCTATACCGGGTGTGGGTCATGACAAGGCTGGTCCTTCCTGGTATCCTTCTAGTGTAGATGGCTGCGGTATTCCTGGTCCTAGAGCTACTGGCCCTTACAACTACTACTGAGTTGGTGTTGGAGCCAAACTGTGTGAGGTGTGTCAATCAGGGCAATCTCAAATTTTATGGCCACTAGAGCCTCAATTGAAGCAATGCTTTAACCATCGGTGAGACTCTCTCTTATGGTGCCCTCTCCTTCCATAAAATTGGCAAGTTTGTGCATTCTGGATTTGGTATCGTGCTTCTCGTTGTTGATATTGTGCTGAAAGTTGTCGCTCAGGGCCTCCTAAGCAAGTTTCACCTAAAAAATTGCTAAAGCATTGTATTTTTGGGTTTCTTGTGCTTCCCTGTGAAGGAGCTCTTGACTTCTAACAGTTTCTAACACTACGACATAGGAAATTTTGGATTGCCCTGTGGTGTTTGTCTTAAGCTCATGTCTTAATCCATTATAAAACCTCTTAGCTCTGTCTATCTCTGTTGGAATGCAATTCCTCACAGAATTTGCTCAATCGATTAAATTTTCGTATCATACTCATCCATCGTCATGTCCTCCTACTTCAGGTAGAGGAACTGGTCGTATATTATATCACGAATAGTGGCTGGAAAGTACCTCTCGTTGAAGAGTTTATAAAATCTTTCGGCCCAATACTGATTGGTACCCAAGCGTCTCTCCTCTACCTTCCACTAATGATGGGCATTGTCCTCAATTAGTAAATCAACGGCTGTCATCTAATCCTTCTTAAGCAATTATGACGCCTTTAACAACTTCTCGGTGCTAATTAGCCAAGAAGAGATTTCTAATGGACTTTCGGTACCCTCGAAAGTCTTCGGGTTCATTTGCACAAAATCTTGAATATTGCCTAAGTATGGTTGGGGCTCTAGTACAGGTGCTAGTACTGGGGTGGTGGTGGAGATGGGGGTCTATTTAGAGGGGCCATCATATTTTGTCTCAATAACTCAGTTTGCTGCCACTGAGCCTACAATAAGAAATAAAGGAATTAGGTGGTCTCATCTCCATCGATCGAAGGCATAGCATCGGCGGTCCAGTTTGATTGATGAAGAGGTGGAGGAATCGATCCTTCCTGGGGTACTGAGGTCTATTGATTAGGCTGTCCTAACTAGGGTTCAGAGGTTTGGGGATAATGATAAGTAGATAGGGTTGTTTGATCTGGCTAAGATGTCTGTCCTTGCTGAAGAGGTATGGTTGAGGTTACTGTCGGAGGCTACGAGGGAACTTGCTCCTCTTGGGCTGTCGAGTCAACATAGGTGATGGCAAGAGAGGACAACACGACGCTACTAAGATTCATTTTCTAGCACGAGATATAAGAATTTTGTTTAAATAGTTTCAAGCTAGATGCAAGTCAAGTAGTCAAATAAGAGTTCGAAAAGGAATCAACGAAGGTATCATGCATGTAGATGAGATTCCTAATTTCTAATCCTATACGTATGTGTGCTCAGCAAGTAACGTAATCGAAAAAATATTTTCTAGACCTACATGGGCCACCACAAAAATATATAACGCCTCAGTCCCAATATACGTAGGAATAAGTATACGTAGCATGCTAGCTGTATGCATATGTAGTACACTCCAATATATGAAACTCTATATACATACATAAGTTGTATGATATGAACTCCAGTTAATAACAATATTTCATAGTCATCGAAATTATCCATATCTCATCCTCAATAGTAATAAAAGAAATAGTCCATCATAAATAAATAAATAGTCAAAAAAATGATAGCTGGGTTGAGACAAATCCACTACCAAGCTACTGAACCAAACTAGAAAAGAAAAATGGAGTCCGACCTCCAAAATAAACAAGTAAAAGAAATGACAGCTAAATAGGCTCCTCAGCCAAAAAGGAATAACTATGATCAGAAATTAGAACCCTCTCGATCGAGAATGATGAGTCGGGTCCAGGGTTATACTCCTGTGGGAAGTCCTGATCGTCTATACCTGGAGATCACCAGGTCCTGAGAGGGGCGTAACAAAATACATAAAATATGCCATATAAACAGAATATAAACTGCTCAATCAATAATTTAGATCATAACATGGTCTAATACTCCATCCATAAATTAGTGTATCATCTCCTCAACCAAACAAAGACAAGAGATGGTACCCTAAACCATAATGAAATATTTTTCCATGCCATAATCCGATGTAGAATTCGGATCACAACATGGTTCAGTATTTTATCATCGGAAGTAGTGAACCACATCTACAACCAAACTAGGACAAGATATGGCACACTAATTGACGACAAAATACTATTCCAAGCCAAGATCAGGTATAAGTATACAACCCATACGTAAAGTACATATACATAAATGGATAAAGGTCGCCTAATCATTCTAAGTAGAAAATGCATTTTTGAGAACAGTACATGGTCGCATGATTACCAAATCAAGTCAAGAATAATATTGTACCTCAGTAGCGAGTCTAAATAATATATACCATTCCTCAGTATCGAGCAAGTCTATAGCATATAGTCTGCCTACCATTTCCTCAGTAGCGAGCAAGTCTATAGCATATAGTCATCCTACGATAGATTAGGAGGTAGTCAACGTCTAATCGTGTTATTCCTGCCCAATGTCCTATATAGTGCAACTAATAACTACTAAGTCTTCCAGCATGTACGCACATCCTTTACGTACCAGCGGCCAGTCGACTACTCAAATTTGAGACCTATATGCAACTCGTAATTCGTGTATCATATGTGTCAAGGCTAATGAATGCGTCACAAACATAGGCCAGTCTCCTAAATCTAAATCGATGCATAAAATAACAAAAGTAATACGAACATGACTAAACAATTATTTACATAAAATAAATAAAGGCAACAAAAATAACAATAATTAACTAAATAAGTATGATAAATGACAGTAAATCATCAGAATATTATGGAAAATTATCTTGTCTGGTGACGACATGGTGATCTGACAACTTCTAGAAGGCAAATACGATAAGCCGATAGAAGCAACATAGGTGGAACTTTCGCAAATGCCTCCGGATGATGAAATAAATATCACCAATATTTCTAGCATAAGAAAGATGTCTTGGATCGACTACCCATAAGTCCAATTATGGACACATGGGTAAAATCGTAATTTTTGGTCATAATAATGTCTACTGTTGGACCTGCTTTGCACCAAAAAGTGTGCCAAATCCTATATATATATATATATATATTGTTGTTGAGAACATCAACTTTATTGAATAAAAGAGAGCAGAAACTCAAAATACAAGAGAAAAGAAAACGAAGGGAACTACTGCCATCCTAATGGAAATACAATATTATGTCGACAACGGCGTAAGGCTTTGAATATCTGTCTTCGATTTTCATGCAGCAGATGAATGGCATCGTACGAGTAGTTTTTATATTTTATTTATTTCTATTTTTCCATAAAACCCAGCAAGCAGCCCCGACTACTATCTGTTTCAAATGAAGATTTCTCTTTCTCCACCATAAGTGAAACCTCTGAATCAATGCAGACGGATTCCCCGATATATGAAACTCTTGTTGTAGCGAGGACCAAACATGTCAAGCCAAGTCCCTTCTCTAAATATATGCACAATTGTTTCCACTGAATTCTTCGAATAGCAATGACATTTTGAGGCCATGTTGTAGCCGAGCTTTTGTACATTGTCATCAGTTGGTAGTTTCTTAAGGAGAATACGCCAAAGTAAAACCGACCACTTTAAGGGAAACATGAGCTCCAAATATATTTAAATAGGGTTGCTTTGGAAGAGGAACCCTGGAAACTCTCCATGCAGAAGTGATCGAGAATCTTCCTACATTCGAAGGAGGCCACTGCCAATCATCTTACAGCGTAGCCGGCGATACAATGTATCAATCCCTACTGTCGCTGCCAATGAGCAGCCTCTTCCAAATAAATGAAGCTTTCGAATTTGGAACTGTCTCCTCCAATTTATGAAATTTGCAGTACTTCGCTTTGAAGAAGGAGGTCCAAACACAGTGGGGATCGATATAGTAGGGATTTACATATAAATATATATATATATATATATATATATATATATATATATATATATATATATATATAATTTAAAAAATAGAATCAATATATATGTTGTTTGCGTATATTTGCTTATTAATTACTACTACTAAACATATTTTTTTCTCAATCATATTATTATGTATCAGGCACAAAATATCGAAGCCTATACAAGTAAGCGCATCAAGCGCGAGCTGAAAACAGACAAGCAAAAGGTCCGTAGCAGAAAATCGCTCGCAAGGACGAGCGCCACGCTAGGACAGAATAGACCGGATGAAATCTAGTAGAATGCGAGCAACACCTTCTGATCTTGGAGATTTGTCGTAAAGTTTCCCTGAGCAGCTGGTTGGGGTTGTATTGGCGACCTTCATATCTAAATTTGTTTCGATTCTTCCAAAGGACCCAGATCCCGGCGGCTGCTACGATCTGATGCCCGTGGGAGGAGCCCCAACTGGCGAGGAGATCGTTGAATCCCCTGACTTGAAGATCGTGTCTGCATCGAAGGGAGAGGCTGTCCCATAGGCTAGCGGCGATATCGCCGAAGGGCAGACGTGCTCGACGGTTTCTGGCCGGTGAGAGATACAGCAGTGGCATTTCGATGCTAGGCTGAAGCTAGTGGAGGTTAGCGAGTCGTCGGTAGGAAGCTTCCTGCGATATGCTCTCCATAGAAGAATATACCATTTAGAAGGGATGCAGGACTGCCAGAATGGGACGATTATTGGAGATGGCACAATAATTTCTCTAATTACTATCTTGGCCGACACTAACGAAAAGCTTCCATCGGACGAGGGGATCCACTTCTAGACGTCTGGGTCGTTGCAGAGTTGGGTGCCAACGGCGACAAGTCTGCCTTCGACCTCTGGACCAAGCCAGTCTCTAACCCTGTCCCATTGCCAGCCGGATTCGGGATTCTAAAGATTGCAGATCAAGCAGTTCGGTGGGGCGTTAGGGGTTGGATGGAGGATGGCGTTACCGAGCCACCGTTTATGGCACAGCGATGACCAACCGTTTCTCGGCTGTAAGCTAATGTGGGGTTCAGCGAGGTGACGCCCATGAAGGATACGGCACCAGGATGTCGACGATCTGTTGTTAGCAACCACGGTCACGGGGTAGTGATATCGAAAATATCTGGCCATTCATGAACCTAGTCCAGTGAGAGGTGTCCATACGGAGCTTCCACCACAGCTTTATGGAGCAGGCGTCGATGATGCTAGTCAGTTTACTGAAACCTAGCCCGCCCTCGTTCGTGGGTCTAGCCATAGAGTCCCAGCTGGCCTAGTGGTGCCTGTCCCTACCATCGGAGTGGCCCCAGAAGAAGTTGGAGAAGAGGGATTCCAATGAGGATAATACCATCTTAGGAGGGGAACAGACTACCAGGGTGTAGATGGGGATGGAGGATAGAACGTGCTTGATCAGGATCATCTTACCGCCCGGAGATAGGGTCGCATTGTGCCAGCCCTCGATTTTTTCCTGATTTTGCTCACCAGTGTTTTCCATAAAGAAATTCTCTTTATTTGTTGTGTTTCTGGGAAAATTACAACTGTAGGAATCCGATCTAGAAGACGATCGCTTTATCCCTTAGACTATGTGAAGAAGAAAAGCTGTCAAAATTTTGACAGTAGATATCAGTGTATCTGTACAATGAATGAGAAAAAGAACTCTATTTATAGAGTCAAAAATAATAACTGAAAAGATAACTACCTCACCACTGGTGCACTTGAAAAGTCACGCATACTCTAAATACACGCAGGGTTAATGAGTAGTTACTGGACGTGGCCCGTAACTGTTGGACACATGGCATCAGTGCATGGGTCGTGTGCAAGTTACTGGGCACGCGAAAGAGAGATCGGTGGCATGGCTGCCACGTACTCCAGTTGAAATGAAATCCACGCTGTCTTGCTGAAGGCAAAAATCCACGCAGTTTCGTTGACGCAGACTCGTTGAAGGCGAAATCCATGCAAGCTTTGAAGAAGAATACTTCAGAATTCACGCAGGCTTTGAGAAGAATAACTCAGAAGTCACGCTAATGTTTTGAGGAAGGAGAAGGTTCAGAATCCACGCAAACCGCCAGCTGTCTTGATTTGGCACGCTTCGTCTGACACAAAATCTCTGACATTGATTATATTGTCAGTCACATTAAATAAAGATAAGACCCAAAGTCACGCCAATCTTGGTGAAGAGTGAGTCTTGCTAAGGAAGATTTCGAAAATCACACAAAAGACGGCTGTGATCTCTCGAGTTCTGTGCATACGTGACATACGAGGAGACATTTCTCGACTGTTGTGTTGTCAGTCATTATGATTCTGACGTATGGCTGAGCTGTCTCTGCGTGATTTCTAAAGGAGATGGCCAGGCAGAACTTAGCGTATCTTTTGTGCTGCTTCTTGGATCACTCTGCGTGACTTGTTCTGATCAACTCAGCGTGACTTCATTTTTGAGGCCTACAAAACCCCCTTCAAAGTTTTCAAAAAATGATAAAATATTTTCAAAATACTTTGAAATAGAGATGATGAAATGAGTTAAAGTCACGCTAAGAAAGAGATTTTTATCCCTAAATGATTGGACTGTTGGGATTCTGTGCGGTTAGGATCCCGTATCAAGCTCCTAAATCGAGATGAATCATGATGGGCCGTTTAGAATGAACCTATAAATAAGCCATAGATTACTTCTTTTCTTCTTTACTTGCTTTTGAAAGAGAGAACCCACAGAAGAGAACTTCATCTTCGCCGACGAACTCCTTCTTCCCCGACTTCTTCTTCTCCTTTCTCAGTCAAAATAGCTCCCAAGAAAGCTGATGCTCAGGCCAAGGGGAAAGCCCCTGCAACTTCTTCGCGTGCCACTACTGACAGACTTCCTCGACAGGAAGTTCCGCAAGCTCCTATGCATCGTAAGTGATGGAAGAACATGAACTGTTGAAGACGAGTTTGATGAAGATGAACTCCACATAGAACTTTTTAGGATCTTAAAATAATAAACTTCAGAAATATATCCCCCCTTCTTAGGGCAAAGGATATTAATAAAGTATGCCTCCCTCTTTAGGGTCGGCCATACTTCACATCTTCGTGTTTACGAAGCTCTGTGTTCCACGCAAAAGGAGCATGACTCTCATGATTCTGCGTGACTTTTTACGTTGACAGAAATGTCCATATTGAAATAGTTACGCAGCTTTCAGGATGACGCTGCGTGATTTTTCACATGTTGATAGAGATATCAATGTTGAACTATTCACGCAGACTTCTGAGAGTCATCTTCTGGATAGATTAGTCTTCATCCTAATCTGTCTGGATTTTGCGTGAATAACTCACTCAGTATGTCATGGTAGTATATCCATATAGAGTCTATATCTGACTTTGTCTTCTGCTATTTCTTATAGTGAACATCCGAAGCGAAGAAGCAGATTTTGAAGGGTGCTTAAGTATCTCATTTAAGCATGATTTATCTCATGTAACATTCCCTCAATTTGATCTTCCTGAAGCAAGACTATCATTGTTGGCCAATCAAGACCACACAACCTTACTCTGCTTGATGAATGGACAACCTTTTCAGAGTCTGGATCTGGTATCCCACAAGAAACTAGCATTCTTATTCAGAGATGCTATAGCACAAAAATCTCAGCCGAAGGGCATCAGGGAAAAGGTGTGTTTCTACTTTGAGGGGGATGTGAAACAACCTATGTACTGGCCAAAGGTTTCTCGGGGTTTATCAATCATGAGACTTATGCATGCCAGCTATCCGAGAAAGATGTCCTGGTATTTGACAGAATATCAGCAGGCGAAGGCAAGCCGTATTATTTACAGGAAGGAGGGATTTTTCAGTGCCCCGGAGGATCATGTATCAGTATTTCGGGGTTTGAAGCCTGGATGCATACCACCTGAAGACTCAGCCATATTGATGCCATTCAGGATGCCCATTTTCATAAATGAATTCATGTCTAACAAGAATGCGTTCTATCCTACCGACTCGACACCGAGAATGAACGGCCTAATGAATCAGGAGAATGTGAGATGGAAGATTTTGGTCAACTGGGCTTTGGAGAATTTCGCGACTGAGCTAAAGAAGATAAATCTCTATGATGCCGTCGTCAATTCATCCTACGGCTTCAAGCCCAACCCTTTCCTATTCTTAGCTTTGGTTGAGAGATATAATCACAGGACGGGGACCTTTATGACTCCGAAAGGAGAGATAGGCTTCGCCCTTCATGAGATGGAATACATCTCACACCTGCCTTCAGGCTCGCTGTCGTATGAGGAATATATTCCTACAACAGAGGAACTGAACTTTCTGTCAGAGAAGAATCCAGAGATGGTCCATCTATTTGAAGAAATGATGTGCCATTTTGGCACATGTACTCTATATTACAAGGGTTCCAAGGATGAAGCTGGCAACCACATTCAGAAGTGGATGTCCTACCTTTTCATGAACCGTGAGAAGGATGAAAAGAAAATAAATGAGAAGAGGTGGTATCGGATCGGCAACTTCAAACCTCTTTCTGAAAGTGAAATCACTCATTTGCTGGAGAAATATGATTGCAAAGATTTCACGATTACTGAAGACTGGTATGAGTTCAAAGCTGGAACCACTTTCAGCTCTTATGTTAGACAGAGCGGAAAGAGCCTGTCAAGGAACGGTCATCTGGCCGGATTCCTATCCTGTGGTTAAGAAGATTCATTATTCCTGGCTCCAGCTCTTTGGACAGGATACACAGAGGTGTTATCTTTGCAGCAGTGCGCCTTGTGTATGGTTACAAGCTGGATTTGTTATCGGCGATGACCTGTAGGCTAAATGCAGGTCTCCGGAATTTTGTCACTAATATGTTGTCTGCTCAGAGGATGATGACTGAAGAATTCCCAAGAATAGAGATGCCCTTCATGTATCTTTATGGTTGGCTTCTCCTTCATCATGATGGTCTGATACCTCCAGGGGCAGGAGAAAGTAGCAGTCTTTTTCTGGAGAGGTATTCTGGAGAGACGTTCTGGAAGGTTCACACCCTCCCAGAATGTAGAAATGTATTGAATAGGGCGTCACATTGGTTGATCCAATGTGTCCCTCCACCATCGGGCTATGAGAGTATGCCCTTAAATATGATGGATGGAGATATGGGAAACCGACTAGATGATGTAGCCTTCCAATAGTTACAGAGGATCCGGCCTTCTCATCTAGTATATCGTCACGAAGAAATGGCATATCTGGAACCATATTTACCAAGCAGATTTGCCAGACAATTTGGGTATGACCAACTCCATGTTGGGAACGCCACTACTTGTTTATCTGCTCGCGGAGGACTCATTGACGGAGCTCGACCTTGGAGATATTTTGTAGCTAGAGATACAAAGGTCGTATTCTCTATGCCTAATCCTTTGTCTAGCTCGGGGCCAAAGATGCTTTATACGTATGCACGTTTCTATGTGTCGTCGAGCACTTTCAGACCGAGTTTCAATCTGAAGACCTTTGTTGCAGAGGATGATCCAGCTCCATCGAATAGGTCAAAGAAGAAAATTGTTATTCAGCACTTTCCTTCAGAACCCGAAGATGAGACAACAGAAGTTGAGCCTCCATATGAATTATTCCAGGAAGGAAATTTTTCTGATGAGGTCCTTCCTCCTATATTTATATCTCTTTCTAAGAGGAAGAGAAGTGACGAATCTGAGACCATCTCCAAGAGGAGTACTAAGTCTCCAACATCTAGGAAAAAAAAGAAAGGAGTCTCAGTGACTGCTACATCATCTTTAGGCGGTATCTCGGTTGATGAGGACGATGCTGCTGATAAAGACGAAGAGACTGATGAAGACGACGCTCCTTTGATAAGGAGGTCAAGAGGCAGACATGTCAAGAAGTCTGCCAGCAAAATTAAGGGCAACAAACTCTTAGAAACGATCATGAGTGGAGGAGTTTTGCCAGAAATCAGTAAAGCAGCTTCTACTGAGAAGACCGAATCTGATGATATTCACCTTGCAACAGCTTCAACTGAACAGACTGAAGTAGAGTCTGTTCAAGTTCAGGAAATAACTGCTCCGACCACAAGTAGAGTAGCTATTGAACCCTCGGAGGCGAGGGTAATCCCATTTGAGCATGGGACAGAAGGTGTCATTCAAGCACTGGATGACCAGATTAATTACTCTGAAGAAGCAACAGCTCCGGAAGAAACTACCAAACAATCAGAAGTTCCTGAAATTCAAGCTAAAGAAAACATTTCTTTGGCCAGAGGCGACGAAGACGTGCCGGCGTCTGAGCTATCAGCTGCTGATGATCTGTTAAAGAATGTTTGTCAAGATATCATTCTTTGAACCGATATTCTAGAGACAACTGAACCGGCAGCCAATACTGAGCTTGCTATCGTCATTGTTCCAGAGACTCATGAAGATGTAAATATCATTAATTCTGAATCAGAAGCTCATCCTGAAGACGAAGAAGAAGAAGAAGCTGAAAGAGGAGAAGACTGGCATGCTGGCACCTCTACTCCTTATGATGAAGACAAAGTCAATGGAAACAAAATGGAACTTAGCCCTGAACCTGCTCAATCACCGAACAACGCTCTAGCACCCAGTAATTCTGGAGCTGGAAGCAGCCATATAAAGCAGGTATCGGATACAATCATGGACCGGTTGCGAGAGGAAGCAAAGCTCCCTCCACATACCGAGTATGAACCTCAGCCAGGTAGAACTTTATTTTAAATTCTGTTTTCGCTGCTTCTTTCTTTCTTAAATGCCGATTACATTTTTCTTTAACTGTAGGAACTGCTGCAGCAATGAGTTCGACTCATGCTCCGCTTATCCAGGATGATGCCGATGAAGGGAATTCACACTTAACTTCTCCGATGGCACATACTTCTGTTCCGAGGATAGAGAATATTCAAGCTTCTTCTTCCATGATAACAGTGACTCCTGGATTTGAGACTGGATTAACAAGAACTCTAGGAATGTATTCAGATATCATTTACTCATATCTAGATACATTTTCCAAACGTTTCTTGAAGGATGAAGCTATGCCATTTTCTGATCTTCGAACTATGGTTAAGTTCCCTCTCATGGCGCTGCATCATGCTGGTTGTGAATCTCAGTGCATTTTCTTCAAACATCTCCTGGATGAATTAGAAGTAACTATCCGAAAGTACTGGGAGACTAAGAAGGAAGATCTTCAATCTTTAACTGCAACTGAAATTAGTCGACTAGAGCATGAAGCACAATCCCAACAAGCAGCTCTTGAAGCATTCCTTGCCTCTTCTACTGAGAAATTAGTAGAAAAGGGTGAAAAAATATTAGCTATTTGTCAAAGAGTAGAGCTTCTGGAGAAGGATAAAGCGTCCAAGGCTGAAGAACTGAAAAAATTAAAAGAGGAATTAGCTCGTCTTCAAGAGCGCATTACTGTCATGGAAGCAGATCAAGCTGAGGTTGCTACTACTTATATCTCTGAAGTTGAACACTATGAGACTCTTCGGAAGGAACGAGAACGGATGCAGGCGGAACAGATTGAAGAAGTCAGCCATCGCCAGTCTACCATCATTACTTTTGATGAACAGAATGTTTCAATTGTAGCAGCAGAACGAGTTAGAAAAAATCATGAAGAGAAACTGACTGATGTTCTAGATCGTATTAGGGAGCTGATAACTCCAAATGAGTGAACTTCTTTTATTTTCACTTTCACTTGTATTTCATGTTTTGATTCTGGAATGAGAGTAAATAAAAATCCTTGATCTGACTTTTGGTTTTTGCTGTTTTGAAAATGATAGATTCATAGAAAATATGTTCAGAGGTAAATAATATATGACATATTTCAGTAGAATAGAATATACAAACGATAATTCTATCAAATGATATTAAACCAGAAATGATCTTAGTTTAATACTGATTGGAAAAAATAGAACTCAGACATAAAAATATCTTTAAATTCAATTTTTCATGATCTTTAGACTCGGAAATCAAAAGACTAAATGAATGAACGGATTAACCGTCAGATTATAATGAACAGACGAACCGTCGGATAGATGAACGGACGAACCGTCAGGTATTGATGAACGGTCAAACCGTCAGATGAACGGATGAACCGTCAAATATGAATCATTTTTCAAAACAGTCAATAGAAACCATATTGGAAGACAGAAGGTTGCAATAGAAGTCACCGATACTCGTATCGAAATCCCAAGAAGTGGTACTAGAAGAATCAGATCTCTTATCTTCGTCAGACTCAGGATCTTCATGGATAATATTGATGAAAGGAGTAGGAGCAGTATAACCCAATCCGCATTCGTCCTTCCATATTTCAAAGGAGAAATCCGGACAGGCATTTTTTTTCCTTTTCCATTATTGAGGCCAGTCCTGAAGTCATAGCCCATATTTTTGATGATGTCTCTAGATTGCTGACTATAATGACGTAGTTGTAATCTTCCAGTATCATCATTTTTGTCATCATCTTCAAGATCAGTAGGATTTTGAGGCCCTTTGTAGAAGAATATTGGAATGTCTCCTGGCTTTCTGCTGGGAACTAGAAAGTATAAAGATTGTACAGGTTCTAGAGATGCATCTGTATGAACAGTCTGTACAACTCCTATGGTTATTGTGTTCAAGTCATCTAACAGATGTAAATAACTATGAACATAATTACACACATCAACGTACTGCAAAGGTGGAGACTTTTCATTAAATGTAAAAGCAGCAATATTTACATTGGAAGAAGGCTGAGCCTTAGAGATTTTAGCCAAGTCAATGACTAAAGGGGGAGAAGAAGAAGAAGCTTTGTTTCGATTAAGATCGATAACAAATGGCTCAGAAGAGGTGAGCTCCCTTGAAGTTTGAGATGGAAGAGTAGTCCGCCCTCCAACTGGAATTAGCAGAGTATCTTGTGAAGGTACAGGAACTGTAGTACACCCACTGACAGGAATGATCAGTATATTTTGAGTAGATGACTGAGGTAACGGAGAGATCCGTCCACTCACTGGAATGATGAAAGAATCTTCTCCAGGGGATTTAGGAGATTGTTGCTGAGTAGTTCGACTTTTAACAGGGATTATTAAAGTCTCACTTTGTGCATCTTCTTTCTCCATAGCTTGTATGATCCTTGTATACTCTTCTTTGTACATTCGGAAATCATTAAAATAAGCTTCAACCCCATGGAAGGGATTTATATCAGCAACTTCTTTTTGTACTCTTCCATTGCTATCAATGTATTTAAAACATTGATGAAGAGTAGAGGGCACCATATTATTTTCATGAAGAAAGGGCCTCCCCAGAAGAAGATTATAGGATCCCGCGATCTCGATCACATAGAAAGTGACTTTAGATCTGAAATCACCTATCTGAAGCTTCAGATGAATCTTTTCCAAAGGCTCACTTCGGCTTTGATTGAATCCCAAGATAGTAGTAACCGTCTTGGAGAGCTTGTGAAGAGGGATTTTTAGTTCATCTAACAAACTCTTTGGCATTATGCTTATAGCAGACCCTGGGTCAATGAGAATACGATCTATCTTCATTGTATCAATATAACCAGTGTAGTAGAGAGGTCGGTCATGTCGATTATCCTCTAGTAACATGTCGTCTTGTGTAAAGGTGATATTTGGGATAATCTCCAGTACACTGTTGCAATGTAAGCAAGTGGCAGGTTCCGCATCCGGCTTCTTCAATTGTGCAAGACAAGAGTCAGCTTGTAAAAGTGCTTCACTTAATGTCTCCCGAGTCTCTTTAGAAAGACGTAGAAGTTCAAAAAGGGACATTCTAGCTGGAGTATTAGCAAGTTGAGCCAAAATGTCGAAGTTGTAAGGCTTCTGAAGTCCAAGAGGAGAAGACTTCTTGATTGGCTTATCAAACCGAGTCTGTTGTTTGCCTTTCTCCAGAGCCGAAGGCTTGGGAGGAACAGGTTCAGTAGATGTAGTTGAAGGAACAGGTGCAGTAGATAATTCTTCTTCGGGAGGAACATTAGGAGCATCTTTAGCATCTGAAGGGATATCAGTAGGATCTTCAGGATTTTTAGAATAATCCTTTAGGTAAGGTTTCCCTGTTCGAGTAGCACTAACAAGTGCTTCTTCTTTTTCTTTTGGCTCTGTGTCAGAGGTAGACCCAATAGAAGTCATATGACATGACTTGATCTTCCAGCCTTCTTAGATTTTTGAGAAGAAATCTTTTGAGGAGAAGGCGATTCAAAATCTGCCACTAGATCAGGATGGATCCACATGATTTCCCCTGTTTCCAAAGTGATTGGCACTAATCCTTCAGACTGTGGAGGAGGAAGATTCACTATGTCAAGAGTTGCCTTGGGAATATGAACAATCCTACTTTCAAGGAGTTGAGGAGGGAAATTTCCAAATTGCATAGAGACGACGTTGGAGGTGATGGTCTTCTCTTTTGGAGTAAGAGAGATAGCTCCAGATTTAATCATTTCTTGGATCTTTCCTTTCAATACATAATATGTACGAATTGTATGACCCAGCATTCTGTGATATGGACAGTATTTAGGATGATCTGTCTTACCAGCTTCATCAGGTTTCTTGATCTCTGGTAATTGTATTTTATTACCTTTCAGCAGACATTCAAAGATACCAAGGACATCGTCGTCATCAAAAGAATATTCTTCTCTGGGGCGAGGTGTTCTTGATTGTTGAGTTATAGAGGCAGGAGTTTGAACATTTGATGCATCTTTGCTCTGAAGATTAACTTCAAGAGTTTCTTTTCCTTTACGAGCATTATTTTTATTGTTAGCACCTTGTCCTGTTTCTTTAGGAGTCATCTGCACTCCTAAACCTTTGAAGGTTTCAGCACTGATTTCTGCAGCTTTAGCACTGACTATGAAGGAAGGCCAATCTTGAAATTGAGTGGACCCTGTCCACATACTGATGATTGGCAACAAGTTTGATTTGTACGTGTCAATGGTGACAGCATCAGGAGTTCCAAGAGGCATCTTCAGAGCTTCTCTTCGAAACCGTTCAATGTATTCCTCTGTAGATTCATTATTTTTCTGCTTGATTCTAATAAGAGCAGACATAGTCATGTCATTAAGCCCTTCATAGAACCTTTCAAGAAACATCTGTTTGAAACCAGCAAATGAGGTAATACTCCCATCTGAGAGACTCCTATACCATTCATAAGCCGTTCCCTTGAGACATCCAATAAATACCCGAGTAAGGAGGGCATCACTTGGTTGTAGTTGATCAGTCATCACTTTAAAGTGATTGATAAACTGACTTGGAGAAGTGGTTCCATCATAGAATGAGATAGTAGGAGGCTTGTATTTAGGAGGATATGATACTTGCTTCCATTCTATCGGATAAGGCTGCTTGATGCCTACCTTTGTAAACCATCCTTCTGTTTGAATGCCTCGAATTGAGTTTTGAGATTCTTCAATTCTTCAGAGACAACTCCCGAAGATTGTGGAGTTGTGGCTTGTAGAGAATAGTTGGGAGGAGGAACAGCATTGTAAGCACTACCCCCAGCTCCAAAGAGACTAGGATTTGGTTGAGCTGGTCCAGGAGTATTGGATTGTACTGCTGGAGGAACTTGTACTGGACTTATATCAGTATCAACTGGTATGGCATCTGATACAGTCTGTCGATTTTGTAACTGAGCTGTCATGAGTTCATACATCGACTTCATTGTGTCAGTTATAGACTTTATTTCCTGTTCCAAAGAAGCAATTCTTTGATCTTGAGGAGTCAGGGAAGAAGAAGGTTTATCAGTATTCCTATCAACCATGTAAGTCGTGACTGTATGAAGGATTATTGATGAACTAGTAGATGTTGTATGCTCTGAATCATTGCTTCGTGTATCAAAGTCAACTATAGGAGAATTACCCCCAATAGGAAGAGGTGGGAAGTTAGATTCTCCAAGAAATTCAGGATCAATTTCAGGGATCAAATTTCTTTGACTAGAAGCCAGGACTCTTGCTCTGGTGTTTCTATATACTCCATCTGGACTATCAACTCTACCCCCGGTGTCCCGAGAAGTCATGTTGACAGAGGCAAACAAGGCTCATCTTCATCAGGCATAGGTTCATACTGAATCCTATTGAAGACAGACTGTCGTTTATTTTGACATCTGTATTGCATTGTGACTCTTGGCTGGAAGTCACATTCATGATCACCATGGTCTTGAACTGTTGATTCACATCTGCACTGAATTATGACTCTTAGATAGAAGTCACATTCAGCATGTTCCTTTGATATAGAATTACTCCTTCTCTTCTGTTGAAGATATTCCCGTAAATCTGTTTGTGAAGATTGAGGAGTATACTTCCTGTTCTTGGGTCTTGATGGCTCTTGATTATACAAAGAGTGATTAATGTGAGCCACATAATTTCTTGCATACTCTGCATCTGGATCTTTTATCTTCATATCCAATTGGTATGGTTTCTTAACACCAAAAGTGCTGAGTTTTGTTCTTAAATCAGTGGAAGGTAACACATTAATTTTGGAAACATGAAGTTTTCCTTCCATTGATCTGGATATTTGCAGAGAAGGAATAGTTGAACCACTCCTTTGATTAGGAGTTGGTAACAGACCCTCTTTAATGGACAGATTCTGTGCCCAATTTGAAGAAATCAAAGAAGAAGACATTAAGGAATGTTTCTTCTTAGACTCATTCGGATTTTGAGATATAGAATGTCCAGAAGGAAGAGTAGTCAAAAGACCATCTCCTTTCCTTTGACTAACAAAAGTATCAGTCAAAGCTGTTCCTGAAGTAAAAACTACAGGAGCAGAAGAAACAACTAAAGAGTTATTCCTTTTTGAAGGGACTTTGTGTGGAAGACCATCCCCAGTTCTAGTAGAACTCGGTGAAGAAGAAGAGATAACTAAGGAGCTATTCTTCTCTGATGAAATACACGCTGAAACAGACTTGGTTAAAGAACCAGAGCTGTTAGCGTGATTTTTTGATTTTAGAATTACACGCTGGAACAGATTCGGCTAAGGAGCCAGTACTGTCAACGTGACTTTTGAATGTGGGTTTGTACACTGGAATAGATTTGGCTAAGGAGCCAGTACTATCAGCGTGACTTTTAGAGTTGAATTTGCACACTGGAACAGATTCGGCTAAGGAGCCAGTACTGTCAGCGTGACTTTTAGAGTTGAATTTGCACGCTGGAACAGATTTGCCTAAAGAACTAGTACTGTCAGCATGACTTTTAGAGTTGAATTTGCACGCTGGAACAGATTCGGCTAAGGAGCCAGTACTGTCAGCGTGACTTTTAGTTACTGTCATCTTCGAGCGCACAAGAGTGTGCGTGCTTGCAGTGGAGTTCTTGCCAGTGTTAGGAGTAGACACTGTGGCAGAGACTTCACCATTGACTGCCAACTGATTCTTAGGGACATAGACAGAGTGTCCCTTCGACTTGGCAGTGATGATGGAGGCTGGAGTGGGCTTGCCACCCTTAGCCCGCTGTATTTCTTCATAGGCGAGTTGATCGAATTTGATCGTCACCTTCTTCGTCGAGCCGATTGACGAAGTGTCGTATGAGTTGTTACCATCTCAGAAGAGGAGATAGTTTTCCCCAGCAGAGTCGCCAATTTGTTTTCCATAAAGAAATTCTCTTTATTTGTTGTGTTTCTGGGAAAATTACAACTGTAGAAATCCGATCTAGAAGACGATCGCTTTATCCTTGGACTACGAAGAAGAAAAGCTCTCAAAATTTTGACAGTAGATATCAATGTATCTGTACAATGAATGAGAAAAAGAACTCTATTTATAGAGTCAAAAATAATAACTGAAAAGATAACTACCTCACCACTGGTGCACTTGAAAAGTCACGCAGACTCTAAATACACGCAGGGTTAATGAGTAGTTACTGGACGTGGCCCGTAACTGTTGGACACATGGCATCAGTGCATGGGTCGTGTGCAAGTTACTGGGCACGCGAGAGAGAGATCGGTGGCATGGCTGCCACGTACTCCAGTTGAAATAAAATCTACGCTGTCTTGCTGAAGGCAAAAATCCACGCAGTTTCATTGACGCAGACTCGTTGAAGGCAAAATCCACGCAAGCTTTGAAGAAGAATACTTCAGAATTCACACAGGCTTTGAGAAGAATAACTCAGAAGTCACGCAAATGTTTTGAGGAAGGAGAAGGTTCAGAATCCACGCAAACCGCCAGCTGTCTTGATTTGGCACGCTTCGTCTGACACAAAATCTCTGACATTAATTTATTGTCAGTCGCATTAAATGAAGATAAGACCCAAAGTCACGCCAATCTTGGTGAAGAGTGAGTCTTGCTAAGGAAGATTTCGAAAATCACGTAAAAGACGGCTGTGATCTCTCGAGTTCTGTGCATACGTGGCATACGAGGAGACGTTCTCGACTGTTGTGTTGTCAGTCATTATGATTCTGACGTATGGCTGAGCTGTCTCTACATGATTTCTAAAGGAGATGGCCAGGCAGAACTTAGCGTATCTTTTGTGCTGCTTCTTGGATCACTCTGCGTGACTTGTTCTGATCAACTCAGCGTGACTTCATTTTTGAGGCCTACAACCAGGTCCATAAAGATGCCAGAGTTCGCTTTCCCTTACACCGTGTTGACCCAAACCGGATCACAGTCAACCTAATCTTGACAATTAACAAAACAATATTTGTCATAGTCCAATTTGACACATCAAGCTCTAAATCGATCAACTCATCACATCAGTTCAAGTCAACAGCTGCCTGAAGATTTACTCTTTGTGTATTCTAGAGTTTGTAAATTTTATTGTTTTTGAGTATAGGCAGATGTACATTGAGTCATATTGAGCAACTTTGGGCTAGACTTAACCTTTATAGGTTTACTTAGCCAATAACCAAAATAGCCCATCAAGCCAGAGCCCATTATGAACTTTCTGTCCATAGGAGACAGAGTTTGGGCCGAACTCTGCCTCCACACAGAGTTTGTGCCGAACTCTGTCCCCTAAATTACAGGAAGCTAATTTTTGGGCATAATCACTGCTAGTTGTCCAATGGCCAAAAATTTGAATTCTGGACACAAAATTCTGGCCGAATTCTGCCTACCCAAAACACTATAAATAGGTCTTGAATTCTTCTATTTCAAATCATCCAATCTTCTCTTCTTCTTTTCTTACATGTCTACATATTAAAGAGCTCAACCTTCCCATCCAACTTAGCTTTCAAACTTCCCAACCGTCCAAGTTGCTCAGTAAGATTCAGCTAGAAGTTTGAAGTGCAAGAAGTTGTAAGTCACTTAGAAAAGTCCAAGTTTTGCCACAGCGATCATTGAAAGAAGTTTGGCGTACTCTTCTGTGTAAAGGCACATGGTTGTAACCCTATTTCATAAATAGTGGATTTCAATCCTGAGCTATAGTTCTCAGGCCTAGACTAGTCCTCCACGAGGGAAACCATGTTAAAAATCTTGTTGTGTTTGCGTTTGATCTTTGACTATTTTATTTCCGTATTTCTATTACTCTGATTGTTTTGTTGGTGAAAAGAGTTTAAGTTTTTAATTGATTATTTTTGTTATAAACTCTATTCACCCCCCTCTAGAGTTGCCTACCTGTACTTCAATTGGTATCAGAGCTCTGTTCCCTTTACAAGGACTAACATCCTAGAGTAGATCTATGGCAATCACACAACCTATGTTTTCCAACCATGGTAAAGGACAGTCCACTCATGGGCCACCCCTATTTGATGCAACCAACTACACCTATTGGAAAACTAGGATGAGTTTTTATCTCAAGTCACTAGATTTTGACCTGTGGACCATTGTCACCGATGGTTACAAAAAGCCCGCCAGAATAGTTGTCAATGGAGATCTCGTCGAGAAACCCAACGACAAATATTCTAATGAGGAAAAGAAACAGGCGAGTCTAGATGCTAGAGCTATTAATGATCTATTTTGTGCAATAGACAGAAATGAATTTAACAGGGTCTCGACATGCACCACCTCACACGAAGTATGGAAGCTTCTAGAAGTAACGCATGAAGGAACCACTCAAGTCAAGGAATCTAAAATCAGTTATCTTACTCAAGAATATGAGGCATTCAAGATGAAGCCTAATGAGACGATCACTCAAATGTGTACAAGGTTCCTTGATGTCATCAACCCTCTGTCATCTCTTGGCAAACAATATACAAATCATGAGAAGATCCACAAATTACTTAGAGGCTACCAAAGATCTGGAACCCTAAGGTAACATCTGTCATAGAAGGCAATGATCTCACCATAATGTCTATGGAAAATTTGATGGAAAAGCTGATGACCCACGAGCTCGACCTCAAAGACTTTGACGAACCTGCTCCAAAGGCAAAAGAAATTGCCCTAAAAGCTCATCGTCGAAGGGCTGATCCTGAAAAGACTGACGACGACAAATCTGAAGGTGATGATCAACCTCTTCTAGTCCGCAACTTCAAGAAGTTCCTTCGTTTCAATCGAAGAAAGAAGGAACAACAAGAAGATGACGATGAAGAACCAATGTGCTACGGCTGCAAAAAGACTGGACACATTCGAAAGGATTGTCCCTTCGCAAAGAAAGACAAAAGATATAAGAAGCCCTACAAGAAGCCTTCTTCAAGAAAGTATGCCAACACTAGTATTTGGCATAAAAGCGAAGCTAGTGACTCCGAAAAAGAAAATGACTCTCCTCAAGGTACCGCCAATGTCTGTCTAATGGCAACATCCGAGAAGGTATCCACCGAAACACTCGATGACTTTTCCTTTGATGAACTTGGCAATGCTTTTAATGATTTACTAAATGACCACAAGAAAGTCTTTAGTAAATATAAGCATGCCAAGGAGAAAATCAAAGGATATGAAATAGAGATTCAAAATCTTTCTTCCTTACTTGATAATGTTAGAGACACTCCACCCACGGAAGTCACTGATGAGGTATCCAAGCTTAAGTTAAGCTTACATGATACCGAAGCACTTATTGAAAAGCAAACACGTGAGATCATAGCACTCAATAATGAGCTTGCTGAAGAAAAGAACAAACACAAGATCTCTATTGCTAAGATTGATGGTTTAAATGCTAAGTGTAATGAACTGTATGCTGCCTCTTAGAAATTAGAGATTAGATTGGAAAAACAGGTTGCTCAACCTCAAACCCAATCATACAGTCATAAAACATACACAAAACACAAGATCACTTATAATAGTAAAGCACGTCACCCATATGCAGCACGTAAACATGTTTATATGTACACGTACTCCCATACAGCACGTAAACCACATACTCATAGACATCATAACCATTATCCTATTGCTACATATGGTAACTATCTAACCACCACCATGCTGCACATAGACATGACAATCATCCTGCTACCACATATAGTCACTATCCTGCTCTTCCATACAACTATCACCATACTGCATATAGACATTACTATCAACCTGCTCCAAACACAAATAGGCATGCTACTTGCACTTACTGTGTATTACATGGTCATATCTCACCACAATGTAGAATTAGGAAATTAGTAGATATTAATCTATATGCATCGGTGCCAAAGACTAACATTTTAGGACCCACAAGAACTTGGGTACCAAAGGTCTCATCTACTCTTGATGTAGGTGGACATTCCTTCCTCAACTAAAAGCAAGTGGATTCTCGATAGTGGATGCTCACGACATATAACGGGAGACAAAAATCTTTTTGTATCACTATCGATAAAGAGGGAAGGGTATGTATCCTTCGGTAACAACTTAAAGGGGTACATCATAGGTAATAGTACTATTGGTCATCCTCCTTCTCCTGTAACAAAGGTGTTTGCCTAGTGACCGAGTTAAAACATAACCTGCTAAGCATAAGTCACCTTGCTGATCATGGATATGATATTAACTTTGGACAAAATAAATGCTATATTTATGATAGGTCAACGGGAGACATTACTTTTGAAGGGATAAGGGAGGACAGTATTTGTATTTTCTATCTATCTAGAAATACTAACAGTGCAGGAAGATGCCTCTATGCCCACAAGGACGAAAGACTGTTGTGGCACCAGCGTCTTGGTCATGCCAATATGGATACTATATCCAGGCTATCGACAAAAAAGCTAGTAAGAGGTCTGCCCGAAATCACATTCAAGAAGGACACGGTATGTGTCGAATGTGAACTGAATAAGACAACCAAATCTTCATTTCATTCCATAAACAGTATAAGTACTACTAGACCCTTGCAATTACTGTACATAGACTTATTTGGTCCAAGTAGAGTAGCCAATTTTGGTGAAAAACTCTATGCTTTTGTTATAGTAGATGATTTTTCTAGATTCACTTGGGTTTTTTTTCTTTCAAACGAAAGCGATACGATTTCTGTTTTCAAAATTTTTGCTAAAAAGGTTCAAAACGAAAATGGCTACATGATTACTCGAATCTGAAGTGATCATGGAGATGAATTCAAAAATTCTTATTTTGAAATATTTTGTGATTCAAATGGTTTTGATCATGAGTTTTCTTGTCCTAGAACTCCTCAACAAAATGGTATTGTAGAGCGAAAGAATAGGATTCTTGGCGATATGGATAGAGTCATGTTGAATAAATTTTTACTTCCAAAATATTTTTGGGCAGAAGCTGTCAGTACAACTTGCTATATTTTGAATAGGGTGCTTATTCGACCTATTTCGAAGAAAACACCCTTAGGACCCCCAATGTATCTTATTTTAGAGTGTTCGGTTGTCGCTGTTTTATCCTCAATACCAAAGATAACTTAGGAAAATTTAATACCAAAGCTGACGATGGTATTTTTCTTGGCTATGCCGCCAAGAGTAAGGGATATCGAGTGTTCAACAAATGCTCCATGATAGTAAAAGAATCTACTAATATTACTTTTGATGAGGAAAACAGTACAGCTACCATCCCCAACGATGATGATGAACCATCAACTTCTACGCCTATGACTACCAATCCTTAAGCCAACTCTCTGGAAGACCTACCGAAGAAATTCGAGTTCAAATCGTCACACCCAGAAAACCTGGTAATAGGTGAGGTATCTCGCGGAGTAAGTACTCATTCATCCTTAAGAGATTCTATTGCTAGCACTGCTTTCATTTCTCAAATTAAGCCTAAAAATGTTTTAGAAGCCTTTAATGATGAATTTTGGATTTCCGCCATGCAAGAAGAACTCAACCAATTCAAAAGGTGCCAGATCTGGGAATTTGTTTCTAGGCCAGCTAATTATTTGATTATTGGTACTAAATGAGTTTTTCTTGACAAAGTAAATAAAGATGGATCAGTTACACGCAACAAAGCACGTTTAGTTGCTCAAGGATACAACCAAGAGGAAGGTATCGACTACGATGAGACGTATGCTCCTGTTGCAAGACTGGAATCCATTTGGATGCTTTGTGCCTTTACAAACTTTTAAAATTTTAAACTTTTACAAATGGATGTCAAAAATGCCTTTTTGAATGGTTTTATTAAGGAGAAAGTTTTTTTTAAAACAACCCCCTGATTTTGAAAATTACAAATTTTTCGACCATGTTTTCAAACTCAAGAAAGCACTTTATGGCCTCAAACAAGCCCCCAGAGCTTAGTATGACCGCCTAAGTACTTTCTTATTAGATAAAGGTTTTTCAAAAGGGAAAATTAACACTACACTCTTTATAAAATCTTTCAAAGATACTATTTTTTTAGTACAAATTTATATTGATGATATAATATTCGATTCTACTAATGAAACTCTCTGTCAAGAGTTTGCTAAGTGTATACATAACAAATTTTAGATGAGCATGATGGGAGAGCTCACTTACTTCCTTGGACTGTAAGTCAAACAAACATCACATGGAACATTCATCTGTCAGTCAAAGTATATAAAGGATATGCTAAAAAAGTTTGACCTTGACAACGTCAAACTAATTGGCACTCCAATGGCTACTACAACCAAACTAGAACCAGATGAAAGCGGCAAAAATATGGATCAACGTAAGTATCGAGGTATAATAGGTAGTCTAATTTATTTAACTGCTAGTCGCCCTGATATCATGTTTAGTGTTTGCCTGTTTGCTCGATATCAAGCTAGTCCTAAGGAATCACACATGTTTGCCGTTAAACGTATCTTTTGATACCTTAAGGATACTGTTACAGTGGGCTTATGGTATCCCAAATCCATATTCTTTGACCATATTGGTTATTCGGATGCTGATTTTGCATGATGCAAAGTCGACCGTAAAAGTACTAGCGGCACGTGTCATTTATTAGGCAAGGCTCTAGTCTCTTGGTTTAGCAAGAAGCAGAATTCTGTCGTACTATCCAAAACAGAAGCTGAATATATCATAGTTGGTCGTTGTTGTGCACAAATTCTGTGGATGAAGCAAACCCTTGTAGACTACAACCTATCTTTCATGCACATTCCTATATTTTGTGATAATACTAGTGCTATCAACCTTACTAAGAACCCTGTATGTCACTCACGCATGAAACACGTTGAAATTCGTTACCACTTTTTGCGTAATCATCAACAGAATAGTACTATAAATTTAGAATTTATTGACACTGATCATCAGCTGGCCGATTTCTTTACAAAACTACTATCCGAGGAGCGATTCAATTTTCTTTGTCGTAAATTAGGAATTGTAGATGAAACGGTTATTCAATAAATTGGCCTGCGTGAATATCGATTATGTCACGATTTTTTATGATGACTTTGCTATGGGTACAAGCCGAAAGGGTCCTTCTGACGATAAGGCGTAAAAGCCTAAGCGACACGGTGCACTAGTCTTCGGACTACCGCTAGCTTGGATCCGGCCCCTGCAGCTGCCCCATGGCAGTTTCACCATATTGATTTATGTCATAACTCCTTATTTATTATATGTTTAAATTTTATTTATAGCCTGCCACATTTAAATTTTTGAACTTCATTTCATTTCCTAAATTCGTTATCATTTTTTTGCTAAATTTTCTACTTGACCATTCATTAGTAAAATTTCTTCCTATTATTTTTCCTATTTTCTGTTTGAAGTTCTGGCCCAAGGGACCAGAACTCGGGCCAAACTCTGCACTTACACAGAGTTCGGGCCGATTTCGGCCTCTTTGTTACAGAACCTCGAATGGGTCTCAGCCCTTCATTATTTTTGATCCAATGGCACAGATTCAACCCGACCAGCCGACCAAACCCTCTATAACTCAGGATTCTCTCTCTCCTCTCCATTGTCTTCTCCAAACCTCTCCAAACAATTTTCTTTCAAAAAACCTAACCCTAGAAGTCTCAAATCCTTGGGAAATTTTACTCCAAACTCAAGGAGCTCACTCTTGGGATCATCCTCTTCCATCTTGGGTCTCTTTTTTTGAGGTATATCATCTTTTTCCTTCCTTTCTCTCAATTTTATACATGGTACCTCGGTTGCTTGGTAGAGGGAAGAGACCAAGGGGAAGTGAAGGTGAATCCTCCACCCAACCCTCTACCAAATCCTCTACCAAATCCTCCACCAAACCCTCAACCTATTCCTCCTCCTCCTCAAGGCATGATCCACCCCCTATTCAACCCACCTCTATCTCAAAATTCTGACACATATAATACACACATTTTTGTGTCATTAGATGCTTCTAACACATGGTTCGCCGATTTTTGTCATCGTAGTGTGTTCCCCGGACACCCTATTAAATTCACGGTGCTCTCGGACTATCTTCCAAACTTTCGTGATTTGTGTCTCGATGAGCTTATTTCAATTCGTGAACCAATTTATGTGAATGTCATTCAAATGTTCTATTGTAACATGACTTACGACCGCGGCCGTATCTACTCCCATGTCGCCGGTATGAACATCTCCTTTAATGATTTTGAGTTAGCTGATCTCCTTGGTTTGCCCAACCCTAATACTTGGGAACGGCTTGATGATGCCTGGGATTTCGTCTTCCCGGGAGAGACTACTCTAGAAAGTTTCAAGGATGATCTATGCTCTCCTAATGCACATCCTCGGAAACTTAAGGCTAAACATCTCAATAACCACTTCTATGAGCTTCATCGTATCATCTTTTCCTCGGTCTTGCCGAAAGCGTGATCGACCGATGAAGTCACTTATTATGAGATCACTGCTCTTTTTTTTGTATTTTTGTATCCCTTTCAACTTTTCCCGCACGATGATGGACTGGATGATTCATGCTCGGCCTAAACCAAAGTCCTTGGTTTACGCCATGTATCTTCCTATGATCTTTCTCGCCTTTCATGTCCCATAAGATTAGTGTCAGTCTCTGTCCCCTCCTGCCTATTTGACCAAGGCACGGAGAACTGTTGCTGCTGTAGTCTCCTCCGAGTCCGATGCTGCTGAGGAGCCTGACTCTCCTGTACCCTTTACTACTCATGATTCTCCTGCACCCGAGTCCACCGCTACACTTGATTATATCCAGACTATGCTTAGCGATCGCTTCCGTTTGGAAGACGAACGCTGGGCTGAAATAGACGACCGTTGGACGCAGATGGACTATAGCACCACCCTGCAGATGAGTGTGCTCAGCAACTCCATCCATGACAATCAGTATTCCATGGCCTCCCATCGGACGATGCCGATTCCGATGATGCGTGATCCGTCCTATGACGGTTATAACATTGACGATTCTTGGGTCCGTCGTTATCTTGATTCGACCGTCGTTATCTTGATTCGACCTCAGCATTTTTTGATCACCGATGTACAGGTTTCGATGGTGCGGGGCCTTCGCATGCTCCATGATGGATATGGCTTTTATATTGCCACTGATGCTTAGGACCATTTTTCCTTTCTGTACTATGTTTATTTTGCTTCTGTATTTATGTTCTTATTAAACTTATTAAACTCTATGGCTTTGTTTAGACTTGTTAAAAACTGTTGCTAGCTTATTATTCTTCATTATGTGGATGGTCTCTATACTACTCTTCTACTTTGTTCTTCATTTTGATTTTTGCCAAAAGGGGGTGAACACTTGATATTTGTCTTTGTTTGGTTTCACGATACACTGTGTTATAAGTTATATACATCGTATACTTGTATGAGAACTTGTCACAGGTAATATCCTTTTACGGGGGAGCAAACTTGTTCAAGTACGGGAGAGCTATAATATGTCCAGGTATGAATATTGAGACATGTAAATATCACGTTTTGTCAATTATCAAAATTGGGGAGATTGTTGACCAAAACCGGATCGCAGTCAACATAATCTTGATAATTAACAAAACAATATTTGTCATAGTCCAATTTGACACATCAAGCTCTAAATCGATTAACTCATCACATTAGTTCAAGTCAACAGCTGCCTGAAGATTTACTGCTTTATATATTCTGGAGTCTGTAAATTTTATTATTTTTTAGTATAGGGAGATGTACGTTGAGTCATACTGAGCAACCTTAGGCTAGACTTAACCTTTATAGGTTCACTTAGCCAATAACCAAAACAGCCTATCAAGCGAGAGCCCATTATGAACTTTCTGTCCATAGGAGACAGAGTTCGGGCCGAACTCTGCCTCCAAACAGAGTTCGGACCAAACTCTGTCCCCTAATTTATAGGTAGCTAATTTTTATGGCATAATCACTGCTAGTTATCCAATGGCCAAAAATTTGAATTCTGGACACAGAATTTAGGCCGAATTCTGCCTACCCAGAACACTATAAATAGGCCTTGAATTCTCCCATTTCAAATCATCCAATCTTCTCTTCTACTTCTCTTACATAGCCTACATATTAAAGAGGTCTACCTTCCCATCCAACATAGCTTTCAAACTTTCCAACCGTCCAAGTTGTTCAGTACGATTCAGCTAGAAGTTTGAAGTGCAAGAAGTTGTAAGTCACTTGGAAAAGTCCAAGTTTTGCAACAGCGATCATTGAAAGAAGTTTGGCGTGCTCTTATGTGTAAAGGCATGTGGTTGTAACCCTATTTCATAAATAGTGGATTTCAATCCTGAGCTAGAGTTCTCAGGCCTGGACTAGTCCTCCACGAGGGAAACCAGGTTAAAAATCTTGCTGTATTTGCATTTGATCGTTGACTATTATATTTCCGCATTTATATTACTTTGATTATTTTGTTGGTAAAAAGAGTTTAAGTTTTTAATTGATCATTTTCGTTATAAACTCTATTCATCCCCCTCTAGAGTTGTCTACCTATACTTCACACCGGAGGGCAACCTAAGTAAGAGAATGGTGGGCATACGGTGGCAAAAAAGGTCATATTGGATAGGGTTTTTGAGTGGATCCTCTCTATTTTGAGGTGGGTGTAGATGACTCTTTTATTGGTGTTAACTCCATGCCCCGAGCATCTGGTGTATATCTCTAGAGTGCGGTAGACTACCTCAACCGACCTGATGTCACCGAAGGAGAAGATGAGGATGTCATCCGCGTATGCCAGGTGGGTGATCAAAGGGCAACCGGTGGTGGTGTTGAAGTGGTTGAATCTAGGGATGTTGGACATGTTGTTAAGGTTTCTGGTGAGCGTGTCTGTAGCTATGATGAAGATGGTGGCTGATAGGGGGTCGCCCTATCTGACCCCTCTGTTGGATTTTAAAAAGCCCGCAGCTTGCCCGTTTATGACAATGGAAAATCGAAAGTTGCTTATGGATCGGAATATGACGTCTATCCAAGTTTCGAAGAATCAGAAGGCCATGAAAACCTAAATCATGAACTGCCAGTCCAGGCGGTCATAGGCTTTCTCCATGTCTAGCTTGATGGCGACGTTTCCCCTGGCTGGGAATTTTATGCAGGTAATCATTTCCTGTGCTAGAAGGATGTTGTCAATGATGTTCCGACCCGGGATAAAGTAGCTTTGCTCTTCGAAGATGATCTTGGGAAGGAGAGCCGCCATGCGGGTAGCGATGATCTTTACGATGATTTTATGGTGAAGGTGCATAAACCGATGGGTCGGAAGTCATTGAAGGTCTCCGGGTTGTCTTTTTTGGGATGAGGATGAGGTTTGTGCTGGAGATGGTGTTAGGGTAGCTAGCGCCTTGGAAGAAGGCGACCGCGGCCTGGAGGAGGTCGTGTTAAATGATGTCCCAGCAGGATCGAAAGAACATGCCGGAGAAGCCGTCGGACCCGGGAGCTCTGTACGCATCGAGGGACCACACTGCGGCTTTAACTTCGTCTGTGGATGGGGGTCAGCAGTTGATCGTTCTCACGGGTGCTGATCAGGTTGGGGATCTTGGCCAGGAAGTCCTCGTCCTTAGCGATGAACTCTTTAGTGAAGCGTTTGGTATAGAAATTGGTCATTGTCGCATGGATGTTCCTCTGGTATTTGAGAACGGTACCGCTATCGTCGGTGATTTGATGCAGGATAAGCTATTGCCTGCGGCCTTTGACGCAAGAGTGGAAGAAGCTAGAGTTTCTATCCCCTTCGGCATCCCAGTTCAGTCTGTCTTTCTGTTTCCAAAATTCGGTTACGACCTTGAGCCTGGATTTGAGGAGGGCTCTGGTAAGGATGAGCATGGCGCAGTTTTCTGGCGAGCTGGTCTCGGCGTACTGGGCCTCAGTTCGAGTGACGTCGTCCTCTGCCATCTTAATAGCATGGAAAATGTATATATATATATATATATATATATATATATATATATATATATATATATATATATATATATATATATATATATGTCCCCATGGTCGTAGCCCGTTGGGAACGGTGAAGCACCCCGGCGCAGTGGCGCGGGTTCGAGCCTCCTTGGAGGCATGCCTCCAAGCACCATTAAGAAGTGGACACCCTCAATATATATATATATATATATATATATATATATATATATAATATGTTTAAACTATATAAAAATTTCTAAAAATATAAAAAAATTATAAAATTGTTCTAATATATATATATAAATTATTTTTGTAGCACATTATCCTATTTTTTAAAAATTATGTATTTAGGGGTAAACTTTCAAATTTATTTATACACTGGTTATTAATAAAGAAAATAAAAAATTTCTTCTTAACAGAAAAATCCTAATATAATTATAATATAATTTTAAATTAGGAAAAATAATAATTAAAAACTCCAAAAAATTTAGTCGGTTTATACTCTCTGTAGATAGACACTAATATTGGTGTCAGGGATTGGCGATTCTCATTCATATAGTACACAATCTTCGAGATCCTCCCCAATGACCTGAAAGAAGTCGCTTCTGTTAGAAGACACTCTTTTTAGTTTTACTATGACACTGCTACTAAAATGTTGAATCATCGATCTTATGACGGACTCCTCTTCCGATGCTTATCGGATTTCGAAGCAAAGGATGCACTCTGAGAAGCACATGATGGTACGTGCAGAGCACAGCAACCTGGTCCTAAGTTGCAGTACCGACTTCGACGCATGGGCTACTACTGGCCTATAATGTGTTGGCCTATTGGTCATAGTCACAACTGATTTTGATAATCAACATAGACATTGGTCGATATGCAAATAATATACAATTATAGGTATACACCAGAACGTCTCCTTCAAATGTGCTACCACTCGTCTTCTTCATCGTTCAAAAACTTCAGATGTTGATCAAGACATATTTTTACATTTTATTCTATAATTTTCACATGTGTCTAAAAATATATGAGGTTGATCAGATTGGCAACTGGTTATTCTATTCAACTCCACTGTCCAAATGGCCTACCTATTTACCCTACTTTCATACTAAGCCTATACCCAATATCCAATTAACAAAAAGCCCAACAAAAATTGACAAATCTTCATGGAAAGAACTCTAACCTAGTTCGGCCAAGTTAGTTCCTAATTGTTTTGGTCTTACTGAAGATCTGCAACCAGTTTTTAAATTACAAAAAATGTGGACACAAACTCATATCGAGTTCTGCCCATAAGAATGCTATAAATAGAGGAGAACTTCCCATTCCAAATGACTCAATCATTCTTATCTTCTCTTCTCTATCTAATCAAAAGTATTCCAGAGCTCTACACTTTCATATTTAGCCTTTAACAACTCCTAGCCAAGCCAAGCCAAGTGCCTTTCCGATTCAATCTAGAGTTTGCTTCGAGTTGTAAAGAAGGCTTGCTGAAAACGTTCTAGTTTTCAATGCTTTGCCGTATTTGAAGTTGCAATTCCGTCGGACGAAAACTCGTGTTGTGAGGAGGTCCAAGCGCTCGGTTAAAGCTTCTGCCATAGTGGATTAGCATTGAGCAAGAGTACTCTAGACTGGACAAATCCTCTCAAAAGGATACCAATATATATCGCTGTGTCATGAGTTTGCTTTTCTAATGTTCTTTACTTTATGCATTTAATTTTATAGTTTGCTATCATCTGCCTGGTACTTCATACAAGTGACAGTGCTCATAATATTTTTATTTGGTAATTATCTTTCAAGCTGCACACACGCACTCTATTCACCCCCCTGTAGAGGTGCTCAATGATCCTACAATTGGTATCAAAGCATATTTACGTTCAAATATAACACTCAAGAGAGTATATATATGGGAACCGTTAAATCTATATTCATATGTGAAGGGCAATCCAGAAATAGACCCCTATTATTTGATGGAATAAACTATACCTATTTGAAAACACGAATGAGTTTCTTTCTGAAATATCTAGACTTTGATTTCTGGTCTATAGTCATAGATGGCTAAAAAAAGGACCTAGAATAGTGATTACCGTTAATCTTTTGGATAGGCCACATGATAGATACATGGGTTCAGAGAAGACATAAGCCAGTCTTGACACAAGAGCGATCAATGCACTATTTTGTGTCATTGATAAGAATGAGTTCAATAGGGTACATATATATGTCACGTTACACGACATGTGGAAACTTTTTGAGGTAACTCATGAAGGTACTTTAGATGTTAAGGAATCTAAAATTAGCAAATTGATACAAGGGTTTGAGGCTTTCAGGATGAAGCCAAATAAAATAATCACTCAGATGTTTACACATTTTTTTGATATTACTAATCTTTTATCATCTCTTGGCAAGGATTGCTAAAATCATGAAAAGATTCGCAAACTGCTCAAGGGACTAACAATGAACTGGAACCCAAAAGCCACCACGATCATAAAAGGAAATGATCTCACCACTATGACGCTTGAAACACACATAGGCAAACTGACGACTCATGAACTAGACCTTCAAGACTTTGTAGAATCAATTCTAAAAGAAAAGTCCATCGCCTTTAAATCTCGTGCTAAAAGAATCACAAGCAAAGACACATATAATGAAGATTCAGATGGTTAGGAACAAGCTCTTCTTGTAAAGAACTTCAAAAACTTCTTGAGGTTTGAGAGATCAAACCGAAAGAAGAATGATTGTTAAGAAAGCAATAAAAAAGGGACTATCTGCTATTGTTGTAAAAAGTCCGATCACATTAAGAAAGACAACCCAATAGCCAAGGAAAGCAATCGATACGACCGACCAAGCAGGAAGTCAACAACTACTAGAAAATATGCAAATGCCAGCATCTGGCAAGAAAGTGAGGCCAGTGAATCATAGAAAGAAGAAAGACCAAGCAGTTCTGCAAATGTTTGCTTGATTGCATTTGATCAGGTAACAACTAATCCTCTGTATGATGACTTTACATTTGATGAAATTTCTGATGCGTTTAGCGACTTATTAGATGAACAAGAGAATGTTTTTGATAAATATAGGCAGTCTCGAAAAGATATCAAAGCTTACACTACTGAAGTTGAAAGATTTTCATCCCTATTTGAAGGTATACAAGAAACACCTTCCACCAGTAATACGAATAAGGAAATATTAACTCTGAAGCTTAGCTTGCATGATGCTCATAAAATGATTGAGAATAGAGGTCAAGACTACGCTAAGATGAATGAGTTATATAAGTTAAAGAAGAAGAAGTATAACATCGCTGCACAGAAGATTGATGCTATATCTAGTAAATATGATGATGCATGTGCTTCCTCTAAAAAGATAGAGATAAAGTTGGGAAAATAGGTGATACCTGCTACTCAGCCAAAGATATTTCATATGACACAATATACATGTAACATGACACGATCAAAGAAAGCATGTAAGCATGATGTTTCACATAATCAAGCCTTTGTTTACAAGTATCCAAGGATGACACACAAGCATCATGTCAATAACATGACACCAAGCACTAGCTCGAAAATTTCATGTACATATTGTGGTTAACATGAACACATTTCCAAATTTTATAGAGTTAGAAAGTTAGTTGACATGAATATATATGCTTGGATACCAAAGACTAACACTTCCGGACCCTTAATAAAATGGGTACCAAAGGTCACGTCTACTCGTCTTGTAGGTGGCCAGCCCTCTCATTCTATAAGTAAATAGATTCTTGATAGCGGACGTTTGCGGCACATGACATGTGACACATCTTTTTAAGTATTAGTTGTGTGCTGACAATGGTTATGGTATTAATTTTATTAAAGACAAATGCTCTACATATGATATGTCCACTGGTAGTCCTGTCTATAAAGGAATAAGGGAGGATAATATTTTTGTTTTCTTTTCAGAAAGTAGTAACAGTGCAGGTAAGTGCCTAGTAGTCAACCAAGATGAAAGTTGGCTATGGCATATGAGACTAGGACATGCAAACATGGATACCATTTCAAAACTATCTACGTAGAAATTGGTAAAAGGACTACCGAAAATATCATTCAAGAGAGACATGGTATGTGCTGATTGTGAGAAAAATAAAGCAACTAGATCCTCTTTTAAATTCATCAACGCTGTATGTAATTTTAGACCTTTGTAGTTGATACATATGGATTTATTTAGACCTAGTAGAGTCCCCAGCCTTGGTGGTAAGCTCCATGCCTTTGTAATTATTGATGATTTCTCTACATATACATGGGTTTTCATTTTATCAAACAAAAGTGATGCACTTTTTGAATTTGAGATTTTTTTGTAAAAAGGTTTAAAACGAAAAAAGATTTCATGATTACTCGTACTTGGAGTAATCATGGAGGCAAATTTGTAAATTTTGATTTCAAAAAGTTTTGCGATGTAAATAGATTTCTCATGAGTTCTTCTGTCCTAAAACTCCCCAACTGAATGGTGTTGTGGAGCGAAAGAAAAGAACTCTAAGCGATATGGCTAGAGTCATGTTAAACCAGCATAACCTCCCAAAATACTTTTGGGCTGAAGCTATAATTACAGCTTATCATGTTTTGAGTAGGGTTCTGATGCGACCTATATCGAAGAAGACACATTATGAATTATGGCTTAATCATATTCCAAATATTTCATATTTCAAAGTTTTTGGATGTCGCTTTTTTATCTTGAACACCAAGGATAACTTGGGTAAGTTCGACTCTAAGGAAGCTGAAGGAATATTCTATGATTATGCTGCCAAGAGTAAGTGATATAGAGTTTTTAGTAAAAGATCTATGGTTATTGAAGAATCGATGAACATTTCATTTGACGAGCTCAACAGTCATATATCGAGTGACAACGATGCTGCTTCTTATGAAGACTATCTGGAGAGTCTACCAAAGAAGATAAAATTTATGCCAGACCATCCAGAGTCTTTTGTCATAAGTGATGTATCAAAGGGAGTAGGTACACATTCCACTACTAGAGATATAGCTGCTAAGTTTGGGTGAATAGTCACACCTAATTTTGATAATCATTATAGACTTTGGTCGATACGCAAATAATACACAACTACCGGCATACAACAGAACGTCTACTTCTATTATTGTATCAAGACATATTTTTATATTTTATTCTTTATTTTTTCACTTTATTGAGTCTAGGAAAAAGTAAGATTGATCGGAGTTGCAACTGGTTATTCTACTGGGCTCCACTATCCAAATAGCCTACCTATTTACCCCACATTCCATGCTAAGCCTATACCCAATACCCAATAAACAAAAAGCCCAACAAAAATGTGCAAATCTTCATGGAAAGAACTCAAATCGAGTTCGGCCGAGTTAGTTCCTGATCGTTTTGGTCTTCCTGAAAATCTACAACCAATTTTCAAATTACAAAAACTGTAGACCCAAACTCATGCCGAGTTCTGTCCACAAAAATGCTATAAATAGAGGAACACTTCCCATTCTAAATCATTCAATCATTCTTCTCATTTTTATCTATTCAAAAGCATTACAGAGCTCTACACTTTCATATTTAGCCTTTAACAACTACTAGCCAGGCTAAATGCCTTCCGATTCAATCTAAAGTTTGGTTGGAGTTGTAAAGAAGGCTTTCCGAAAATTTTCAAGTTTTTAAAGTTTTACCTTATTTGAAGTTGCGAGTCCTTCAAACGGAAACTCTTGTTGTAAGAAGCTGCAAGCGCTCGGTTAAAGCTTGTGCTATAGTATATTAACATCGAGTAAGAGTACTCATGACTGAACTAGTCCTCTTAGAGGGATACCAGTATACATCGCTGTGTCATGAGTTTGCTTTTCTGATGCTCTTTACTTTGCACATTTAATTTTTAAAGTTTGCTAGCATCTGCCTAGTACATCATACCTATGGCACTGCTCATAATATTTTTATTTGGTGGTTACCTTTTCGCTGCACACACACACTCTATTCACCCCCTAGAGGTGCTTAGCGTTCGTACACAATGATGTTAGATGCTGTTGAGTACGACAAGAAGCGTATAACATGTCAAATACATGCTGACTTCATCCATCCACCCTCTGAGTTCCTACATCCTACGACTACAACCTGGCCATTTAAGGCATGGGATATGAACATCATTGGAATAATCAGTCCTCCGTTATCTAAATGGCACCACTTCATCCTTGCAATCACCGACTACTTTTCTAAGTAGGCAGAGGCAATACCACCCATTGAAATGAAAACCTCAAACGTAAATAGCTTTGTCAAACATCACATTATCTACCATTTCGGGGTGCCTCACAGGATTATCCATGACAACGACCCTCAATTTCTAAGCCATACCTTCCATCGATTTTTCGACAAAATCGAATCCAGAATATATCTTCGACCGCTTACAACTTAGTAGTGAATGGATTGGCAGAAGTATTCAATAAAACAATCGTTAAACAAGAAAATTGTATCGTCCAATAAATGCGACTGAAATAAAAAGTTGGGTGAATGTCTCTAACCATATCGTACGACAGTCTAAACTACAGCTGGCAATATGCCATTTTTCTTAGTTTACGGCAGTGAAGCAGTTCTTCCCCTGGAAATCTAGATTCTCTCTTTACAGGTAGCCATCAGCAACCAGCAGAAGGAGGAAGACAACCAATGTCGTCGGTTGCAGGAATTAGAAGCGTTTGACGAGAAGCGTCTCCTAGCTCAACTGGCACGAATTTCTGAAGCCTTCAACAACAAGGTCAAGGAAAGAACATTCTAAGTGGGTGACCTCGTGTTATCAGTAAGAAGACAGACGGTCATGACTCAGAAGACAACCAAAAAATTCCAACAAAAGTAGGAAATGTCCTTTGTAACAGAATCAGTGTATTCTAACGGCGCCTACCGGTTCACAAAACCTAATGGAGACTTATTGATGACGCCAATGAATGACAAGTTTCTCAAGAAGTGCTATGTCTAGTCCTAGCATGTACTTTTCTATCCCCATCAGAGCCTAATAAAAATATAGGTTTTTTGCTACATCCCATCCCTTTCGGAGCTAAATAAAACGTACAATAGGGCCATGTTGTCCCAAAATGGCTTATGTTTCATATCCCTAGTCGGGTCGTAAAATCTCCCGACACGGGTCATAGTTCACGTCCATATTACCTCTGAACTATCCAGTTGTCATTTTCTCCAACAAAAATTAGCAAATATGTCCTTGGAGCCCAGCCGTTATCCTCATAGTTTTCCCCGGTAGAAAATATTCATATCCATATCACCTCTGAATTGCTCTCTACGTTCCTACAAAGATTATATTTTACAATGTTCGTATGATCTCTGAGTAAGATGCTTCTAAACAAATATTTACCACATCTATATTACCTCTGAGTAAACATCCTCACCTAGCAACCATTGTGTCGTTATACCCCCAACAGGAAACATCCATGTCTTTATCACCTCTTAATTATTTTTCGTACCTCTATAGAGTCAAATCTTTCCACATTTGCATAACCTCTGAGGAATATAACTCTACTACAATTCAGTATTACCATGTCCATATTACCTCTGAGTAAACATTCCTATTAATTGACTTTTCACCACTACATCCTTAATACCTTTGATGGTGTTTGTCATCTTCAACTTACCATATATGCCTAATTCTAGGTACATTAAAGGTGTTAAGTCCACAAAAGATTCCCTAGTGATACTACATAACCTGTCATGTTCATACTAGCTCTGGCATGGAGGTCATCACAAACAAAATCACATAATTCACAGATATAGATGAACAAGGAAACAAAGTCTTTATTTCTTTTAGCTTAAAAGGAAACAAGACTACATCAAAAAAAACACTTTCTTGAACTAAAATAGAAGAAAAGAAAAGGGATTCACCACAAAAAAAGACTAGAGATTGGCGTACAACTCACCAATACGATGATTTAAGGACTTGGCCCGAGTATGAACACTCACCGAGGCCCGACGTTTAGCTTCACGGTGCACCACTGCCTCGTCTTTAAAAGTAGTAAACTCTTGATATTCGACATCCAATTCTGCCTTCCGGTCAGTCAAACTGGCCATAAATTTGGCATATTCCTCTGCCTCATGGCGAAGGTAGCTTATGCTGTCGTTGCCTGTTGTTTCTTAAACGCTAAGTGGGCTTATTTTCTTAGAATAGGCGGATTTGCTCATCAACCTTCGTCAAACGTTAAGCCAAAATCTCTTGGAGGCTGACTTGGGTTTTTTAGTACCTGTGAGCTCAAGCTCTTCGGTGCTGGCTTCAGCTATGTCACGTTCAAGAGTTGTCTGAATAGATAGATAGGCTAATTTGGCCTCAAAAACTTTAGCCAACAGCCTGTTATGCTCCCCTGCCACAAGAGATGAGAGATCGTTTGCCTGTTGGTCATGAAGCTCGGTCAGATGATGTTCCAATTCGCCTACCGAGACTTCAAGAGCATCGGCCATAGCCTCTTAGCCATGATTTATCATGGCTACCTATAAAAGAGTTGAAGTCGTAGCCACGGCAAAAGATCGGCTATGCTCCAATACATTCGACATTCAACTCCTTAGAATAGTATAAACGATCTTAATATTGAGATGTGCATAGTCATCTGCCTCGACCGAAGACATAGGTGTCATCGGAGGCGTCACTAACAAAAGTCTCGCTGGAGGCGGAGGTACAACAGGTACGGAGGTAGTCATGCCCTGGGTATGGCATATGATTGCTGCTCCATGCAATGTGACTACTCCAAACGGCTGCACACTCATTTTCTTTTGGGGAACCCGGGCTAAGGGCACTTTAAAACATTCCAAAGCAGGTGTTGAGCAGGATCCCACCAAGGTATAGGTTCCAGCTAACGTTGGTTGAGCTACCATGGGTACAGAAACTGAACCTTGCCCTTAGAGAACCGTATCGGTAGTTGTCCCAGAGCAAGGAGGCATGAGAACAGGAACTCTTGTCGCCTTATCATGATCAGGCGTGAAGTCTGATTCTAGTGCCTCGGAAGAGAGGAGGTATCCTTTTTTGCCTTGTATGCTACAGTTTCCTACTCTTTCTCACCCATAGTAGTCATGACCACAACGATCTTGACCACTACAGTCTCGCCTTCGGGGGGAGACTCGTCAGCAATATTGGGTACATCACGAGCCAGGGGTTCAGACTCAACAGCAAACTCTGCAAGCATAGACAAGGCCTCCATTGTCATGCCCCTATCCCGAAGGATCAAAAACTAACCACTGGGCGTGGTGTCGTACAAGTCTAGATTGCACTTGTACAAGGCAAAACCATTACAGTTTCTGGTATTTCTTAGAAAAGAACGACAATGCAGCAAAACTAATCAGATAAATTGAAGTCACAACAAGATAATTGTAATAGATTACAAGACTTACAGCTGAATACAGAGTTTACAACTGATTACAAGATTGTTGAATAGCCAACTGAATATACACTTGACATTTAGGCAATACAACCGAACATGTCGACTTGCTTACAAACTAACTAGTTCATCTGAGTTATATTGTTCCATACATTATGTCCCGTATAGCAGAAGACATCATCTTGTAAGAAGAGCTTCTACGCACCCATCTGAATTATCGATGCTAAGCACTGATCAAACGCTTTACTCCATACACGAGTGTCATGACCCGCACTCATTTTTTTCGGACGCGAGCTCGTGACCATGCCAGCTAGCTACGTATCGAGCGGATTCCAGCCCGACTCGAGTACGTATAAGCTGTCACGGTCATGGTATCATGGCTAATCTAAAATATATCTCAATCCACAGGAATCATATAAAACAAGAATAAACAATTATGGGTCATGGTCTGCAGCCCATTAGCATATTGTTCGATTAGACTCTAAGAATGATATGAGTCTATAAAATAAGCAGAATATATCATAAAAGCACGAGAAAGATCGTAGATCACTAACACTAACAAAATACCTGAATCATGCGATTGAAGTCAACTACCACATGCTCAGCTAACTAACTCCGTGCAATCAGCTACCTGAAGAGATCATCAGGTCCTCAGAGGACTAGCAAGATACATAATATACAAGCCAACATGTAACAGTACAAATATACAAAAAAGTAAAAAACAATCAAGGATATCCAACGAGACAAAATGAACTAAGACACAAGATCTAAACACAAGGATCCTAAGACACTGGCATGCCATACTAGAAATGGCTAATAGGTCAAAGCTATAGACTGCAGTCAAGGCAAGCACTCACAATCTATAGTGTCTCAATCGCAGTCAAGGCAAGCACTCACAACCAAGATGGTAGCCAATCCTAGTATAGAATTCCTATAGACCGTAGTCAAGGTAAGTACTCACAATCTATAGAATGTCAAAGTCAAGTCCTACTCAAGTCATGTCAAGTCAAGTTGAGTTATAATCAAGTCGAGAGAATCATGGTTTAGGACTAGACGACTCTATCAAGGAATACATATGAAACTAACACAGTGCAGCAGATAGAAATATCATAACCGAAAAGAACAAGCATGTGCAGACAACTAGAAACATGTAAAGTAAAACTATAACAGGATGAGTGTACTAGACATGGAATACAGCAATCACGAATGTAAGAAAAAGAATAGCAGCGAGATAATGAACATGCATATAAATTATTCTGTACAAGCTGGCAAGGTATACTTGCCTGATGGCTGCGCGAAGAACAAATAAGATACCGTCAACTAATACGCCAAATAAGTCCAAATCTCACAACTGTCTTCGAAAGCTGAAACAGACATTACCAATATTCTCAGAATAGTCAAATTAGCTAGAATTGCCTGTCCTTAAGTCCAATTCTAGACACAGGAGCAAAACGGTAATTTCGGGCAAAAATGATGTCCGTCGTTGGACCCGATTTGTACCGAAAAGCGTACCAGAGTCAATGGTCTCTAAAGTCATCAAATTATATGTCTATGGGTTCGTTTTGATGATACAAATCCAACGGTATATCCAATTGTGGATTTCGGTGGGCTGTGCACAAAATCGTCCGTTAAATCGGACCGTAGGGCCCGTAAAATGGCGGTCCAATCAACTGTTTCAGAATTGGACCGAACTTGGCATGCAGGACCAAAAAAATAATACGGTCATATTGGCGCAAGTTTCGTCTCGATCTGACGAGCGTGCACAAAGTAATTGGGAAGTTTGTACAGGGGCCAATACGGTGAATTTCGACAGATACGTTTGAGGTTAGGGTTTTACATGGGATTCTCTCGATCTCTTTCTCAGTTACATACTGTCATATATATATGTCAGCGCTCGTTTAGAGCTAGGGCTGTGCTGATGCTCTCGGGTTGGGATTAGTCGGGCTGAAGGGGAGTTGTTGGGCCGGCTTACTGCTATTCTCTGTTTTCTTTTCTTTTTCTTTTTTTTTCTTTTTCTTTTTCATTTTTTTTTCTTTCCATTTTCTATTAGCAAAACTAAAGTATATATATATATATATATATATATATATATATATATATATATATATATATATATATATATTATATATATATATATATATTAAAAAATATATATATATATATATTTATATTTATATTTATAAATACAAATATATGTATACATATATACATTTATATATATACACCTACATACATATATTTATATACATTTATACATACATACACACATATTTATATACTTTTATACATACACCCATGTATAATGTATAATATATATTTTTATATATACATACACATACACATATACCTATACATATACATATACACATATATAAATTCCTTTATATATACGTATATATATTCACAAATATATAACAAAATAATATCTATATACGCATATATATATATATATATATATATATATATATATATATATATATATATATATATATATATATGTATGTATATTCACACACATATAACCAAATAATAATAATATTCAATAATAACCTCAATAATATAATAATGATAATAATAATAATAATAATAACAACGAATTTCAACAGACCAATAATGGCGTATATACCATTATGCACCGTCCAATAATCCTAAAAATGTACAAGGACCTATTTATACAAATATTATTTAATATCCACTAATAATGATATTTATAATATTTAATTAACAAATATTTAGAAAATATTCAATAGATTATTAGAACGAAATACAACACAATCATACCAAAATACACCAACACGAATGTCGTTGGACGTACCATATGACTACATGGGCTTGGGCTTGTTTTGGGTCAATCTGGACTAGTTCGGTACAACCGGGTTCCCTAAAACTCAATAATATAAATAATAAATAAATAATCTTCGGTAAGGGTTAAGTCGCAACTTGGCCTATTTTTTTTAGTTAGGACGTCACTATGGCTCGGCCTTCCCTGGCATGGCTAATACACTAGTCAAGGCACGCCACTGCATTATCCGTGCCATGATTCCTAGGCGTCTGGTACTCTAATTCCTAACCATGGCTAAAGTCATCTACCGTAATAATTAATTAAAAAATAATTATTTATAAATTTTAAAACCACCATTTAAATTAAATAAATAATAAAAATATTAAAACAAATTCTGGGAAGGGGAGCTACAACGAGCACCTGTAATATTGCCCACAACGTGGGCCAGTACATCATCAATGTACTGGTGAGCGGTGCTGGCCCAACTCACCTAAGAAGACAACACTAAGTAATCATGTTACAGAACATTATTAACAGTGGTCTTTCTCGTTGCCTTAGGGTCAATTTCATGTTTATAGCCGACAAGAAGTAAAGCATGCAAAACTCATAGCCAACATAATTTAAAGCATATAGTTATCACCCTTTGGTGTTTCTTACCCATTGTCGTGTAACAATCCCTGTATATTTATAATACTTACTCATCCTGCACAAGACATTGTTAGGAGCAATATCATAATTCCATATAATTGTCACTGTTCAGGTGATTCTTACCAACAGCCGACATCCTTTTCTGTAATTGAGTAATAACTTACTATACCTGCATAAGACATCATTAGAACTGTACCTATCTATATGAAGGACATTGGTGACACGCTATCTTGGACCGTCTTTCGGACGAACGATTAACTCCGAATGGGGTGCGAATCCATGGGAGGTTTCTAAAATACCGTGCTACTACTTCAATACCATGGGTATTTCGGCGCCCTTTCTGTGGACGGTAGCAAGCCCCCACTGCAAGTCCCAAAATCCCGATGTCAGTACATCGACACCATCCTTGTTCCCGTAGGATGAACCGGGTCCGTGGTCGTGGAGTACTGTTCTGGGAACTACCTTGTGCACAAGTTGTCCATGACCTTACAAGTATGTGCAACTTATCTATGAAGAAAATATATAATGCATGATAAGGAAACCTATGTACTTTAGCCACTATTTTCATTCGTATTGCCATCTTTCTCATTCCAGGGTCTTGGTGTAATAAACATTCTACATCGGCGACGGGATAATAGAACGTTGTTACCTAATCCCTTTTTCACATCTTTGGTACCATACATCTTTTCAACCAACTCTATGTACTTACCGCCCAATTCTTGGGACTTAGTATCACGTTTTAGCATACGTTCATCGAACTGATGCTCGACAAACTCATTTCCTAAATATTTGAGACTTTTGCTTCACATGTTATGTAATTTCATTGTAAAGCACACAAGCATACAATTCACAAATGATTCACAACAGTTTTTGGGTCTTGTGATTTATTTATCTTTAATTATCATTCTGACTTTCATGCAAGGTGTTATTCAGCAACCCAACGAGTAAACATAGCATACTATACTTTTATTAAGCGTGAAGCTAAAGGATCTTCGAAGGGTTCAACACTACCCACATTTATAAGACGATTCCTGGCACGATCGCATAGCCTTCCAAGCGATCCTTCACATATTCCCAAGTCCAACAAGGCTTCATCGAACCAACCATCCATTATAAGGCATATTGCGGGTCAGGGCACTACAATGTATACCACTCAGAAAAAGTTTCGTCCTCGAAACTTAAAACAAAACTCATCCCCAAAAATTTAACCGACTTTTATAAAACTTTTCAACGATCAACTTGCACGATTTAACATTTCTTCGCAATATCTCGATTGATTTCAAGTAATGCACCATCTCATCACAACACTCCAATTTGATTCAAAATAGTTTGCCATCTTTGTTCTTCATCCAACACTTATGCAATTCCCTTAGCACATAATGATCCTCCCCGTGGCTTCATTTGAATTCAGCATACCACTTAGTTGGTATCATACAAATATTTTAGGCATCCCAGAAATATATGCACTTCAGCCAAGTTCAGTGATAGAGAAAACGAACGAGCTACGGTGTAACTTCTTTTTCGAACATCAGTGATTGCACTGAGCATCTCGTATATTTCCAACTTGTTTATTCAATTATCCAACCAACCAATAAACCAATGAATGTTACAAATTTTAACTTGAGAAATTTTCCCACAACGGATCCAAAATATTCCTAAAGTATTCCTTTCAAGTTCATTGTCATTCATGCCACCAAAGTTGATAAAATCCATAGCCACATTTCATTTCGATACCCCGATTATCATCGATCAAATCTTGTACTGGTCATCGTTTGCATCCATACACTTTGTTTGCGACTCATAAATTTTCTCGATTATGATCCATCCTTCAAATTGTACCATCATTCCACTCTATCAACATTTCTCGCTGTACTCAAACATTTTCTCGTATTGATCAAGCAAACGTATTATCCTCTCGCATAAGCAACTCTCATATTCCAACAATATTAATTCCGAGGGACCTTTCAACATTTCATTCGCTCTTGTCGATTTCAACTTCATGTACTATAAATTCTGTCGTTACACTTTTTCTCTAATTCCAATCTGATTATCCATCAATAAATTTATTCTGACTGTATCAAGGCAACTATCGTCATTTTAAGCATCTCATTATGTTTCAACCAACCAAATCCAACCAGCTTTAGCAAATTTTGACATTCCCAAATAAGGTAACAAAGTTCCGAAACCGACATGATCCGTCATCCCATCCATCATTATAACATCAAATTTTCCAATATCCATTCCATTCTGAAGTTTACTTTCCGACACATCTTACTCATTCCAACTATACCCACGCAACATCAACAGGTACATTCTACGGGTTTCCAATAGTCAACTTAGCATTCAAGCAAGTCTCTACGGTCAGCTAATCTAAGCTAAACCAGACATTCAGCTAACTCATATGAGATGGATAGCTATCGAGGACAAACTTATCTCTTATCTTAGAGGAAATCAATTCTTAACATAGGGACTCTATTTTATCTCAGAGACAATCTATGATCCGACCAGCTTAAGGGATATGGGACACCACCCCAATCTTATGAACTTATTCCCCAAAACGGACAACTGAAATATCATAGCCAACAAATCTAAGACTTAGGCAACCAACCGACACTCTAGACAGCCAACCGATATTCTAGGGTAAAGTCTTTCTACCTGTACTCATCCTCGGGTTATACCCAACAAAGTCATTCTAAACTTACCCACAACCAACAAAATCTACCCGACAAGTCATATGGGTCAATCCCGAAGCTATCATCTAACATCCAACTATTCAGTTTTCACTTGCATAGACGCAGCATCACTTGCTCAATCAGACTTATATTTCCATATCGTACTCAAATTGGGTCTATTCAATCATGCCAACTATTCTGAGTCATATTCCAACATTGATATCTCAATGGTTTATCATTTACCATCTCTTTTCTTCGGTCTCTTTGCGACATATTCAATTTCTATATTTTTAAATCATCGATACGGTCTGTACTCTTTAACCAACAAAATAAGGCAACTATATAATCGTACTTCTTCCGAAAGCATCCTTTATGAATTTCCACTAGCACCAACATGGTCATCTCTTAGTAATTCACGTGAACTATCAATATTCGTTTTGCATCATCTCCTTGTGATTCCATTAGAATATTTATTATTCATGCAACGATCCAATTACTATGGCACTAAACATCCAGCATCCGTATATCGGTCATCTAGTGAATATGACATAACTCATTTGGCTAAGTCAAAATCCAACAATTCTATATTCCACCAAAACTTATCATTCATGCGATAACATCATTCACCGACAGGGTCTATTATATTTTATAGCACCTCGATACTTAATGGTATCCCAGCCACCAGAGAATCATAAGGAACATCTACTCTTTCATGCATCAAGGGACAAGTGTTCATTCTCTATGCCTCAACATAATCAAGGGTCTAACTTGTTAATTCGGGACACCTCTAATTCTCTCAAGCACAACTACACAACGTGCATGGCCATCTATTTCCTCAAATCCATTCTCTAACTTTTCTATCGTTGATGCAACTCTCTGCATCTTCTAAATCATTCGCAACATCCCGATAAGCGCCTAACATCACCATCAATTTGTCGATGTCCAACATGCAATTCGATCTACTCAATTCTGTTTAATATTCAGTCTATAGTTGTTTTCGTAAAATCTTTCGATAGCAACACCCCACCATCGTTACTGAGTGTAAACCCCCCTAAATTTCTACTATTATTTTTTTTAAATATTTTTATACTTCGTATTGACACGTTGCATACGAGTTCGTATTTTTTTTTGCATAGCATGCGAGATTTGCATTCGTATCGACTCGACAAGTGCGAATATGCGTCGAGCTATATATTTTAGAAAAATATTTTATTATACATTCTATTTATTATATAAAAGTACATGTTCAAACAAAGGTAATAAATATTTTTATAAAAAGGTTATTCGTCATTTAAAAATAAAATTTGATTTGAAAATCGTGATTTAATATTTTGCAAAATTAGAATTTGTATAGTAACATATTTTTATAGAAAGCTACTTATGATTTAATATTTAAGTAATTATCTTGATTTTCGAAATTAATTAAATGCTATATTTTAATATTTATGGAAATTTATTTTAAGATTTTGTTTATTGAATATTTGAGTTATTTTTATAATTTAAATGTGGAAAAGATTTTATTTTGAACATACATTTAATTTAAAGGGAAGTTATCGAGATTATTTTAGATTTAAATCGATTTAAATAAATAGAGGGAGTTATCCATCGGGGTTTAAACAAATCCTAATCTCTATCCAACTGGAAATTTCCACCTCCTATAAAAGGAGAGGTACTCCTCCAGAATTTTTCCATCTACAGATGTGTATTGTGTCTGTGTCCACCATTCTTATTCCATATTATACAAATACATTATCCCCGCGTCGGACACACCCCGACGTCATCAAATGCCCGATCCTAACTCTACCCACATCCATCGACACCCCGACCGCAGCAACCATCATCCCGACCCTCGACTTCTCACCTCCAGACCACACCGCCACCACCGTCCCTGTCTCGTCGTCACTATCATCGCCATCACTTTCCACCAACGCCTCACCATCACCCCCCACCATCAGTGTCACCACCACCACCGCAGCCAAAACCCAAAGTCCGGCCATCCTCCGTAGTTGGTCGGACCGGCGCCGCGCCGCTGTTCCACAACGCCGCCATCCTCGTCGGCCGCCTCCGGCCGCCTCTTCCACCGCGGGGCACCCACCGCGCCTCCTTCCCCGAGATCCGCCCCCTCTCAGTACCGCCTCAACAGAACCCTCGTCCACCCGCTCTGCGCAGCCGCCTCCAGGGCAGCGCGCCCCCGGCGCCGACGCTGCTCTGCCTCTCTCCTCCTCTTCAGAACTTCGGCGCCACCGAATCGCCGCCCGTCGGCGTACGGCGTCAGCTTCTCCCGCGCCGCCCCTCCTTAGCCGTCGCCTCACGGAAACCCTCTTTTCCGCCTCTACGCCGCCGCCGCAGGGCCGCCCGACGCCACCGACCGCGGTGAGCACGGGGAACGCCTGGCCGCCACCGTCCGCTGTGGAGCCACCCAAACCCGATCTGGCGTCGCCCTCTTTCCTGGAGCTCCGCCTCTGGCCGCCACCGACCCGTCGCCACGCTTCCTCCGGCGACGACGCCGCCCCTCCACGTGCGCCGACCGCCAGTGGGTAAACTCTCCACTCCTCTCTCTCTCACCTTCTCGCACTCTTCCCCACTCTTGATTTTTTGCTTTCATTATATTTTCTTTGAGAGTCAGAAGGAACAGCAGTTCCTTAAAGCTTCTAGTAGTATTAATATTAATAGTTTATTGTTATTATTATTATTAAGGAGGATTGTGTTGTTTTTGGGTTAAGTTTTTATTATTAATATTATTATCATTATTATTAATTACTACTAGTGATAGTATTTATAATATTAATTATTAAATTTTAATATCTACATTATTAATATTACTTTTATTTAAATGGAATTGAGCTTTCAAATTTTTAAATAATTATTTAAATTATTTTTGATTAATAAAATATAGTTTTTTATCTAGAAAATCTAGTTTCACAAACTTAAGGTTTTAGCCTAAAACGATTTTAATTTCCAAGTATGTACCTAAAACATATTTTGACTAATACAAACAAATAATTTCCAATTTGTATATATAAAGTATTTTCGAGTATTACGTAAAGATTATTTATAAAAATATTTTCAAAACATGGTATAAACACCTTTTCTACAAATCCATCAGTTATCAATTCTTGATCATGACTAATTCCATGTTCCTATTCTCTCGCGACTTTGGACCTCTGCACCGTGACTATGGCTATTGGACCATGCTGACTTGTCAGATTATCGCACACCAGGTGACACCCCAGGCAAGATACCTTGCCATTATACTGTTTACATTCAGTCTGCATTTTTATTATATATCACTGTTCATTTATTTCTAGTTCTTGAATACTGCCTGCTCAGTGATATTAGTTGTACCTTGTTATTTACCCTTGATTGCATATGGACTTAGAGTTAAGGGACTACCACTAGCTTAGTGCATTGCATAAGCCTTGACACAGTTATACCACGATGATGTGTGAGATGAGAAGCATATAGAGGTTCTTACGTGTGGGCTGATCCCCCATACGCATGCGTTAGGGCTAACTGCTAATGGAGGCATGTTAGGAGACTTAGCAGTTAGTAGAGGTACATAGTCGTAGATGCGACTTGACAGGTACATTGGGTGGGAAGAACATTACCTGACGTATGGGCTTCTATGTACTTCCCTCATTACCTGTGCGCTCCGCCGGAGACGCAGACCCCAGGTGCCCTCTGACGTTATCCAGAGCGTTATGGACGTAGCCCCTTGCACATGGTGCCCTCTGACGCTTCCCGAGCGTTATGGACGTAGGCCCCTGGTACCCTATATGGGAACTATGCCGATCCTATTTACAGCCAGGGCTCATGCGTTGAAGGTTTGTTCTTACTGCATAAACACATTAGATGGTTAGGTAACCCTCGTCAATGTCATATCACCCCGTTCCATTAGTAGCTTGGGACAATATCGCATCGCGGTATAGTGTACTATCCCTTGTCTTTGTTTGGTTGCAGGGGTAATCCTCTGTTTCGATGATGAGGTATTAGAACTTGTTACGAGTGTGACTATTTACTTTACTTGTGATTTATGACATAGTATATATTCAGTTATGTGGCATGTTGATGTATCTTGTTACGTCCCTCTGAGGACCTGGTTATCTCGCCAGGTGTGTGTTTCATGATTTCTTGCAGGTGCTCTAGCTAAGGCCATTCTTTCCTTCGTGGTGATTGTTCTTGGACTTGCCATTGCTCTCGCTTGCTAAATTCTTTTCTTGTATATTTTTCCATATTTAATTTGGTTGGTAGTGGACCTTGTCTCCGCCCAACTATTGTGTACATGACAAATTCATAGTTACTTTTATATCATATTTATCTTTGTGGATGAGATTTAGTACCTTGGTTACTGCATTTTACAGCTTATGTATATATACGAGGGTCCATATACTTCGTATATATACAGCTGGAATGATTACGTGCTAGTCCTACATATTTGGGACTGGAGCGTTACATGTTTTGTGGTGTCCCATACAGGTCGAGTTTGCCGTTTCGGTTACATGACTGTACCGAACAGGCCTGCAATATTGGATTAGAGTTTAGAATCTCATCCACCAACTTGACTTCCTTTCTTGACTTCAAATTCCGAACTCTCGTTCGACCTCCTTGATTTGCATCTTGCTTGACTCCTTCCACCGTAAATTCTTAGTTTCGTGTTTTGTAAGATAACTACACTAGTATATGCCCTTAGGTTAAGCACATGGCTAGATGGATTGCATTGACAATTAATATGTATGGAGATTTCATTTGAGTTGTAGAGGCATTTATTTTCCTAGAAATATGATTTTTAGAATTAGTTAATTCCAAGTTGGGTAGTAGCATATTACTACTTTCAAATGATAGTTGGAATTTTATTTTGCTATTACAAGGTGGTATACAAAAGAGGACAGCTAGATCGCGAAAACAAATTTATGGTTATGATTTTTAGAAATTGTGAAATAATTTATGATTTATTAGGATATATTTGGAAAACATCTTTAAATTGTGACACATGATTTACGATTAAGTTCAAGTTTGAATTGAATATGTTAAAGTTTATCTCGAATTTATTAAAGTGTTTTAAATTATAAGTTATGATTTGTAACGACTAGAGAATATAAAGGTTTATGATTTATGGTTTATTAGAGAGCTTGAGGTTTTAAATTGATTCTATGATTTATGAATTTTAAAGTATTTAATTTTGAGTTTGAAGAGATAATGGTAAAAATATTTGTTTAAAATATTTTGGAAGGTACGAAATCAACTTGAAGGAAAGATTCAAATTTCAAATTTTGTTCTATGATCTATGATTTATAGAGTTATGTAGATTTCGAGTTTAAAACCTTGATTATGGATATTTAAGTTTTGGTAAAAAAAAATATCACTTTTGTAGAGTAGTTGTGACTTATTGGAAGCTAGATATACACATTGGAAGGATATAGAATTAAATTTGGGAGTTATTTAAATGTTTCATTTTGTAGTATGAATTTCGGCTGATAAAAGTATTTAAATGTTGAGTTTGAGATTTTGAAAAAAAAAAGAGAGGTTATTATTCAAGTTGCGATATACAAGGGTTGTTTCGAGATTTATTAGAGAATTAATTTGTGATTAAAGTTGACAGTCTTAGATAATTGAAACTTGGCGAAGTATCTTGGAAAAATTTCGAGGAACTCAAAATTTTTAGATCATATATTGGTAGAGGACTAAGAAGCAAGTAAGGTCACCCTAGTGAGATAGAAGTATTCCATATTAGATTGCCATGCCACCTATGATTATGATGTTGCATATACACAAGTGTAATTAGTCATCGACCAAACCGATGAACATATCTTTGACTTACTCAACCTTCCCTCAAATCTAGATCATTATTCATGACCATCTAAATTGTTTGAAACTAGAAATGATTAGAACCATCCCCTTGACCATACCCTTATCTATGAGACTATCTTCCCTCTAGAAACTGTGCACTAACTTATCTTAACTTGATCGACGAGATTTTCTAATTATCTTATTTCGTGCTTTAACCTTTTAAATTTTTGCATTAATTAGTATCTTATGAAAACCCACTTTCTATTTTTGATCATTCGGCGTTCCCTATCGGGACTTTGATATGTGGAGCACAACACTAGACCTTTTCTTCCAACAAATTTTACATGCAAGACCTAGACGAGCTCACCTTCATGTAGGTATATCATGTCCCACTAAAACACGTCCCCTTGTACTCTATTTTTATGGTACGACTTTCGGGCCATAAGGGCTCGACTATAACCGATACCATGGTACCGAAATACTTTTGACTATATATTGGGACTCAATCTCGACTCAAATCTTCAGCCCGATTGCGATCTGCTAAATCCGTTAAATGCTTAACCTTGTGTTTTATCTTGACTGCTTAACCCTTGCCATTTATTATAAGGTCTTATCTTACTTAGACACATAACATCTTTCGCTCTTCAATATTGCAACCCTTACTCTTTTTTTTTCCTTTTCACTAAATTGCTTGTCATATTTCACCTTGATTCCTCTATGGTTTATGCAACTTCGCTCATGTTATGATTTCCTTGCTCAAAGAAAAATGTGATCATGACAATCTTGGATTAGTAGAGGTTAGATTGGAGAAACTTACAACATGGATAAATAAGGTAGTTGGGTAAGATAAATACGAGATTATGAGCTCTAGGTGGGACATAAATGGAAGTGTGCAATAAATCCAAATAGATGAAGTAAGGAATGATATATTGTGTTTTGACGAAACACTCAAGGATAAATAGACTTTTCGAATTTCAAAATTTGTTTCGAGGTAACAAAACATTGAGTGATTTTTTTTTAAAGTTTTGATGGTAAGGACTAAATTTAGATTAAATTGATGAATGCAAATTCTTGACAGAGACAATATGGACTTGCCTCCGATAAAATATAGCATTATGATGATATTAGCTTCCAAGGATAACTAATTGTTGAAGAAGGAACCCTTTATATTTTGATTAAGTTCTAAAATGATTATGAATAAGAAGTTAAGACGAGTCTTCATCAAAAAGAGGAGATTGTTGAATTCAAATTTAGAGAGAGACTAATGAATATTTTAGAAAATTTTCAAATATGATGATAAAATTTTTATGAAGGTATACTGCTAGTTTTCGAGATTATCGGGCATTGAAGACGGACTTTATTTTTATACCTATAGAGGCATCGTACATGGACCAATAAAATTGTAGTAAAGAGATTTTTCAATTTCTACTTGGGCCAATTGATTGAAGGTTTGGAATTTTAATTGGAAATTATAACTTGGGAAGATATACGTGAGCTAGTATAATAGAAGATTACGGTATTCAAATTGAGACTATTTGAAATTCTATGACGAGATAGAGAAAATTAGAGTACAATGAGAATCATATTTTGTTTAAGCGGACGTAGAACGGAATTTTTTTTTTTGAAAGAACGATTTATGATAAGAGAGATTTCATGAATATTGATGATATCAAGGATTAAGGAGTTTATTACCTACTTATGAGGTTATTTTTTTTAGGTTAATGTTAAGGTTGATCGAACTTAGTCATTGATTGATTATCATGATCGAAATCTAAAACCATTGAAATTTTAGTCGATCGAATGACATATTGCCATTGAAATGTCGTTTCATTCTCATTGATTGCCTTTTTGTTCAATATGAATCAAATTCTTATTGATTACACTGCTTCTATATCCTTCGTCCTACCTATCCTGATTTTTCCTAAATTTCGAGGACGAAATTCTTTTAAGTTGGGTAGGATGTAAACCCCCCTAAATTTCTACTATTATTTTTTTAAAAATATTTTTATACTTCGTATTGACACGTTGCATATGAGTTCGCATTTTTTTTGCGTAGCATGCGAGATTTGCATTCGTATCGACTCGACAAGTGCGAATATGCGTCGAGCTATATATTTTAGAAAAATATTTTATTATACATTCTATTTATTATATAAAAGTACATGTTCAAACAAAGGTAATAAATATTTTTATAAAAAGGTTATTCGTCATTTAAAAATAAAATTTGATTTGAAAATCGTGATTTAATATTTTGCGAAATTGGAAATTTGTATAGTGACATATTTTTATAGAAAGCTACTTATGATTTAATATTTAAGTAATTATCTTGATTTTCGAAATTAATTAAATGCTATATTTTAATATTTATGGAAATTTATTTTAAGATTTTGTTTATTGAATATTTGAGTTATTTTTATAATTTAAATGTGGAAAAGATTTTATTTTAAACATGCATTTAATTTAAAGGGAAGTTATCTAGATTGTTTTGGATTTAAATCGATTTAAATAAATAGAGGGAGTTATCCATCGGGGTTTAAACGAATCCTAATCTCTATCCAACTAGAAATTCCCACCTCCTATAAAAGGATAGGTACTCCTCCAGAATTTTTCCATCCACAGATGTGTATTGTGTCTGTGTCCACCATTCTAATTCCATATTATACAAATACATTATCCCCGCGTCGGACACACCCCGACGTCATCAAATGCCCGATCCTAACTCTACCCACATCCATCGACACCCCGACCGCAGCAACCATCACCCCGACCCTCGACTTCTCACCTCCAGACCACACCGCCACCACCGTCCCTATCTCGTCGTCACTATCATCGCCATCACCTTCCACCAACGCCTCACCATCACCCCCCACCATCAGCGTCACCACCACCACCGCAGCCAAAACCCAAAGTCCGGCCATCCTCCGCAGTTGGTCGGACCGGCGCCGCACCGCTGTTCCACAACGCCGCCATCCTCGTCGGCCGCCTCCGGCCGCCTCTTCCACCACGGGGCACCCACCGCACCTCCTTTCCCGAGATCAGCCCCCTCTCAGCACCGCCTCAACAGAACCCTCGTCCACCCGCTCCGCGCAGCCGCCTCCAGGGCAGCGCGCCCCCGGCGCCGACGCTGCTCCGCCTCTCTCCTCCTCTCCAGAACTTCGGCGCCATCGAATCGCCGCCCGCCGGCGTACGGCGTCAGCTTCTCCCGCGCCGCCCCTCCTTAGCCGTCGCCTCACGGAAACCCTCTTTTCCGCCTCTACGCCGCCGCCGCAGGGCCGTCCGATGCCACCGATCGCGGTGAGCACGGGGAACGCCTGGCTGCCACCATCCGCTGTGGAGCCACCCAAACCCGATCTGGCGCCGCCCTCTTTCCTGGAGCTCCGCCTCTGGCCGCCACCGACCCGTCGCCACGCTTCCTCCGGCGACGACGCCGCCCCTCCATGTGCGCCGGCCGCCAGTGGGTAAACTCTCCACTCCTCTCTCTCTCACTTTCTCGCACTCTTCCCCACTCTTGATTTTTTGCTTTTATTATATTTTCTTTGAGATTCAGAAGGAACAGCAGTTCCTTAAAGCTTCTAGTAGTATTAATATTAATAGTTTATTGTTATTATTATTATTATTATTATTAAGGAGGATTGTGTTGTTTTTGGGTTAAGTTTTTATTATTAATATTATTATCATTATTATTAATTACTACTAGTGATAGTATTTATAATATTAATTGTTAAATTTTAATATCTACATTATTAATATTACTATTATTTAAATGGAATTAAGCTTTCAAATTTTTAAATAATTATTTAAATTATTTTTGATTAATAAAATATAGTTTTTTATCTAGAAAATCTAGTTTCACAAACTTAAGGTTTTAGCCTAAAACGATTTTAATTTCCAAGTATGTACCTAAAACATATTTTGACTAATACAAACAAATAATTTCCAATTTGTATATATAAAGTATTTTCGAGTATTACGTAAAGATTATTTATAAAAATATTTTCTAAACATGGTATAAACACCTTTTCTACAAATCCATCAGTTATCAATTCTTGATCATGACTAATTCCATGTTCCTATTCTCTCGCGACTTTGGACCTCTGCACCGTGACTATGGCTATTGGACCATGCTGATTTGTCAGATTATCGCACACCAGGCGACACCCCAGGCAAGATACCTTGCCATTATACTATTTATATTCAGTCTGCATTTTTATTATATATCACTGTTCATTTGTTTCTAGTTCTTGATTACTGCCTGCTCAGTGATATTAGTTGTACCTTGTTATTTACCCTTGATTGCATATGGACTTAGAGTTAAGGGACTACTACTAGCTTAGTGCATTGCATAAACCTTGACACAGTTATACCACGATGATGTGTGAGATGAGAAGCATATAGAGGTTCTTGCGTGTGGGCTGATCCCCCATGCGCATGCGTTAGGGCTAACTGCTAATAGAGGCATGTTAGGAGACTTAGCAGTTAGTAGAGGTACATGGTCGTGGATGCGACTTGACAGGTACATTGGGTGGGGAGAACATTACCTGACGTATGGGCTTCTATGCACTTCCCTCATTACCTGTGCGCTCCGCCGGAGACGCAGGCTCCAGGTGCCCTCTGACGTTATCCAGAGCGTTATGGACGTAGCCCCTTGCACATGGTGCCCTCTGACGCTTCCCGAGCGTTATGGACGTAGGCCCCTGGTGCCCTATATGGGAACTATGCCGATCCTATTTACAGCGAGGGCTCATGCGTTGAAGGTTTGTTCTTACTGCATAAACACATTAGATGGTTAGGTAACCCTCGTCAATGTCATATCACCCCGTTCCATTAGTAGCTTGGGACAATATCGCATCGCGGTATAGTGTACTATCCCTTGTCCTTGTTTGGTTGCAGGGGTAGTCCACTGTTTCGATGATGAGGTATTGGAACTTGTTACGAGTGTGACTATTTACTTTACTTGTGATTTATGACATAGTATATATTCAGTTATGTGGCATGTTAATGTATCTTGTTACGTCCCTCTGAGGACCTGGTTATCTCGCCAGGTGTGTGTTTCGTGATTTCTTGCAGGTGCTCTAGCTAAGGCCATTCCTTCCTTCGTGGTGATTGTTCATGGACTCGCCATTGCTCTCGCTTGCTAAATTCTTTTCTTGTATATTTTTCTATATTTAATTTGGTTGGTAGTGGACCTTGTCTCCGCCCAACTATTGTGTACATGACAAATTTATAGTTACTTTTATATCATATTTATCTTTGTGGATGAGATTTAGTACATTGGTTACTGCATTTTACAGCTTATGTATATATACGAGGGTCCATATACTTCGTATATATACAGCTGGCATGATTACGTGCTAGTCCTACGTATTTGGGACTGGGGCGTTACACTGAGCCTACAATCCTTTTACACAACTTATTCAAGTATGCTTTAATCTGTAATTCATTCCTTGCCAAACCAAGGTATTCATTTCATATTCTCAATTCTTATTTACACAGCATAATGCTAACCATTCCAATCTCGCATCGGGTCATCCGAACTTAATAATCAAGAAACACGTCTAGCCATCATGTATTAATCGTAATCCCAACTATGACTCGATACTGCCCAATACCTTATAGGTAAATCAATTACTATGCCACAAACAGGGTCAAGGGACATCGCATCACGACGAGGGTATATGCAATATACCATTCAGAGCTCAAGCAATTCCTGACACAATATTCCTTTCGCATCAAACCAACGTCCAATATGGACTATCCATCCTGTAGTGGTTATGCTGACCATAAATACCGACTCAAGATTCTGTCGATTCCCATTCACTAAAATCCATTCACATTCTGTTCCAACATACTATGCCATCACCCACAGTCGATTTCTGCATAACAATCGACTTCAATGAATCCCACACATAAGACATCCAACACACATACCAACTTATTATTGTATCGCATCATTGTTATTCGTTTTGGTATCTTTTGAAAATTCGACAAAGCACACATATCACAACCCACATATTTAGACTTATTGTATAGAACACCTAGTGAGCAGCCAAGAGGATCAAAGGATTTTCAGTCAATAGAGCAATTTAGAATAATTTGGAAGCAACACGAAATAATTGTGTAAGTACTTTGAGTCATTGTAGAGGCAACTTTGATTCATCACGATACAACTTTGAGTATTTACGGAAGCAACTTTGATTGACCGCGAAATCAACTTTGAGTAATCACGGAAGCAGTCTTTGAATCATCGTAAAATCAGCTTTAAATCATCTTAGTAGCAAAATTGATTTGAAACAAATTGAATAAGAATCCAAGGACGTAAAGCCATGCTCTGATACCATTATGTCACGCCCCGATCCCGGAGGATCGAAAACTAGCCACTGGGCGTGATGCCGTACAAGTCTAGATTGCACTTGTACAAGGCAAAACCATTACAGTTCCTAGTATTTCTCAGAAAACAGAGACAACGCAGCAAAACCAAGCCGATAAATAAAAGTTACAATAAGATGTGATGAAATGTATCTCTTTATTGATAATTGTAATAGATTAAAAGACTTGCAGCAGAATACAGTGTTTACAACTGATTACAAGACACTTGAATAGCCAACTAAATATACACTTGCCATTTAGGGATTACAATCGAACATGCCGACTTGCTTACAAACTCACTGGTTCATCTGAGTTACACTGTTCCATACATTATGCCCCGTATAGCAGAAGACATCGTCTTGTAAGAAGAGCGTTTGCGTACCCATCCAAATCATCGATGCCAAGCACTGATCAAACGATTTCCTCCATACACGAACACCCGTAATATTTCCCGCAACGTGGGTCAGTACATCATCAATGTACTCGTGAGAGGTGATGGCCCAACTCACATAAGAAGACAACACTAAGTAATCATGTTACAGAACATTATTAACAGTGGTCTTTCTCGTTGCCTTAGGGTCAATTTCATGTTTATAGCCGACAAGAAGTAAAGCATGCAAATCTCTAGCCAACATAATTTAAAGCATACAGTTATCACCCTTTGGTGATTCTTACCCACGGTCGTGTAGCCATCCCTGTATATATATAATACTTACTCAGTCTGCACTAGACATTCTTAGGAACAATATCATAATGAATATAATTGTCATCGTTTATATAATTCTTACCAACAGCCGACATCGTTCACTATAATTGAGTAATAACTTACTCTGTCGGTATAAGACATCATTAGCACTAGATCTATCTATATGAAGGTCACTGGTGACATGCCATCTTGGACCGTCTTTCTGGCGAACGGCTAACTCCGAATGGGGTACGAATCCATGGGAGGTTTTCGAAACACCGTGCTACTACTTCAGCACCGTAGGTATTTCGATGCCCTTTCAGAGGGCTGTAGCAAGCCCCTACTGTAAGTCCAAAAATCCTGATGTCAGTACGTCGACACCATCCTTGTTCCCCTAGGATGAACTGGGTCTGTGGCCGCGGAGTATTGTTCTGGGAACTACCTTGTGCACAAGTTGACTATGACCATGCAAGTATATACAACTTATCTATGAAGAAACATATAATGCATGATAAGGAAAACTATGTACTTCAGCCACCATTTTCATTCGTATTGCCATCTTTCTCATTCCAGGGTCTTGGGGTAATCAACATTCTACATCGACGACGGGATAATAGAATGTTGTTACCCAATCCATTTTTCACATCTTTGATACCATACATCTTTCAACCAACTCAATGTACTCACTGCCCAATTCTTGGGACTTAGCATCTTATTTTAGCGTACGTTCATCGAGATAATGTTCAACATACTCACTGCCCAAGTATTTGAGACTTTTGCTTCACCTGTCACGTAATTTCATTGCAAAGTACATACAATTCATAAATAATTTGCAACAGTTTTCAAGTCTTATGATTTATTTATCTTTAATTATCTTTCCGACTTTCATGTAAGGTGTTATTCAGCAACCCAACGAGTAAACATAGCATACTATACTTTTATTAAGCGTGAAGCTAAAGGATCTTCGAAGGGTTCAACACTACTCACATTTATAGGACGATTCCTGCCACGATCGCATAGCCTTCCAAGCGATCCTTCGCATATTTTCAAGTCCAACAAGGCTTCATCGAACCAACCATCCATCATAAGGAATTTACGGGTCAGGGCACTACATCCATGGCCGCCTCTTCAGTCACATTCTCAATGGACCCAGCCAAGGCAGTAGGCTCGTCCATGGGATCCATATCCTCAAGATCCCAATTGATCTTCCCAGTCCCGACCTCCGATTCAGCCACAAATGTAAATAAAAATACAAAATCAAATTATAGTTAGCATAAGAAGGTATAACTAGGCTCCTTACCAAGAAGGAGCATGGTAGAGTTTACCTGAAGAGCTCTTTTCGGCTAGACTCTTTACGACTGCAGCCCTGGCCATAATGGGCCCAAAATATTCTTTCGAGTAGCCTACGGAGTACCTATCCGTAGGGGCTATTTCTTCCTAAAAAATATTTAGCTCCTAAGCAGGATCGATTGGAGGAATTTCCAGCAAGGTCTCCAAAATATGGGGTGGTGATCACCACCGATTCTTGGCTTGAAACAGGAGGAGGGTTAGACACCTTCCTTTTGTGGTGTCTTGGAGTCCCCTGGGCGGCCTGTACAAATACACATAAAAGTCAATAATAAGAACTTTATTGAAAGAGTTGGCTGCAACTATAGAAAGGTCGTGAATGAAGAGGTCACTTCGGTGGACGACGTCCCTTGTTTCAGAGCAGGTTTTGGCTTGGAAGCTATCGTTTTTTTTGCCTCTCTTGAGGTGTTTGTAGAAGCATGAAAAATAAGAAACAACAAGCACAGAAGCACAGTTGACAACAGTCGTTGCATATAACTTCACGAAAGCATAGTTTCTCAAAAGCGCAGACAGTAACGAAGTCACGGCAGGCATACAAAGATGGTATAAAAAGAAGTTCTCTATTAAAATCATGTCTACAAAGATCTATTACAGATTTTTCATGATTAAATATGAAGACTAAAATACATGAAAGTCTGCAAGTATGCAGTCTTCAGAAAGTACGTAGCCCCTCCCAAACACGCAATAGTGTCAGAGCGAACCACTTCCTCGTCAGAGCAAGCCACTTCCTAGCTAGGCATGGAGGAACTCCAATATGGCTAATGAAGCAGCTATTGGCCCGAGCAAGAGCGCAGCTTCTGCTCGCCATACTACTGCGGCTCTTGAGTAGGGTAGAGCACAACTTGTGGCTCTTCAGGTTGGCGATAAATCCAAACCCGGTAGCTTGGATCTCGAAGACCTCCAAGATGTTGTTTAGGTTCGAACTCCTTATGCTAAACGCTCAAGTGCATCTCGAAATCCAGTAGATGGTCTGTTACAAGAACACAGCTTCTTTGAACGGAGATATCCACAACCAACTGTCGACTTACATAAGGCCAACGACCGTTTGAAGCTAAGTCAGGATCGAGCAAGATGATGGAAATGCTAAGAGATAGTGGACATGGCTCCTCAGAAAAAAAAACTTCCCTTTATAGGCTGAATATGGTCCAAGCCCAAAGACCACGTGTCGATCGGTCAATGAACCCTGAATTAATGGGATGAACCTAGGACTCAGCATAATAAATCTCATTTAATAGGTTCATTTGACTAAATCCTAGGTCACGAACTTGTTAAAAATTCCCCAAAAATAGACGGTAATTAAAGGAGACAATGTTAACTCATCCATTAATTGCTCCTACAGACAATGACTTTATCAAAAACTAGTTTCTTCGACTCAGAAGTGCAGCTATTTCCTTTATCTCAGAAGCAAAGCTATTTCGGTTTAAACCAGAAGTGCAGCTCCCTCACATAAACCCAGAAGCGCAGCCCATTCAATAGGTTCCTTCACGAGACTCCATCATCTTCGAAACACAGTCTCGTCATCGTCCAAAAGTAGAGTAACTTTGTCGTCTTTGAAACACATTTTCCTCGTCATCCCAAAAGCATAGCCCATTCAATAGGCTCCTTCATGAGACTCCATCATCTTTGAAACGCGGTCTCCTCGTCGCCCAAAAGCACAGTAAATCAGTTATTTTCGAAACACAATCTTCTCGTCGCTCGAAAGTACAGTGACATCAAAGGCTCACTAGAAGCATAGCTCCCATAGATGCACAGTCCAATGAGGTAGCATTGTCCTACGTGGCCTGTCTGGCATCTATAGCTTTTTAAGATATGACCCAACCAATTTGTTTAAACCACCACTCCAAAGATAAGATCGTAGTTTATTTCTGTTGATTGGGGCAATATCCAATTGGTTTTATTTAAATCGACGCTCTGAAGGTAGGAACAGATTTTGGTTCTATTGTTGAGGGTAGTATCAAATCTGTTTGTTTAAACCACTATCCTAAAAAGAGAGACAAAACTCGACTCTTTGGATATGAGCCAAATCCGGTCGGCTTCATCTAAACAAAAAATCTCGAGCAATAGATGCACGCCATGTGTTATTTATTCGGTTATGCTAATAACCATCCAAGATCTTGATGGAAAGGAATATCAACGTCGGCCATGTGTCAGCTCAGCAGTAGCCCTCACCGTGCAATATTAGCAGATTCTCTCATATCTCAACGCAACGCTCCTGCACGTCTAGCAAATCTCATGCACATTGCATTTGTGCACGCCTATAAATATAAGGAGTTTTCCTTCAACAAAAAAAATCTTTGGCAAGTTTGGCAATTTCCTGATTGGAAACCCAGAGTGCCATTCACAAGCCCTAGAAAGCCAGAGCAACTTCAACTCGTCGTCAGATCATCAACGGAGTAAAGGAGCAGCTGCAGTGCTCGATCTCCATGGTCATACTTTTCCATAAATTCTTGTACTTAGATCTCATATTTAGGAATTGATTGTACTCTTTTTACACGTTTGAATACAAAAGTTCATTCAACCTTTTGTCATGGCAAACAAGATAGCGACTCTGCTGGGGACTTCCTTCTCCTCAAACGAGAAGGTGGTGATGTAATCTGACGACAACTTGCTGGAATCTTTTCAAATGATTTTCTTTATACGTTTCGAGCAACATGCTTTTGAAGATCTCCTCTCTGAAGAGAAGTCGAGTCCTTCGAAGCGGTTCATAAAATCGAAGAAGACTCGGCGTATCTGGGTGCCTAAGGCTGCTGCGACGAGTAGCACGACGGAGGGGACTGCGCTCCAGAACCCCCTTAACGGCGAAGCCCGAAGGAGATTTCGACAGCTATTGTCGTGCCACCTCGTTCAGCCTCCGCTTCTAAAAAGCTCAGTGAGGAGTGCGACTCCCCTGTGGCATACCTGATAAACACACAACGCCGAAGGAAGAGCGCAGGCGCATACCCACGCACGAAAATAGTTGCACAGGCGTGAACTTCTGTCTTTAACAGAATTGCCTACCCATCGAATAAGGCTTTGTTGGACTCTAACCGTTACATACCTTCTAGGGATAACATGAAGAGGCCCAAGACAGCATGCGCCGTGTGCGAACAACGTGCTACACCGATAATCATGTTGGATTCTTAATTCTGTGCACCTTCCAGGGATGGCACGAAGAAATCCAAGGCAGCACACGCCCTGCACGAGCAAAGTACTATGACGACCACTCAGTTGGACTCTGAATACTACGCACCTTCTAGGGGTAGTATAAAGAAATCCAAGGCAGCACGTGCCTTGTGCGATCAATGTGCTATGCCAACAGCTGACTAAAGGCCCGCGCTAACAGTTACGCGTACATCCGATGGAAAGCTATATAAAACTAGTTCTAGTGCTTTGATACCTCGACCGGTAAAACCCCATTATCACTTGAGCGGCCATACATACGATTGAAGTCGGGGGGTACATACTTTGGAGATAGACTCGTGCGAGCAGCATTGATATAAGCCTAGGGTGAGTCTGTCTCATCAGCAATTCTCTAATCAGGACCCAAGCGTATCTCATACGCAAGAACTGAGAAGAGGGAAGCTACATTCACATCATTATTCTTGTGCGCAGCTTCCCTACACGCACGAAAAGAGTGTGGAAGCGAAGACCTCAGATCTACACAATAAAATTTCTAACAAGCGTAAATCAAGGGAGGAGTCCACGGCGCAGGGCACGTCTAAACTAAGGCACACCTGCACCAAGATCACCATCAACTATTGTTGTTGCCAAACAGCCGCATCACCACCAAAGAGGTGATCTGTCTTCCAAAGACTACGATCGATGTTGTATGTACATCAGAGACACGACGAAGGATCATCGAGTGAAGAAGAAGATGAACTTCGCGTTGCTTCATGCAACGCAGCACGGGTTCTCCCGTTCTCAAGAAGCTTTCCAAGAATCCCCCCTTTAGCCAACAAATCCAAGGGCCTACCAGGGGGTAGCAATACGACGGTCCCCAGTATGGGTACGTTCCAATACATGTGCTCTAAATCTGGATTCCTACCGCAAGGAGTTGTTGCTTCAGTGGCAATATTATCTGGAGGTAGCCAACCTACTATCGTTCATGACAATCCCTCATTCCAACTCAATGATGGATTGTATGACACAGATGCCTCTGTGGGCACAAGCAGCCAAGAAGCTAGGGGTAGTAAATGTAACGAGTCCGAGGATGATCATAATCTACTTGTTTAACCTCGAGATGACGGGACCCAGGCATCTAAACTCGAGAGTGAAAGATCCACCATCCCTTCTATCTATCCACACATGATGTCCATTTTTGTGGCCAAAGGTGACAACACAGAAGGCAACGAAGGATCCAGTCATCATAAATGTATAGAGGCCCTGGAAACAAGCCTGAATACGTTGAATGAAACTATGCAGGCCTAGACTTTAGTGGTTCTGGAGATCAAGGAGAGATTGACTTCCAATATCCCAGCTCGTGCAAACCAAGGCCTGGGTACGAACGGCGAGTCTAATATGCCCCCTATCTTGAGTCAAGTGGTGCCGCTATCATCTACTCCATCAATGTCACTACCACTATTTTAGTTTGAGGTTATTTTTGTCTTTTTTTGAATTATTTGAATTTAAAATATATTATTAGGAATTTTTAAATAATTTAATTGAATGGTGTGATTTAAATACTAATATAATTATTGCCTTGTGTTTAGGGTTAGCCTAACCTAGATTGGACCTAACCTAGATGAGTCACGACTAACTTAGTGGGCCACTTTGAGAATTAGATGAGTTCATTAAGGGGTTAAGCCAAGTTTAGTCATGGTTAAGTGTTTTGCAAGGGACTAAGATAGAACCTTTGTGCTAGGCCATCTATTTTCCCCTTGATTCAATCCTAGCCATAGGACGAGACCCAAAAACCCTAACCCTAACTTTATGACCTGCCAAGAGACCCCCTTTTGCCTATATAATGCCTTTTTGGGGATTTGAGCCTCTTTCTTTAATAGTTCTTCATTCTCTTAAGGAAATAGGTAAGCCTCCTTTATTTCTTTCCTAGTTTAATCAATAGGACTCCTTTTTGAATGAAATTTCTTCCATTGGAACCTAATCATTGTTCTCTTACTGTTGGTAGAGTCCAATCACAGGTTTTGGATCGATTTGATTGATTGGTGGCTTGTGGAGATTCCCTCCTTGAAGAGATTTTTGTGTAGAGAAACACCTATAGGTACATTCTATTCTACCCATTAAAACTAGGTTTAAATTGTATATTCATCTAGCCCTAGGTGTCCTGATTCTGTAGGAATAGGGTTTCCCAAGTTTCGTGTCCTGTACGTGTCCGTATCGGACACGTATCAGTGACAGTTTCAGGTGTTCGACGAAATGCCACAAAGGGCATTTCGTTCGAATTTTCAAATTGTTTTTGAATGGAAATTTAGATTTTTGTGTCGCTTACACGAATTTGAGGTACTGAGGAAGTTTTTGTGTCGTGTCGTGTCGATATGGACACACGCACATACGGGTTCAGGCGCACGTGCACGAGCACTGTAGCTCCCCTGCTACCAGCGTGCTCGTGCGGGCTGCCCAGGGCACGTGGGCGCGTGCCATTGGACGTGGAGGTTAGGGAAGTGTCTGACACGACACTCCCCAAGTCTCGTGTCACGAGGTGGAGTGTCGGGTGCGTGCGGACACGCGCACTGGTCACGCATGGCTGTGCAGCCTGTGTGTTATTGTGTTGTGTGATGCTCTGTGTAATTATCGAGTTTGAAATGTTTTGATCATGTTTTAAATTGATAATTAGGATCCTAATATGTCTATTAATCTGTGATAGATTAGGATTGCATAGTAGTTTAGTACTTGAGATGGTTTTAGATTCGAACAAGGCTGGAATGGTGTTCATTCACTGATGGAGTTATCAGTGAGATGAATCACTGTTCAGGTAATACCCCCTCACTGATTTCCTTGATTAATGTTAAGTGTTAGTTGTATTTTGAATTACCTAAACATTTGACAACTTGGTTTAGAGCTATTCTCAGTTTTAGAGGGATTACAAGACTGAACTGTTGGACTGGGTTCCTATTTCTGAACTGTTGGAGTATCAGTGAAATGCTCCACTGATTTTCCTGTCGATTTCCATTTTATGAACCTAGCAGGTATAATATTATTAGGGATTATGTTTTGGGTTCATAAGAGGGTATCAACTGGGTTTAATTGCTATGGGTAGCTTTTACAACCTGAGATTTGGTTGAGGGCTGACACTTAGATGTGTTTTAACATGAAGTCCAGTGGATTGAACAACTTCAGTTTGATTCAAAATCTGAGACACCCTTGTGGGTTCCTGTTGGGAATCCTGGAATTCATTCCTGTCACACACAGGAATAGGTGTCCCAGTTTTGACTGGAATTGAAGTTGCATTCCTGCCATGTTAAAAATCTGAGAATTAGTGTAGGGTTTATGTTAAATTCCTTTTTCTTTTCTCCTGTAAAGCCTGAGAACTTCACTAATAAGTCACTGTAGGGATGATGAAATCTGGGATCATGGGTATCAGTGAAATGTCTACTGTTGTTCCTGTTAGTTTTAGTTTAATGATTTATAACATGTTAATGTGATGATCCATCTACTACACTCCTAATGCCATGTATTAGAATGTTAAGAAATCATTAAGGGGCATGTTGATTCCATTCTTCACTGTTAGGAAGAGAGCAATGAACTAGATTGTTTGTTTCTACTGATTTGTATATAATGTTTTAGTTAATTCTTAATACTACAGCTTACATGTCCTACACTTGTGAAATCTGAGATTTCTTTGCTTGTTGTGAGCTCAAAATCTGAGAACTACATGAGTATTAACTAGTTGATGTAACCTGGGATTGTTTTAGAGGGAATGCATTTGAGACTACATTTCATTCCCTGTTAGCATTTCAGTCCTTAGACACACACTGTCCTACACACAATTGAAAGCTGAGAACTACTGTTTTGTGAAAACTGAGATTCTGAGTTTGAATGGACTGATTTTCAGTATTTTAATCTGGGATTTAATTAGGACTGCCCTGTGGTTTATGTATTGGTTTTCATTGTGGTTGCTCACTGTTTTCCTCACTATTTCACACACAAGAATCATTCACTGATTTTCACTCACCTAGGTTCCTGTCACACTCATGTGGACAGTCCCCCCTCACCCACTCTCACACACACACCATTACACACACCCTCTCTATATATATATCCTATTTCCTAATGTAATATATGTAAATATGTAATGTGTATATATATATATATATATTATGGTTGTGTGATATATACATATGTCCGGTTTTAGATATAGGTAATGTCAGGTTGTCATGAATTATGATTGGCTAATAGGCATGAAATAGCCTATAGCCTATGGTGTGTCGGTTAGACTAGTTAAGCCTAGTTAGACTTGCTAGACCTAGGTTTGACTTCTTGGTTGACCAGGGTTGACCAAGAGTTGACTTTGACCTAGTTTGACCTAGACTCATGTAGAATGCATGGTAGAGCTTCATCTTATCATTTTAGACTTGTTGTGACTTGTGCTGTTCTGATTAGGAGCCAGACACCACTCCTCGGACAGTATATTCACCTTGGACATTCAGATACCAGGCGAGTACATTCTCTGATCATTTCATATCATATTTAGGATTATATTTCCTGCTTTAGACTAGCTTACTTGATGCTGACACATTGGAACACGGATTGGTACTATATGGATCCCTTCATGAGATGTTATCTCCCTCGGGAGCATCAGATACTTTTGTCATGTGTGTTTTACTTACATCACGTATCATATGCTTCTATCATCATGAATCTTCGGGAATCAGCTAGTTACTCATGTACCCTCATGATCACCGAGCCTTCACGAATCAATTCATAAATCACCATTTATGGGCAACGTAGTATAATCATGAATCTTAACGTAACTTGAATGGATCCTTGTGTATTGATTGGGGATGGGGGTGTATAAGTGAACATGTGAATAAATCCAAGTAGTGTAATCATGAATCAATTTCCAGTAGTGTAATCATGAATCAGTCCTTAGCCATTCACATGTTTATGCAGTACTCTGAATCACTAGCACTGTCTCTCTTTATATACATCATAGATATTCACTTACAGTCTCTCTTTTACATTATGCTATTTCTTCATATCCTGTATTTTATTCTCTAGCATGATTATATTTCCTTTTCTGCTATGACTTGTTGAGATGTTTTGTACTCGCTCCGTCCTGACTGGACCTATTGAAATATTACAGAGGATGAGGACGAGGCTGGCTGTCCTACCTATTACGGTGCTACTTTAGATGAGTGCTTGGACCTGGACCAGCAGCAGGTCCCACTAGCTGTGGATGACTCACCCTTAGACTAGGATGCTTTCATTTCAGTATTTCATGGATAATTGTACTTATTGATACTTGGGATCTGGGATTTGTATTATCTTAGACTTTCTGATGTACTTGGGATTTCCTTTCACTTCAGTAGTTTCTTTTATCTATCTATCAGCTATGTTATCATCTGTTTTTTCTTGAGTTTTATATCATATCGTGCTTCTTCTTCCTTAGTTGTGATTGAGTCTATTTTGATCATGTCACCCCCATTCGGGGAGTATAAACTGTTTAAGCTTTACATTGCTAGATGTTGTGACCTAGGACAGCGTTCTACCGCCGACGCTGCGGCATAGGCTGGACGTACCCACGTCTCGTGCCCTAACTCTAGGGTGCGGGTCATGACAATCAACAACAGGACCTGCTATGTCAAAGTACAACAGGCCCTCAAAGAATTGTATGCTCGCTATGACGCCAGAGAAAAGCGAGAATCACTCCAAAAGATGGAAAGGAATCCCCCAATTACAAGCCGCGGACGCTTGCACCATTTGATACGAAGGAATCTTTCTGTCAATACTTGAGGCATTTTTCCTTCGTAACAGGGCATCTGCCAAAAGACGACGCTCTGCTCACAAACATATTCGTAGGGGCGTTACAGAAGGTGGCCTACGAATAGTTTTGCAGTCTCCACGATAATTGTATTTCGTCGTTCGACGATTTGAAGCATCTCTTCCTCGTTCGATTCTATGAAGAAGGAATGGACATGACAACGTCTACTCTCATGGATATTGTCCAAAAAGAGAAAGAGCCTGTACGTGCTTATATTGAGCGCTTCCTCCAGACAACTTTGAGACTACCACCTGGTATGCCCGAACACTTGCTTATGGATTCATACTGCAAGGACATGCTCCCTATAGTTAAATTATGGCACAGAGCCCCTTGCGTAGAGTGGACACCATTCATCACCGAGGCAGATGTAGCCGAGAGAAAGGCCCAGGGAGCAACTGTTGGGGTTGAGTTTTCCCTCACTTGAAGACAAAGGGAAGCGCTCATCTAGCAATAACCCCGTCCCTGAGTATATTAAAGTAAAATAAGCCATGACCGTCAATATCTCGAAAGGTTTAGTAATAATAAACCAGAAGTCGACTGAAGCACAGAGGCCAAAAGAAGTCTTTGACTACACGCGGCCGCACGCTTCGAGTCGCCAAAGAACTCCATGCCTCGACGCATCCAAACGAGCTCCACGCCACGAGCTTCTACCTGTGCCTGCACATGAAAACTGTGTGGGTGTCAGTACTCAACTGTACTGGAGGAGTGAGCTCCTCGCCCACCCATACAAAACTGACACGTTCATTTACTTTGTAAATTACAAGTCCCTTTCGATGCTAGTCTTGTCTTAGGATCAATTTTAAGACTACGACGTCTGACCAACTCGATGCGCAACGACATGGTCGTGCTACAATGCCAACGTGTATTTCGACTGAGGCAGTTCCTCATTGCTTACGTATTCGACCGAACTTTAACTCGGAATGGCAGGGTTGTGCCATACTCTATTCGTGACTTAACATATTCAAGACAGTGCTTCGCCGAGGAGCAACTTATGTGAACTCGGCCGTGCCAAGACTTTCACTTAAACTCAAGTGCCGCTAGACCAATTCTCGTGCCAACGACGTCAAGGGGACGACTCCTGCTGGTCGTGCCTCTAGACCAATTCTTAGACTTGTCCATGCATCAAGATTGAGGCCATGCCTCGCAACTTATCAAGACCTATCCATGTTACCGCCTTGCGGTCTTCCTGTTCGACTCGTAAACCAACTTAGACAAGAATTGTAAAACATAGTGACAATTCTATGAATATCCCGATGCCACATATCGTGCCTAGAACAGTGCCTAGGCTGTAGTCCAATCTTAGACCCAGACATGGTGTTACCGACTGGATATGTATTCAAGTTCTAGACTTAATCCAAAGACATACGCACGGTTTTGCCGCTATTCTGCTGACCCATCTATATGAGTGGTCACTAGCAATGTCAAGCTATCTTGGACTGGCTCGGGGATATCTGACCGTCCCTCCGCGGGTATCTAGCCCCGGAGGTGCCGAATCTCCCATACGGTTATCCAGCATCCTACTTTGAGCCGCAACTCGCTTCCCCCGGGCCGACCTGATCCCGGTGCCCCGGCGATCACTCGAGAAGACTACACCATGTCGACAATTTGTCTAATGACCATGCAAGACTCAACTCGATCTATCGAATCCTTCCTTAACATGACCATGCTTTCCAACTTCTATCGAGACTCCCAAGTAGTGGGACCGATCTCGTATGTGAGACTTATCAAACTTAGCGAGACTCCCAAGTAGCGGGACCGATCTCGTGTGCTGGACTTATCAAGACTTAGCGAGACTCCTAAGTAGCGGGTCCGATCTCGTGTGCGGGACTTATCAAACTTAGCGAGACTCCCAAGTAGCGAGACCGATCTCGTGTGCGGAACCTATCAAGACTTAGCGAGACTCCCAAGTAGTGGGATCGATCTCGTGTGAACGAGGCTTATTGAGACTTAACGAGACTCCCAAGTAGCGGGACCGATCTCGTGTGTTTTCTTGTCAAGTCATAGCGAGACTCCCAAGTAGCGGGACCGATCTCGGCGACAACCAGTCGCGTGGACTTTTTTTGTCCATGGCATGCTTTTCACTAAACCAACCGTGGCTCATGCCTTAGACATGCCTGGTTCTCTAGGCGACGCTATTGCTCAAGTTATATACTTTATACGACGAGCCTTGTTCTCGAGGGACTATGCGACTTGACAACCACAGATAGAGCGGGACAGTGCTAGAAATGGCTTCGATAGCCGAACACAACTCTTGTCTAACTTATTCGGGCAACGACTCGACGAGTAACGGCTATGCCGAGCTTCGTATCGAGGGAACGTGTCGTGCACACGTTTGACTTGAACAACCAAGTTCTCGGGTGCCTAGACTTAAGCCACAAGCCGTGCAAGACGACTTAACTCACGGGACATGCGAAGGCTATGCCAAGCCTTGGACGACGGGACCGTGTATTCTTTATCAAGCATTGATGTGGGCGACGCCTATGACTTAGGCTAATTCGAGTGTCGGGGCAAAACGATGGGACCGTGCATGCGTTATCAAGCATTCACGCAGGCGACGCCTATGACTTAGGCTATTTCGAGTGTTGAGGCAACTTAGCAACTTAAGCCAACTTCTTTCTCCCAAGCCACGGGACGAATGATCGAGTGTCGTTTTTAAACCATGCTGAGCAAGCTTCTAAGCAGACCGTGGGACCATTTTCCATATTCTAAGACATTCCGACCCGTCAAAATTATTCCCTTAGCTATGTGGATGCGTCTCTTTTATTATCAAGCCTAACTTGTGCAAGTTGAAAACATGCGAGTTATTAAGTGAAGGCTAAGATGAGGCGAGTTCACCGAAACTACCCCACCAGAGTGAGGAGTCGCCTCGACCGAACGAGCCTTCGAGCAGCCATTGCAAGGCTAAGTCCGAACGCCATCGACATTTCGATTCCTCCGATTGACTTTGCGGGATGGGGCACTACAAGATGTACCTAAAAACAGATCAAAAATCGGAGATCCTGATGCAAAGTTACGGCCCCTAGAAGTTGTTTGGACTGCTAGACACTTCCCGGACATGGTATGCTAACATGAGTCGATTTGACCCACCAAATGACGCTGGGGTCGCACCAAACAAGCCATGGTCGAAAAGAACCATGCTACGAGTGCAACAGTGTAGCTCGATCGTGAAATCAACCATCGTATCTTGCATGGCGAGTCTCAAAAGTTACAGCCATGAAAAAGTCATTTGTGTCCTTGACTTATTGGACACAAACCTGAATTTCTTGACGTCGGGACGACTTGGATGGATGGGAATAATTTCTAGTGAAAGAGGAAGGAGTATGAGTTATCATGGTGGTGGTTTCGTCGAGATCGGAGGTCGAAAAGGCCTCAGATACGCGAAGGACAAAGGATGTGCAACGAGAAAAGGACACAAGTTAGGGCGGCTTCTATTAAAGTTTAGCGTGCTTTCCACAAAAATTCTCTCTTTTATATATAAAACAATGACGGTGGGACCCATCCCATCCATCCATAGCATTGTTATGGAATTCCTTTTTACTAAGGGGTTGTTTGGATTGTAGTAAGTGGGCTGCAAGTGCATAGTTTTGATGTAAGTGCAGCCCACTTTCCTACCTCTAGCGTTTGGGTAGATGTAAATGTATGAAAAGTAAATGGAAAGTGCCACTTTCAATTCACTTTCAATGCAACTGCACTTGCATTAAAACAATTTCGGTGTTTGGTTAGGCATTGAAAGTGAAAAGTTTTGATGTAAGTGGAGAGGTTTTGAGTTACATTAGAAAATAAGCCGAACTCTTTGAAAGTGAAATATTTTGTTGATCTTTTAGTTCACTATTAAATCTTTATCTTTTGTTCACGTTATAACTAATGTTAATTAAATATTATTGTTAATTAAGGTTAATGTTAAGTACTGTTAATTAAATATTCATTGTTATTAAATATTAATATTAATTTCTGTTAACGTTAATTATTGTTTACACAAATTACTATTAATTATTTTTTGGTTAATTTTTCTTAATCAAAATTTGCATTAATTAAAAAAATTTAATTAAGTTTTCTTAATTACATTTTCTGTTGAATTAAATATTCACTATTTATTAAATATTAATATTAATTTCTGTTAACGTTAATTATTGTTTGCATTAATTATTGTTAACTATTTTTTGGTTAATTTTCTTAATAAAAATTGCATTAATTAAATTTTGTTAATTAAGTTTTCTTAATTACATTTTTGTTGAGTTCGCTAAATACGGTTAATGATGAAATTATTATTTTTGTTAGTTAGTAATTACGATGTCTTAGTTAAAGTTTTATTAATTAATTTATTTCTTAATTAACGTTTTCTTAATTTTGTTTTCTTAATTAAGTATATGCTAATTAAATTTTGTATTACATACTGCTAATCAATTTTTCGTTAATTATCAATTTATTTTCCTTTAAATTTTGTTAATTAAGTTATATTATTTTTAAATAATTTATTTTGTTATTATTTTTTACTTATTTGTTAATTGATAGTTAATTTCATTTCATACTTCCACTTTCATGTTGTCATCCAAACACTGGAACTCCAAACTTTCAATTTCCACTTTCATATTAATCACTCTCACGTTGCCATCCAAACAAAAATGCTATAAATCTATGACAAAAGTACATCTATCCAAACACATTTTGGAAAGTGAAACCACTTGCATTACATCATGTTAAAAGTTTACTTTCACACTTTTAAGAACTTACATCTATCCAAACATCCCCTAAAGGACAAATCCTAACAATTGGTTATCTATTTCTAATAATTTAAATAATCAACTAATCATTAGAAATATTATTCAATCATTAACTCCATAATCATAAACTAATGATTAACTTACTTACTTTCTAATAATGTTTATTAATGATAGTTATAATTATTGGCTAGTGCTTTATTAATAACCAATCGTATTTATTTATTCTATTTATTAATTAGTTTTAATTAGTAAACAACTATAATAAATTGTTTTCTGGTTAAATAATTATCCAATAAATTCAAAAAATTATAAGAAAAATCTAGGGTGTAGCCTAAAAGTAAATAAACTATTTTCTAAAATTTGAGGTCCGTGTCATGGTGGCTCACAATAAATTCTACGGCTTCTTGATATTACCACTTTTCTGAGTGGGAGAGATTCTAATGACTCTAGAATAATCCTATGAGTTCTATGGCACACATATATCATAAATTGAGTCATTCTACAATCTAGAGTGTTGGTTTTTGAGTCTTGACCTATCATTTCTTTGTCATATGTTTAGGAACGTCGTTCCGGGGCCCCGAAACATAAAGTACAACTTCCACTTATCCATTTTTGAATTTGATTAAAGATTTTAATTAAGGTTCCCTATTTCAAGATATATTTTTAAACATTCTACAAAATATACCAATTAAGTCAAAATATAAATTTAAAATTATGGGGGTATACAATATTGAATAGGAGAAGTGTTATATGGGTATCCATGTGGAAATATTTACTTATACAAATTATTTTGAAATATAGATATTTTTGTGGTGTTATATGGGTATCCATGTGGAAATATTTACTTATACAAATTATTTCGAAATATAGATATTTTTTGTGGTTTTATATAAAAAGCATATAATGCCCTAGTATTCAAATAAATTATTATTAACATGTATGCAGTTTACATGTCCTATTATTTACATACTTTGTCATTATATATATATATATATATATATATATATATATATATATATATATATATATATATATATATATATATATATATATATATATATATGTTTTAAAATTATGGGGGTATACAATATTGAATAGGAGAAGTGTTATATGGGTATCCATGTGGAAATAGTTACTTATACAAATTATTTTGAAATATAGATATTTTTTGTGGTTTTATATAAAAAGCATATAATGCCCTAGTATTCAAATAAATTATTATTAACATGTATACAGTTTACATGTCCTATTATTTACATACTTTGTCATTATATATATATATATATATATATATATATATATATATATATATATATATATATATATATATATATATATTTTTTTTTTTTGTTTTTGTTTTTGTTTTTTTCATTTTTTTTTTTGTTTTTGTTTTTGTTTTTGTTTTTTTTTGTTTTTTTTATTTTTGTTTTCAAAAGGAAATTTTATTGATAAAAGGAAGGCTCTGAAAGAGCAATACACGCGGTGACAGAGCCGAGAAACACAAAACTCGCTCTGATAAACATGGTTTGCAGTAAAACAAAATGCTGCTAAGCAAGGTTAGCAGAAATACCAAAAGACGAAAACATGGGGTGTGGGCGCTCGGCCCTAAGGGGTTTTTTTTTTTTTTCAAAATTTGAATTCAAAAGATGAATTCAAAAATTGAAAACGCTGCAGGCTCGCGACCCGAGAGGGAGAAGGCGCGCGTCCTGGAGGGAAAAAGTGGGCGCGGGGCCCCAGGGGAGGGCGCGGGGCCCGAGGAGGAGGGCGCGGGGCCCGGAGCTGCGGGCGGCGTGGGGGACCGCGAGCCCTCCGCCGGCGAGAGTACGGGCGGGAGGCGAGAGCGGGGGGCCTGGCTCGGCGGCGAGGCGGCTGAAGGGGACCGAGCCAGCCGACGAGGGAGGGGGTGAGGGTGGCCCGGGATGGCCCGACTCCGGGGGGGTGGCGTGGCCTCCGGACGGGAACCCGGAGGGGGCCAGGACGGGGAGACGACCTCCCGGGAGGGGGAGGAGGAAGGGAAGGCCGCGGGGCGGGGGAGGGAGACGGCGAGGAGGAAGCTCCGGTGAGGGGGGGATCACGGGAAAGGGCCAGGAGGGCGGAGGGGGCAGGGCCGGACGGGCGAGGCGCCGCCGCAGGGGAGGCGAGCCGAGGCTCCAGCCGGGAGGGCGCTGGGCGGAAACGCAGGAGAGGGGAGAGGGGGGGGTCCGTCAGCCGCCGGAGAGGGAACGGTCGACGGGGAAGGGAAGGGAGGGGGGGCGCCAAGGGGAGGGAGCGGAAGCTCGACCTCCGGGCGGGGGCCGATCACCGGCTGAGAAGGGGGCTCTCCAACATAAGCCGGAGGGAACGGCGAAGGCCAGAGAACTGGGGGAGAGAGGCGTGGGGAGGAGACGCTCCGTGATCCGCCGCAGTGGGAAAAGAAGGGGGTGGGGCCACCGACGACGACGGGGCCGACGACAAGATGGTGGGGGGGAGAGATGAGGGGGGGGGTCAGCCCGGGGCCACCAGGGGGCACGACCGGGGAGATGGTGGACGTGGCCGAGTTTGGCCACCGAAGGGGGAGGGTGGGCGGACGGGAAGGCTCGGCCGCGGGGAGGAGAGACGTGGCCGAGTTCGGCCACCGCCGGGGAGAGCAGGAGGCCTCCGCGCAGGGAGGGGGAGGCATCTCCGCGAGGGGGGCGACGGGCGGGGAGCGTGCGGGAGCGGGAAGTCCAGCTGCGCCCGGCCCCGGTGGAGGAGGGCTGGTGACCGGGGAGGCACTAGGAGGTGCAGCCGGAGAGGACCCCCCGGACTTCCGACGGCGAGCCCGACGGCGCCGTTGGTGACGACGATGGCGATGGAGCCAAGGAGAGTACCCGATCGGGAAGAGGAAGACGATGGCAGGCCAAGCGAGAGTGCCCGGCCGGCAAGGAGAGGGGCCGGCCGTCCAAACTGGCCAGAGAAGGAGGAGGGGAGGGGGAGTGGCGAGCAGGGGGGCTGCTGCTGCTCGACCCCATTTATATATATATATATATATATATATATATATATATATATATATATATATATATATATATATATATATTTTAATATATGCGTATACATATATATATATATATATATATATATATATATATATATATATTTATATATATATATATATATATATATATATATATGAAAAAAATAAATAAATAAAATATATTTATGTAGAAGATACTTTAAATGTATAGTCATAAATATATCTTCACTTTATACGAGTTTTCATACAAAATATTTCTTTGTGCATATGTTTATGACCACAAAACCTTGATTTAGTATTATATAAGGGTATATATATTATATATATTTATGTATTTTATATAAAGAAATTACGATAACGGTTTTCGTACTGATATTAAGATTGACTACATTTCTATTAACCTAATAGGTGATGATTATATATTAGTGTAGCAAACCCTAATAAGGATTTAACTAGATACCTGTGTAGATATATGATTTTTGGTTGTATGTTTTGGGCTTTGGTAGATTTGTATGGACCATAGCCGTAGCACTTGCCTGGACAGGGATATGACATTTGGTACCACAGTCTCAGGACAAATTGGGCAAAACTCCAAACGAGTATATCTTGTCTTTCTTTACAGTTTATTTACATGCTTATTCATTTTTTCCTTGTTACATGTCATTATCTAGTTTCTTTGGTTGCTTGTTGACATGTGTTTTCTCATATTATGTATACTAGTCTAGTTGCCTCATTGATATATAGTCTTATTCACAGTAGGCATTACGTTCATATTGGATCAGTTCTCACCTATACTTTGATTGAGTCGTATCGTAGGACGAGTGCATTATGACTGAACTGCTATTCGTATTTTCGTTTTTCTCAACCTGCAAGTCCACACTAGGGACGAGGGTTGATTGCTTGAAGCCAACCTGCGAGTCCACACTACAGGTGAGGGTTGACTATTTGAACTAACCTGCGAGTCCACACTAGGGACGAGGGTTAGTTATTTGTTCAAACCTGCGAGTCCATGCTAGGGGTGAGGGTTTGATTATTTGTTGATTTCTTGCCATGTGTTCACCTATATTCTTTCCAACAGTTCAATTATGCGTAGTTGTTCATATATGCATATTTTCTTGTTCCTTAGTTATTTATGTTTCTTTTCTGCTTATTCTCTATGCATGTTAATACTATTAGATATGCATGTTTTATGTATCTTGCTAGTTCCCTGCGGACCTGATGATCTCTTCTGATAGTTGATTGCACGAAGTTAGTTAGCTGATCATGATGGTAGTTGATTACTTCAGATTCAGGTATCTTTCATAATTACATATTTACATTCGTTATTTGCACTCTACTTGTTACCCTAGTTTTATAGGCTCATACTTTCCTTCGAGTCTCATCGGACACATGTTAGTGGGATGCAGACCATGAACCATATTGTTCCTTCTTGATGTTTATTAATTATGTAGATTGAGATATAGTTTTGTCTTGCCATGATTAAGCATATTACCATAGTCTAGATAGCTTATACGTATTCGGGTTAGACTGGAGTCTACTTGATAAGTAGCTGGCATGCTTACGTATCCTGGTCCTACAAATTTTGGGACTAGGGCGTGATAGTCTCAACTGGTCTATCGAAACCGAAATGAGATTTTCTTAGAGTTGTACCTGTCAAGTCACTTCGTGCACTAGTTAGGCTGTAGAAAATTGATGTTGGGTAACCCTAGTACCTGTTTGGGGTATGTAGGAGGCCCGCTTGACAGAGCTTGGGCCTGGCAATACTATAATGTTGGGTGCATTAAGATACGTATTACTGCCCCCACACGAGGGCCGATGATGCACATTTTATATTTTGTCGTCAAATTTTATTGCTCGACGAATAATCCGTTGGTTGGATACCACCAGGAGCGGAGCTTCATTGCCGGGACCAAGTTTGCCGCGTCGGAGGATACCATCCAGAGGGCACAAACTTATCTACCTTTGGGTACCCAGATGTGGTGGTGTAGGAGACTCCTGACAGTCCTTCGAAAGGGTTAGCCAACGTTCGTCTAAAGCGACAAGTTCCGGTCGGAGCGAGTTTTCTACCTCCTAAGAAGCAGGGAAATGTGGTCGTCTCTAGGACGACGGGCAAAGTAAAGCCCGCTCCCCAACCCACAAAAGGGCCGGAGGAACCGTTTACGACGGTTGCTTCACTGGTATAGACACCATATTTTTGTTAATTTAGAATCCTCCCCATTTTTGTTCCTAACCTTAATGTATATTTGTACAGGCTAAAAAAGGAAAACCGAGAGATTCAAAGAAGAAGTTGTCCAGCACCCCTTATCCTTCCGACCAGAAAGTCGTTACCACTCCACCAGAGGAACCCGTAGAGATTGTGGCTCCGACTGTGGCAATTGAGGATGAAAATGTCTTGGCGGATGAAGAAGCCCCAGTTGACGTCAACTCCAAAGACTACATCATAGAGGACTTCGCTATCATCATGGCCAAATATGCTCAAGCGGGACCCTCAGGTATGCATCATTCGTATCGCAATGAGACAAGTTTTTTTATGTTCTTTACTTTCTTATTTTTATGAAGGTGACCGTAATTATGGCTGGCCTTACAGTACTCTGGGATGGTGTAGTCAGAGGCTGCAAAGCCGGTTGCCGCTGCCAAGGTGGTAGCCAAGGAAGTTGTCGTCGGGGCCAAAGAGGTCGTACAGGAAACTCATGTTGAGTCTGCTGCTGAGGCAAAGACGGTAGGGCAGGAGACCACCAATGAGCCCGGGGTTGAGAAAAAGTTGAAAGCGTCAGTCTCGGGTCCAGCCACAAGGTCGTTGAAAGAGGACCCTCCGTCACTGTCACTAGTACCAGAACCAAACCCTATTGATGTAGTGGCAAAGGCTAGTAGCGAAGAGGCCCTCATCCTTGGTTTTCTGAACCTGCATCCACCCCCTCGGGTGTCATCCATGAGGTAGCTCCATCTGAGGAACAACCGGTAAACTCCAGAAAAATCAGGGTCAAAACTCGTTTCGGCGAAGGCCGGTCTTGAGGCAGCTTCGGCTGGGAAGTTACCTTCTGGCCCCGACAAGGTGATAGGTGTACCGACTTTTCAACAATAATGTCTCACATATAGACCGTCGACCCTCTTTCGATGCCTTCAAGCTCGACTACCCATGCACCTGCCGTGATCCCAACTTTCGATGGACCTCTAATGGTGATGCCTCCGGCGACACCTTTGTCTCTGGCCGAGGTGGATGACTATGTTGGGCATATCTCGAGACATTCTATGCCATCTTGAGGTGAGGGGCGTCTAGCAACCTGGAGCATGTGTTGGAGTGGGTGGGGTTCCCAACCTATGTGGAGAAGACCCCGGAGTGCGACGAGCGCCATCTGTGTGTCAGAGAAGCTCGGGGAGGTGACGAGGCCATTCGGAGACGAAGAAGAAACTCGGGAGCCATGTTTTTACATTCTGGAACAGGGGAGGCAGAATTCTGCCCGAATTCTGCCCGAATTCTGCCTCCATACAGAATTCTGCCCGAATTCTGCTTTTTGGTTCCAGAATGTTGCTGGTAGGTTCTAGTTGCCCGACACAGAGTTCTGGCCGAACTCTGTTTCGTCGGGGCTGAGCGGAAATTTGGGGTGATTCTTCACCATTGGATCTAATCAAACGGTCCAGGTTTGTTGCAGGATTAGGGAGTTAAGTTGGGATTTCCAAACCCTATTCCATTGTAACACAATCGGAGAACATTGAAGAAAAAGAGAGAGAAGGAGGCAAGAGTGCCATTGCAACTTCGGGAGAGAAGACGGAGGATTGAAGGTCGTTTTTCGAAGGAGATCGTGTACGGGTAATCTCTACTCGTCGTTCTCGCTCTTCGTAGCCTTGTAATCATTGTTCTTACTTCTGAGTGTTGTGGGGATCCGATTTGGATCGGAAGGAGTTTGAAGAGGGTGTAATTCTTCTATTCCATTAGTGGAGGCTTCTCAGGGTTGGACTCCGATCGTCCCGTGGTTTTTCCTGTAAGGATTTTCCACGTCAAAAATTTTCTGTGTCAGCGTGGATTGTTTTGTGTGATTGTTTTTGGGTTCGTGCGTTGTATCGTTCGGTCCTCTCGCAGGTACTCTCCGGTTTGGGGAAAGGTTTTTGCGCTTCTTTCCCAACAGAGTGGTATCAGAGCCAGGTTCTGGAATTCAGAAGGGTGTCAGGAGTTGACAGAAACTAGAGAAGAGAGATGGACGTGAAGCCAGTGCGCATGGTGAACCTGAACGGCACCAACTATCACTATTGGCGAAGCAAGATGAAAGATTTGTTGTTTGTCAAAAAGCTGCATCTACCCGTGTTTGCATCCGAGAAGCCCAGTGATAAATCCGAGGAGGACTGGACATTCGAGCATATACAAGTGTGTGGGTATATACGACAGTTTGTGGACGAGAACGTGTACAACCACGTTGCCAATATTGAGCACGCGAAGACGTTATGGGATAAGCTGGAATCTCTGTATGAGAAGAAGACCGGGGTAAACAAATTGTTCCTGATCCGAACGATGATGGGTCTGCGATACAAGGATGGGGCGTCTATTTCGGACCACTTGAGTGAGTTCCACGGCGTGGTTGACCAGCTATCTTCTATGGGAGTCAAGTTCGACGACGAAGTTCAGGAACTGTGGCTGCTGTGTACTTTGCCAGACTCGTGGGAGACCGTACGAGTATCTATGATCGCTTCTGCTCCAGAGGGCGTGGTCAGTCTGGAGTTCGCCAAGAGCGGGGTGCTGAATGAAGAGATACGGAGACGTTCTCAGGGCACTTCATCTACATCCCATCACTCAGAGGCATTGGTTTCAGAGAGCCGCGGAAGGGGCAAAAGCAGGGGTCCAGGTGGTGGCAGAGACAAGAGCAGGAGGAAGTCCAAGGGTCGTTACGAGGACTCAGAGTGTTACCATTGTGGTAAGAAGGGCCACATCAAGCAAAACTGTTTCGCTTGGAAGAGAGAGAAGAAGGGCGACAAGGGAAAGCAAGAAGAGAACACTACAGCGGCGACCTCGATGCATGGAGGCGATGTGATCATCGTAGGTGATGAGGTCATTACTAACCTCGCCTGCGATGACAATTCTTGGCTGGTGGACTCAGGGGCTTCAGCACATGTATCTCACAACAGGGCACTATTTGCCACTTACACAACAGGCGACTGTGGAGTGTTGAAGATGGGCAATGGAGATGTGTCGAAGGCGGTTGCCGTTGGAGATATGCATTTGAGAACGAAGACGGGTCTCAAGGATGTTCGTCATGTCCCTGATATCCGTTTCAACCTGGTGTCGGTTGGAAGGTTGGATGACGAGGGATTCTTCAGTCTCTTCGGGAACAGTCAGTGGAAGCTTTCCAGGGGTTCGATGGTGATTGCCAGAGGAAGCAAGAAGTCCAGTCTCTACTATATGGAGGGGAGCGCACAGGGGACACAGAAGGTGAACGCAGTCAGTGATGCGTCTACCGAGTTGTGGCACAGGCGGCTCGGCCATATCAGCGAGAAGGGGATGAGCTACTTGGTGAACAGGAAGGTGATTCTGGGGCTCAAGTCTACAAAGTTGGAGAAGTGCACGAACTGTTTAGCTGGGAAGCAAAATAGGGTGTCTTTCCAAAGCCACCCAAGTTCGAGGAAGCCGGTGTTGCTCGAGTTGATTCACTCGGTTGTCTGTGGTCCTATGAAGGTAAAATCTCTTGGTGGTGCTTCTTACTTTGTAACCTTTATTGATGACTGTTCCAGGAAGGTTTGGGTCTATGTCTTAAAGACCAAGGATCAGGTGCTGCCTACTTTCAAGGAGTTTCAGGCCTCTATTGAAAGGGAGACGGGCAAGAAGTTGTGTGTTCGGTCCGACAATGGCGGCGAATACATCGGTCCCTTTGATGCGTATTGCAGAGAGCAAGGGATACGACACCAGAAGACTCCGCCCAAGACACCTCAGCTCAATGGTGTAGCGGAGCGCATAAACAGGACACTGATGGAGAGGGTACGATATTTGCTGTCAGAAGCAAACTTGTCGGACAGTTACTGGGGTGAGGCTCTTCTCACAGCTGCTTATGTCATTAATTTGTCTCCTAGTGCTCCTTTGCAGGGTGATGTGCCTGACAAAGTATGGTACGACAAAGAGCCGTCATACAATCACCTGCGAGTGTTTGGCTGTAAGGCCTTCGTGCATGTACCGAAGGACGAGAGGACCAAACTTGAGCCGAAGACGAGGCGATGCGTCTTTGTCAGCTACGGTCGGGATGAATTTGGCTATAGACTCTACGACCCAGTGGAAGGAAAGCTCTACAGAAGCAGAGACGTGGTGTTCGTCAAGGATCAGACCATGACCAACACTCAGGATTTCGAGACGCCTTCTGAGGCTGAGGAATTGCCTGAGTTAGAGTTATTTCGCTTCGAGCAGTTTCCAGAGGACATCGCAGAGGATCCAGTTATGGGGGAGCCGGTACATGGAGTTGCTCCCAACCTTGATCATCAGCCTGCTGATGGTGGTCAGGGTGTCCCTCAGGTGGATGAGCATGCCGGGGAGGCAGTTCCTGAAGGGGAGGAGGCTGTTGGTATACAGCCAGCACCAGTGGTTCCTTTGAGGAGGAGTGACAGGGATCGTCGACCATCTACGAGATACTCACCAGATGAGTATGTGCTATTGACTGACGGGGGAGAGCCCGAAACTTTTGCAGAGGCTATGGAAGACGAACACAGACAGGAGTGGATGGAGGCTATGCAGGAGGAGATGAGTTTCCTGCACACCAATTCCACTTATGATCTGGTGCGGTTGCCAAATGACAAGAAGGCTTTGAAGAATCGATGGGTGTTCAGAGTAAAGCAGACGGATGATGCTACTCGCCCTCGATACAAAGCGAGGCTGGTAGTTAAAGGCTACGGTCAGCAGAAAGGCATGGATTATGATAAGATTTTTTCGCCTGTCGTCAAGCATTCGTCTATTCGGGTGGTGCTAGCATTAGCAGCCAGTCTCGACTTGGAGGTCGAGCAGATGGACGTGAAGACGGCATTCCTCCACGGTGATCTTGAGGAGGAGTTATACATGGAGCAGCCAGAGGGATTCTGTGAGAAGGGCAAGTCACATTTGGTCTCCGGTTGAGGAAGAGCTTGTATGGTCTGAAGCAGGCTCCGAGGCAGTGGTACAGGAAGTTCGAGTCATTTATGGAGGAGCATGGTTATGCACGGACGACGTCGGATCATTGTGTATTTGTGAGATATTTTGCCGATGATGATTTTATCATTTTATTGCTCTATGTTGATGATATGCTATTAGTGGATCGGAATGCCACTAGGATAGCGAAGCTGAAGCGCCAACTGGACGCGGCCTTCTCTATGAAGGATTTGGGCGCAACGAAGACTATTCTTGGGATGGAGATCAGCCGAGAGAGAGAGTCCAAGCTGCTACACTTGTCCCAAACGAAGTACATTCATCGGGTACTTCAGTGTTTCGGGATGGACGGGTCGAAGAAAGTGAGTTCTCCTCTTGCGGCTCACTTTAAGCTCACTGAGGAGCAGTGTCCATCTACCGAGGATGAAAAGGAAGATATGGAGCGGGTTCCATATGACTCGGCTGTGGGAAGCCTTATGTATGTCATAGTGTGTACGAGGCCAGATATTGCTCATGCAGTTGGTATGGTTAGCAGGTATCTTTCAAATCCTGGAAGGGTACATTGGAGTACGGTCAAGTGGATTCAGCGATATCTTCAGGGCACTGCTGGTTGGAGACTTTCCTTTGGTGGTGACGAGCCGAAGCTGGTTGGGTATACCGACGCTAATATGGCTGGAGATGTAGACACGAGGCGATCGACTTCGGGCTACGTAATGATGTTTACGGGAGGAGCGGTGTCGTGGCAGTCGCGGTTGCAGAAGTGTGTTGCCTTGTCGATGACAGAGGCAGAGTACATTGCGGCGACGGAGGCTTGCAAGGAGTTGCTGTGGATGAAGAAGCTGCTGCAGAAAATGGGACTGAAGCAAGAGCAGTATACTTTGCTTTACGACAGTCTGAGTGCTATTCACCTTGTGAAGAATCAGACATTTCATAGCCGGTCCAAACACATCGAGACTCGGTATCATTGGATACGGGATGTGGTTGACAAGAAGGACGCGGAGCTTGAGAAGGTTCTTACAGACGACAACGGAGCTGATATGTTCACGAAGATTCTACCAAGGAGGAAGTTTGAGTACTGCAGGCAGATCGTCGGGATGACGACATCCTCCCCATAGTTGTGAAGGGGGAGATTTGTTGGAGTGGGTGGGGTTCCCAAGCTATGTGGAGAAGACCCCGGAGTGCGACGAGCGCTATCTGTGTGTCAGAGAAGCTCGGGGAGGTGACGAGGCCATTCGGAGACGAAGAAGAAACTCGGGAGCCATGTTTTTACATTCTGGAACAGGGGAGGCAGAATTCTGCCCGAATTCTGCCTCCATACAGAATTCTGCCCGAATTCTGCTTTTTGGTTCCAGAATGTTGCTGGTAGGTTCTGGTTGCCCGACACAGAGTTCTGGCCGAACTCTGTTTCGTCGGGGCTGAGCGGAAATTTGGGGTGATTCTTCACCATTGGATCTAATCAAACGGTCCAGGTTTGTTGCGGAATTAGGGAGTTAAGTTGGGATTTCCAAACCCTATTCTATTGTAACACAATCGGAGAACATTGAAGAAAAAGATAGAGAAGGAGGCAAGAGTGCCATTGCAACTTCGGGAGAGAAGATGGAGGATTGAAGGTCGTTTTTTGAAGGAGATCTCGTACGGGTAATCTCTACTCGTCGTTCTCGCTCTTCGTAGCCTTGTAATCATTGTTCTTACTTCTGAGTGTTGTGGGGATCCGATTTGGATCGGGAGGAGTTTGTAGAGGGTGTAATTCTTCTATTCCATTAGTGGAGGCTTCTCAGGGTTGGACTCCGATCGTCCCGTGGTTTTTCCCGCAAGGGTTTTCCACGTCAAAAATTCTCTGTCTGCGTGGATTGTTTTATGTGATTGTTTTTGGGTTCGTGCGTTGTATCGTTCGGTCCTCTCGCAGGTACTCTCCGGTTTGGGGAAAGGTTTCTGCGCTTCTTTCCCAACAGCATGGTCGATCCTTTATCCTAGCCAAAGCTTCGGCCCTGCTCCAGGTCGGGCTTAAAAGATCTTATCAAGGTTATAAAGCCATAGCCGATGCACTTATAGGCGAGTTAGAGCACTGTCTCACAGTGCTTCAGGCCTTATAATCTAATAACCTTGCATCCCTGGTAGCTGAAGAACAAGACAAACTATTAACCGAGGTCTCGTAGGCCAGGTCAGCTTATTTGTCTAGTCGGAAAACCCATGAGCGTGAGGCGACCGAGGCTAGCACCAACGAATTGGAGGCTACAGCTACCGATGAAGCCCAAGCTTGCATGTAGGAGACTTTGGCTAAGCGTCTAACTGTGCTCGAGGAGCAGATTCGGCTGCTCTAGGAAAAGAAGGTCAGTTTAGAAGTTGAAGTGCAGCAACGATCGATAAGCAAGTGACCTTCCGTCATGAAGCAGAGGAATATGCTCCGTATGTGGCAAGCCTTAAAGACCGAAAGGCAGAGTTGGAAGCTGCTTAGGAAAAGCTTGCCATCTTCGAGGACGAAGCAAAATTGCGACAAGAGGCAGAATGCTGGGCTATAATGAATGTCCAGGCCAGGGCCGATTGTTTAAAACGTCGTACTGGCAAACTGTGTGCCAACATCGATAAATAGCTTTTCTCACCCATTTTTTTTTGTTCTCAATTTTTGAAATGTAGCCTTTTCTTCTTTTATGCAACAAGAAATAAAGACATTATCTTCTGTCAATGCTTGTATATGTTTATATTTTTTTTGCAATTTTGACATAAAAACCCTATCAAAGGTAATATGTGTAGAAGCATGGGAAATACTAAAAAAAATGACTCATGCGGCCAAAGAACCCCATGCGGCTCAGAAAGCCCATGCGGCTCGGAGAGTCATGCGGCATAAGGGGCTATGCGGTCCAAGACATCCCATACGGCTCAGAAAGACACGTGGCAGGACAGCCCTCCCCTCTGCCCTCTCGCATTAATTGCTTGACGGCTGACAACTCTAAAAAAGTGACAGCCCTGACACAGAAAGAAGTAATTATGACTCTGTCATAATGACGAATCTCTAGGAAAGAGAAAAGAGATCTCTGACACAAATCCCCCGAGAGCCATAAAAAATGCCACGTGGCCTTGCCACGTGGGCGTTCGTATGCGGCTCACTTCTCATGCGGTTCAGAGTGAATCCGTCCTATGCGGCTCAGGCCGAGAAAGCCTCATGCGGCTCAAGTAAAGCACTTCTCATGCGGTTCATAGTGAATCCGTCCTATGCGGCTCAGGCCGAGAAAGCCTCATGCGGCTCGAGCAAAGCACTTCTCATGCGGTTCAGAGTGAATCCGTCCTATGCGGCTCAGGCCGAGAAAGCCTCATGCGGCTCGAGTAAAGAACTTCTTATGCGATTCAGAATGAATCCGTCCTATGTGGCTCAGGCCGAGAAAGCCTCATGCGGCTCGAGCAAAGACTTCTCATGCGGTTCAGAGTGAATCCGTCCTATGCGGCTCAGGCCAAGAAGCCTCATACGGCTCAAGTAAAAACTTTTCATGCGGTTCAAGAGGATCATCTCCATGAGGCTCAAGTGGATGTATCCCTATGCGGCTCACAATGATTACCTCCCTGTGGTTCAAAGGCTCAAGGGAGGGCCACCACCCAGACAGCCCTGACACGTGGCCTTAACCTTATGCGGCCCAAAGTCATATACGGCTCACTCGTCATATGGTTCAGATTCTCCAGTGGCTCCTAGGACACGTGTCCTAAGCCGATTAATTTCTCAGAATTACTGCCATCAAAGATTGGGTCGAATCCTATAAATCTGGGACACATGGCAGGAGAATAAATTTAATTTATTCGCAAACATCAGAAGATCATTATGAGGAAGATTTATTCCAATCAGCATTAATTGCTAATGGAATTTGGTGTAATCTACACTCGATGGCTCGGATTCGTCACAATCAGAACTGAACGGCCTGGATTGACCAATCTACGGGCCGCCGCCATCTCTAAGAGCTAATCATTGGCAACCCTAATGATCACATCCCACTATTATAAATAGCAAGGTGCCATTCCCTTGTAAAGGAGACAAGATCAGAGAGAAACACGCATATACAGAGAGACTCCCCAATAGTCGGAAAGAAAATACACACACAGAGAGAAGCCAGAAGAGCAACAGGAGGAGAGCAAGAAGAGCATTTCTTCACCAACGCCAACCATCTTTTCACAAGGAGCCAAGGCCGCATACCGATCGTCCAAGGAGTAAGGCAGGGTTGCCGTCGCCTTCCCGAGCCTCTACCGTCACCCCTCAGAATCTAAAATAAACAATTGTACTTAGACTGCTGTACCTAGGTTTTCGTCCCTAGGCTTTCTTTGTACAAGCGAGTTTGTATTGTAAGTCTAAGTTCAGTCCTCCCATAAAACTGTTCTGTACTTTTACAATCAATGGCAAATACGATGGCGACTCTGCTGGGGACTAACTTCTCCACGGCTGAGGAGTTGGTGACGCAATCGGATGCAGCCAAGCTTGGCTCCACGCAACAGAAGATGGTCGCCCGGTTCGACCAACAGGCGTTCGAAGAAATGCTCTCCGACAAGAGCGCTGGCCCGGTCCAGAAGCGAGCCCGCACAAAGAAGGCCCGCAAGGAGTGGAGACCCCGATCCTTTATTCCTACTGAAGCTCTTACAGAAATACCCTCTGTTGCTCAAGACGGCGAGAAAGACTCTCCTGCGGCCCCACTTCAGACCATAAACAACTCTGCTGTCCCCAAGTCCGGCAGAAAAAAACACTATGATGCTGGACTTACAGGGGCAAAGAGGAATTCTATGAGATCCGAGCCGCATAAGGGTATTAGCCGCAGGAAGAAAGCTCATGCGGCTATATCCGCCAGCCGCATGGAGAAAACTCATGCGGCCACATCTGTCAGCCGCATAGCTTATGCGGCTACAGTTGCCAACCACATGGATGAAACTCATACGGCTAAGAAAGTCAATCACTTGCAGAAAACCCATACGGCCACAATTGCCAACCGCATGCGGCCAGCCTGCACGGTCGTGACTCCTAGCCGCATAAAAATAACTCATCCAACGGCAGAAGACAATCGCATGCAGACAGCCTGCACGGCACCCAATTCTAGCCGCATAGCGACCGTTCCACGCTTCTCTCGATCAGTCTTCGACCGTCTCTCATGCGGTCCTGACTCTGATGGTTCTCTGGATGATAAGCCAGACTCTGTGGTGTTCAACTTGGACTCCTCCTATTACACACCCGCAAGTGCTAAAAGGAGGAAGTCTAGGGCAGCGCGGGCTCACCAAGCCCAGGCAGCTGTCCCAACCTCTAACTATCGGGGCGTCCCGTTGATTATCACACGGGCCTCTGATGGAAAGTTGTATAGAACCGCTCGAGTCCAGCCCCTGGTGGCAAAAGGACAAAGTGGTTCCTCTGACCTGCGTGAGGCGATCCTCCACAAGCGCAAGGAAAGAGAAGGAGCCTCGGCGTACAAAGAGACCTCGCTTGGACATCACTGCACCCAAATCATCGTCAACTGCTGTTGCAACAACGCGGCAGCAATGGAAGACCGGCCGTCCGTCTTCCAAAGACTACGACATCCGAGCTCAGAAGACGAGGCACCTCCTGTTGTCTCCTACAATTCCACTCAGAAAATCCCCTCCGAGGGGAGAGGAAAGAAGACAAGCATCTCCAGTCCCAAGATATCAACCACTGCAGCTAAGAAACCATCGTCTAAACGGCTGTCCTCCACCGGAATATTCCAACACACCCAGTCAAAGACAAAATCTACTACAATAGGAAATTCATTATCCACATCGCTGGGGGTCGTGGGAACTGGGGGTAGCACTCCTCCGAACATACACAACAATCCGATGTTTCAAGGAGCCGAGCCCGGGGAAACCACTCTCCCATCATGTACAACAGACGCTGATGTCCCCGAGGATATCCATGGCTCTCAAGACGAAGCAAGCTCCGAGGCTGGGGATACCGTTCCCTCCGAGTCCGAGCCCGAAGAGAACATTCCCACCTACCCCGATGACTTCTCGATGCATGGGTATGACTCGGAGGGCACATCCTCTACCGTTCCTTCCATCACTCCTCATGTAAGGACGGTATTCATGACGGACAACAACCAAGGTGGTTCCAGCGATCGCCAACGCATCGACACTTTGGAGGCTATACTACAGGCCTTGGTCAAGTCTATAGATGAAATCAAAGCCGCTCTTCCAACTCTGCAAGGAGAAACGCCTGGCCAAACAAGCACGGGTCCCGCGTTTAATACGGACTCGAACTCAGCGGCACCAAACCCGGGCAATAATTTTCCCAAAATAACAGCCCCTACCGTGACAGATGAGGCCCGAGAAGTAAGAAGAGAGGTCCAGGAGCTCCGAGCTATGTTCTATGCCCGAGAAAACGCTCAAGACCTCAGAATGCGGCAACCATACCCTGCCGAATGGAGGGATGTTCCATTTCCACCAAAATATAAGCCGTTCAATATCAACCCGTATGATGGCAAGACCTAAGCAAGTCGGTACATCACTTACTTCGAGATCACCACCGACCATCTGCCCCATGATGATGCTATCCTCACGCGATTATTCATTAGGGCATTGGAAGGAGTCGCTTTCGATTGGTATCACAATCTGCCAGACAACTGCATCCACTCCTTCGCCAGCTTCAAGCGCCTATTCTTGAAGAGATTCTACGAAGTAGGGCAGGACGTCACCATGTCCACCCTCATGGACGTCGTCCAAGGGGAGAAGGAGTTGACAAGGAACTATATTGAGCGGTTCTGCCAAACCGCCATGAAGCTGCCCTCCGGAAATCCAGATTCCTCTTTAATTGAAATTTGCCAAAAGAGACTGCTCCCAACAATCAGTCTCTGGATGGGCGAAAGTCAATTTAAAGATTGGAAGACATTCATCATCAGCGCCACAAGCGTCGAAGAACGACTGAAGAAGGCTCGCCAACTGGGATTGCACATCTCGAAAGGAGAAAACAAGGGCAAGTGTCCCAACAACGATAATGGGGGTAGCCCCTCTAACAATCGGGACAACAAGGGAAAGCAGGCTATGGTGGCCGATACTGAACAAAAACCTGAGCCGAAGCCAGCAGACAAACAATGGCCGCAAATCGATTACTCCTTCGAAGACAGTCACGTCAAGCCCATCTTGGATATGCTCATACAAGGGGACAGAATTCAGCTTCCTCCACCAAGACGGGAACCGCGGCCGACAGAGATGGAGAATCCGAAATACTGCCATTATCATCGCTATGTTCATCATGCTACACATGATTGCTACCAGCTAAAATGGTACATCCAGAACCTCATCGATTCGAATGCTCTGGCCATCGATTTTGAAGAGGTAACCGTGGCAGCCAATATGGTGTCCGTACAATTCGGCAGCTTCCCTCCGACGGAGACTCAAGACGGGGTGATCCCCGTCCCTCTGGCGACAATAGAGATTACCAATCTTCCACCTTCCCGAGATTAGGCTACCGGTCTAGTACCCCTCACCACATCACGAGGGGACGTCATGTGGATCCATCCAGACTTGGTGTCAGAAGTGACTCGGCCCACACCATCTACCACCGACAAAAAGAAAAGTGGAAAAGTCAGGACCTACCACACAATCTCGGTAGACAACGAGGAAGCTACAGTCGTCGTCACGCGGTCCGGAGCACAATCCCAACCTGTGGTTGACAATCCAGCCGAAAATCATCAACCCACTACAACTGGTGCTCCGGGACCGGCTCAGCCTTCGACGACCGACAAGCCTAGGCCGAAGGAGACTCGTTTCGACAAATCTCTCCGAAAAGAAGCAGCCCAGGGGCTAGAGAGGCCCTACAACTTTGACATCTTAGCACAATTGGCTATCACACCGGCCAAGTTATCACTGTACGAACTCCTAAGGCTCTCCAAGGACGTTCGTATTGCATTAAGCGAAGCACTTCAAAATGTCGATGTCTATCTGGCTCAATCCAACCTCACCGGGGAGGACTCACCCGTGGATCTCCAAGAGAGTGCCTGCACGGGAGCGATGCCCAATATCGTCTTCACTCCGCAGGACATGCTCATCAAGACCAACCTACACGATCGCCCGTTATACTACACGGGGTACATCGGCGACGTGACGGTGGATCGGATGCACATAGATCCTGGCTCTTCCATAAGCATCATCCCGAAGGGTCTGCTACATCATCTCCACATCCCAATGCATCGTCTGACACCTACAAGCACCGCCATCAGCGGTTTCAATTAGGGCAGGAGCTACCCTATTGGAAAGATTCGTCTGAAGTGTCAAATTGGCGACCTCCAATCCGAAGTCACCTGCTACGTCATAGATGTAGACACTTCTTTTAATATCCTCTTGGGGCGCCCATAGATACACGATTACATGATCGTGCCTTCCACGCTGCACCAGTGCTTCAAATATGTCGACAAATACGGCTTCGTGAAGACAGAATTTGCTGATATCGATCCCTTCAAAGGGGTCGAATCCTACTACTCGGACTCCTGCCTATACGAAAAGTCAAAAAGGCACCTTGATGAAGGAAATGAACAAGCTAGCACCGAAACGGCCACGGGATCAGAAGGACCCCTGATGATCCACCTCTAAGCTCGCAAACTGGGCAAGTCCGCACCCCTTACTGCCACTCTGCAGAAGGATGCGATCAGCCTCTCGGCGCAAGAGGAGCAGATGACAATCCGGCTGCCAAGGTCCGGCCAAGTGTCGAGACCCACAACGGGGCCACTAAAAATCAGACTGCCGAGAGTCGGTCAACCCCAAATAGAGAAGTTCAATCCCTCCGATAGGCCACTGACGATACACCTTCCCAAGAAGGGTCGTCACCCCGATGCAAGGTCTGACACTTCTAGCGAACCAGCCACTTCTCGCTCCACGTCAAGTGCCAAACTGGGGATCGCTAGTCTGCCAACAACCCCATGCTCTACTCCATCAACTGAACCACTGACAATCAAGCTTCCCAGGTCGTCCTCTCAGTCATCATTTACACAGGGGGTAGCCGAAGAGGAACCGGAGCTTGCCAAGTATGTGGCCGCCCACACTGATGTTTCCTCCGCAGATGATGTAATCCCCCTAGAAAAGATACCTTACTTCATCAATAAAGGGTTATCTTTGAACTACACCGAGCTCAATAAGCTATGTACAATGTATGCTATGGAATACGGTATAGGCACTCACCTACACACACAAGTGACAAATGTGTACACCGCGATCCAGCTTACTCCAGTAGAAGACGCTTACCGAATAATCGAGGGAGGAGATCATCCGATCATCTTCGGCCGGACGAACAACCCGTATCCCCTCACCATAGAGGAAGCCAACCTCGGGTCAAACGCCGGAAGACTGCCTCTGTATCTCTATAGCCCTCAATCCAAATATCTCCTGCAGAAACAGGGGTATGATCTGGAGACGAGCCAGGTTTGAACTACGGCACTGGGCGACGATTACCTTTGAAGCCGCCAGTCCCGGCGGGCAAACCACAGAACTACTATAGCAAAACTCGATACGGGTTAGGGTATGTAACGCCTACTACGACCCCTGAAAGTTCAGATGAAGAATGCGACTGGCAGTCACGTTCAACCGGATCACCAACTTCTGACTCAGATACCAGCATCGGAGATGTGTTCAGCCAAGTCATGTCAGTCAATATGGCATTCGCCAACGCTTACGAGGAAGACGAAGACATCCCCGAGATCCTCGAGCTAGAGCCGTGGGCCCAGTAATTGGATGCACAATGGGAAAAGCGGTTCGAACTGAGAGAACCTCCTACTGAAGATGAGGTTATACAAGTTGACCTCGGCAGCGAATCTTCTCCAAAACCGATTTTCATCAGTAAAAGCCTAACAGACGAAGAACGGGAGTCGCTGCTAGAACTTGTCAGAGAATACATTGATGTGTTCGCCTGGAGCTATAAAGACATGCCAGGGTTAAATCCCAACATTGCTCTTCACAAACTCAACATTCGGCCGGATGCGAAGCCAGTCAAGCAACAACAGCGACGCTTCCGCCCAGGCATCATGGACGCGATCGAAGCCGAAGTCAACAAACTGATAGCCAGCGGCTTCATTCGTGAGGAGCAACATCTAGACTGGGTCGCCAACATAGTACCCGTCCTCAAGAAGAATGGGAAGATTCGAATCTGTATCGACTTTCGCAATCTGAACGAGGTGTGCCCCAAAGATGAATTCCCCCTTCCTATCACAGACATCATGATCGACAATACCTACGGCTTCGAACGTATGTCGTTCATGGATGGCTTCTCGGGGTACAACCAAATCAAAATGTCTTCTGATGACGAAAAGCATACATCATTCTGAACACCAATTGGCACGTACTGCTACACAGTCATGCCTTTCGGTTTGAAGAATACCGGCACCACATATCAAAGAGCCATGAGCATCATCTTCAGAGACCACTTACGCAAGACAGTGGAGTGCTACGTTGACGATATAGCCGTTAAGAGCCGCTGCAAAGGAGACCATCTGCAGGATCTAAGGACGGTATTCGACCTAATACGAGCACATAATTTGAAAAAGAACCCTACGAAGTCCTTTCTGGGCGTATCCAGCGGAAAGTTCTTAGGCTTCATCATCACTGCAAAGGGTATTCATCTAGACCCTAAGAAGACAAAAGCAATCATGGAGATGGGTCCCCCGAGAAATCTCCGTAAACTCAGAGGCCTCCAAGGGAGGCTAGCCTACATCAGGAGGTTCATTTCCAACCTCTCCGGGCGATGCCGACCGTTCACGCACCTCATGAAGAAAGGAGTCTCATTCGTATGGGACGAGGAATGTCAGCGTGCTTTCGACAGCATCAAAGAATATTTATTAAATCCCCCAGTTTTGGTGGCCCCGGTTCCTGGAAAACCATTCCTGCTCTATGTACGAGCAATGGAACACTCCCTTGGGGCCCTGCTGGCACAGAACAACGACGCAGGCCATGAACATGCCATATATTACCTCAGTCGAATGATGATTGGACCAGAGCACCGATACACCGCTGTGGAGAAGGAATGCCTCGCCCTGGTGTTCGCCATTCAGAAAATGCGGCACTATGTCACCGGACAAACGATACATGTGATCTCACGAGTCAACCCTCTCAGAGTCCTCATGACTAAACCAGGGGCACTCAGCTCTCGACTCGCTACATGGGCAATATTGCTGTCCCCTTATCATATGATCTTTGTCCCACAAAAGGCAGTCAAAGGTCAAGCCCTGACGGACTTTTTAGCAGCCCACCTAGGCTCGAAGTCCTCCAGAATATATGAAGAGATCCCAGATGAGGTCGCCGACTCGCATGCAACCTCTCACGAGGCTATATGGCGAATGTTCTTTGACGGTACTTCAAGGACCGGACCTAAAGGCAATATAGTCGTCGGAGTCGGGGTAGTGCTGATCTTTCCTTCCGGATTGGTGATTAACCGTGCTTATTTCCTCACCGAGCCCTGCTCTAACAATGTGGCCGAGTACAATGCTCTGGTCATTGGCCTCCAACTTGCAAGAGAGCTGGGGGTAGAATACCTTGAAGCATACGACGATTTCCAACTAATCGTCAATCAGATCCGGGGCTCATACGAAGTCCGCCACGAAGACATGACCCCTTATCACCAAATAGCGATCGATATCATCTCATCATTCGAGGGGTTCTTCATCGAGCACGTCCCCAGACTCCGAAATATTGAAGCCGATGCCCTAGCTGGTCTTGCCGCTTCCCTAGCAGTCCCAAATTATGATCGCCAATCAGTGGATGTGATAGGCCACGAACTGATCTGTTCCAAGAACAATGTACAATTCGTGGTGAGTTATTCCGCCCAGACGATCGATGAGGCCCCAGATTGGAGACAACTATTCATCGACTTCGTCGTCTACGACATCCTGTCCGAGAACCCAAAGAAAGCCACTTCCATCAGACGGCGTTCTCTCAGATTCTTCTACGATACAGAGACAAAAATGCTGTATCGCTACTCCTACGACGGATTACTGCTTCCGTGTCTGTCAAATGCAGAAGCCAAAGAAGCCGTACGAGAAGCTCACGACAGCGTCTGCGGGGCCCACCAGCCCGGCCCAAAATTACAAGATCGCCTTCGACGAATGGGCTACTATTGGCCCACGATGGTGGCAAATGCGATAGATTATGCCAAAAAATACAAAGCCTGCCAAGTCCATGCGGACTTCATTCACCAACCATCCGAGTTTCTATATCCGATAGTGGTGTCCTGGCCATTCGAAGCATGGGGAATGGATATCATTGGTCCAATCACCCCACCTTCCTCCCGAGGACATCGCTTCATACTTACGATCACTGATTACTTCTCCAAATGGGCGAAAGCTGTCCCACTCGCAGAAGTTAAGACTTCAAACGTGATCAGCTTCCTTAAGCATCATGTCATCTACCGCTTTGGACTGCCCCGAAGGATCATCCATGATAATGGTCCGCAGTTTGCAAGCCACATATTCTATCGGTTTTGCGATAAGCACCGTATTCAGAATATCGCTTCGACACCGTACAACCCGGCAGCAAACGGGTTAGCAGAGGCATTCAACAAAACAATCATCAAACTCCTCAAGAAGTTTGTCTCCTCCAACAAATGCGACTGGAATGAAAAGCTCGACGAATGCTTACGGGCTTATCGCACCACAGTTCGAACAGCCACCGGGAATATGCCATTCTCCCTAGTGTACGGGAGTAAGGCAGTTCTTCCATTAGAGACTCAAATACCCTCACTCCGCGTCGCCTTCACTTATCAATTGACGACGGATGACAACTACCGACGTCAACTACAAGAGTTGGAGGCCTTAGATGAAAAGTGCCTCCTAGCTCAGTAAAGGATCGAGCTATACCAAGCACGCATCTCAGGAGCCTTCAACAAGAAGGTCAAAATCAGAACATTCCAAGTGGGAGATCTTGTTCTGGCTATTCGGAGGCCAATGGTCATGACTCACAAGACCGCCGGCAAGTTCCAGCCAAAATGGGAAGGTCCATTTATCATAGAGGCCGTGTTCTCCAACGGTGCTTACCGCCTCGCTAAGCAAAACGGAGACTTGCTCATGTTGCCCGTCAACGGCAAGTTCCTGAAGAAATATTATGTCTAAACAACATCCCAGATTATTGAGTCACATGCCCGCTGGTACCTCTGAACTCACCATCGTAACATTTCAGATTTTCAAGTCATGTACCTGCTGGTACTACTGAACTCACCCTCATAGTTTTCCAGATTATCGAGTCATGTACCCGCTGGTACCACTGAACTCACCCTCATAGTTTTCCAAATTTTTGAGTCATATACCCGCTGGTACCACTGAACTCACCCTCATAGTTTTCCAGATTATCGAGTCATGTACCCGCTGGTACCACTGAACTCACCCTCATAGTTTCCTAGATTTTTGAAGTCATGTACCCGTCGGTACCGCCGAATTTACGTTCACCATTCTCCAGATTCTCGAGTCATGTACTCGCTGGTACCTCTGAACTCACATCTCGGTCACTCTTCCAGGTAGCAAGTCATGTATGATCATACCTCTGAACTTTCTTCTTGAAGGAGATCCTCCCTCATGATCTAATACCCGCACTCTCAGTACACAAAATGGGTAATCGATCCATAAATTTCCAAAATGGCCATGTCCTCATTACCTCTGAGTCGTTCCACTTCCGCCAAAAACAAATCATCCCTCACATAGAACTTCCATGTCCTTATTACCTCTGAGTCGTTCTATGTGCCCTCCTTCATTGAGCCCACTCCTGTCATGTCCTCATTACCTCTGAATGGGAAGGCTCCGTCGAAGAAACCTTCATACTTGCCATGTTCTCATTACCTCTGAGTAAGTATGATGATCCCCTTTTGACCTATTATCTGTACCCACAACCGGAGTACGTCAAGGGTAATAGGTCCACAAATGTCCTCCGTTGACCACAAATGTCCTCTGTTGACAACAAATGTCCTCTGTTGACTATCAATATCCTCCGTCGAGTTCACTCCTGCCATGTTCTCATTACCTCTGAGTAGGAAGACTCTACGTTTAAAAAACCTTCCTACTTGCCATGTCCTCGTAACCTCTGAGCAAGTATGTCGGTTCCCCTTCATCCTATTATCCGTATCCTAAACCAGGGTACGCCAAGGATAATAGGCCCACAAATAACCTCAGCTAAATTTCTCGGCACAAACCTATCACCTCATCAGGCCCCAGGAGCCCAGCTGCTCTACGGCATTCCTTTTCTCAATACCAAGAGCACCCATGACCACTTTGCTATGGCTGCTTCAGGTACCCTGACCAAAACTTGTTACCTCTACCTAAAACTAAGGTACGCCATGGGTAACAGGTCCACAAATATATCCCCTATACGGGGGAAAATATTACCACAATATCACAGGTGCAGCAGGCAATACAAATGAAGGGTAGAATTGAAAGTACTCTTTATTTGAAGGAAGAAAAAGCATTACATATTTCGGGATCATGTCCCCTTCAGAAAGAGAGAAAACAGAAGCAAAACAAGAAGAAAAGGCCGACTACATTTCAGCATTACTCAATTCTAGGAGGCGGTTTCTTACTGAGGTGGTCCCCCGTTCAATCCGTTGCCGAGCACGACGCTCGGCCTCCTGGAGTAAATGCTCCTCATTGTCCAAGCCCAAGAGCGCCTGACAGTCATCTTCCAATTTCTTCAAGGCAGTCTCCAGGTCAGTCGAAGCTTGAGTAACCCTGTCAGCCTCCTGAACAATTAGTCCCCTGTCATTGCGGGTAGTCTCGAGTTCAGACTCCAAGAAAGTCAACTTCTTCTGAAGCGCAAGGATCTGCTCCCGCGTCTCAGTAATCTCACGAGAAACAGATTCCTCCCGAGCCGTGACATTTTCATTCGCGTAACTCAATTTATCATATCGGTCAGATAAGTCGCTGAGATCCTTCAGTATGGCCGGTCTGGTCCTATCCCGAGCAGCTCTAGTCCTCTCTATAACAGCGATAAGAGAATCCTGCTCCTCGTTTATAACAGCAGATAGATCAGCCTGCCGCAATACTCGAAGCTCGGCCACCAGCTGATCAGCCTCCAACAATTTTGCCTCCAGAAGCGAAGCCACCCCTGCATCACCAGGAAGATCCCTAAGGATATTTACTTGATCCTGGGCGCATTGTCGAGCCAAGGTGAAGGAGGTTCCCCTTACCACAGCAGCCTCGATTCCCCTACTCAAATGACGATGAAAACCGGCAACCACGTCCTGTAACGCGTCGTCCAGAACTTCAGCAGAGGATGGCGTCAGGGGAAGCATGGACGGCAATGTCGAAGAAGTAACGCTAGAGCTCGCCACCGGAGGAACGAAGTTCGAGTAGAACGATACATGAATAGCGGCCAACTCATCTTCCGCCGCCCGAAAAGCTTGGATACTCGGTAGGGCAGAAAGGTCGATTCTCGGAGCCACCGGAGCAGAGGATGACGCAAGGACCATCGTTCCCTGCCCCGACTGCCCCGATGACTGGCCCGCTAAACTCGAGCCCCCAGAAGGCCCATCAAGACAAGTCAGACGGTGAGAAGGTACACCCTTCTCCACCAATGCCCTTTCGGTTGGGGTGGTCCCAACAATGTCCGTCCTCGGCACCGGAGGGGTAGGACCTGTATGTCCAGAATAACAATCAGTCGACGTAACCCGAAGGACATGATGATAGAGCAGATAGGCTTCCTCACAGGTCAAGATTCGGCTAATCATACCAGGGGAGGGGCATGAAGGCTGCAACTCATCCACAACTGGCGTGGTCCCCTCACCCGCGATCCCCGAGTTAAACCCAGTCACATCCTCTGTCCCCGTCACCTTGAAGGGGGATACAGATTGATCTGCCTCATCTTGAAAAGGAATAGGCTCACGGGAGTCCCCGTCATCCTGGGTCACTGCCTCGACATCTTGAAGCTCTTCTTCTTCTCCTGACACCTAGAAGAGAAAACGAAGACGATTAGAATTGAAGCTCAAAGGAAAGAAGGAAAGAAGGAAGAAGGAATCGAGAGCAGTTTTGTTACCTCTGACGCAGGGTTAACTTCTTCTCCACTTTCTCTTATGGCTAGCGGGCGGTGTCTAGTCGCAACCAGCTTCCGGGATCGAGAAACACCGCCAACATGAGAAACTTGCCTGCTACATTTCGGAGTAGGACCAGGCACAACGAGGGACTGATCCCCCAACGTCTCATCTGACGAAACAGGCGGTTGACCCACCTCTGCATCGGCCACTGGAAGGATAGAGTCATCTTTATCATGTTCGTTGCCTTCGTCACCCTCAGCAGCAGAGTCCAAATCTGGTACTTCGGCTCTAGTCTTTCTTTTCTTGGCCCCTTGAGAGCCTTTCTCCAGACCGGTACCAACAATAAAACTGGTACCTAGGTTAAAACCGACCGGGGGTTTGTTCGCCATGACATGATACAAAGCCGCCATATACAAGATCTCCACTGACTCCTTAATAGCAGGGACCGAGAAAATGGTACGAGTATAGAACGAATAATAATATTGCCAAGCTCTGATACCATCAAGAAGGCTACCTTCATAACCCAGACAAGAACTGGGGCTGTCCAGACAAAGTTGGCTGTATCCAAACTGTCGGGCAAACCTGCTAGGCAGATAAGGCTCCAGAAAGACAGTATTGCGATTACGATACACCATATGTGCGGGACGAATGTTACGCAGCCATAGGAGCGTCTGGCCATCCAGAAGCTGAGGAGGCACGATACCGTCAATATGTACAGCCTCTATGTCCCTGGCAGTAAAGCGAGGGACGAATACGAAAATATGATACTTATCTGCCCTCACCAATGCCATCTGGCAAGCCCGCATGGTTTCACATTCCCAAGGCTCATCACGATAGCGGAAGATAAATACGTCATCATCAGTCACACCATCTTCAGAGCCCGGCCTCATCAAAGACGGGTAATGTATCAGCAGCCACCCCATCAAATAGTGATAGGGCAACTCAGTTCGTTCAAAATCCTTGGTCACATCGCGAGCAATGACTTTGGATGTGAAGGTACGAAGGCCACGGTGTATGCTGCACACCATGGCCGGGAGGAGAGCTAGCCTGATTCATAAAACTAACTTTACAGCCGGAAGGATAAAGTTACGACTAATTCTCTCAATAGAACCGGCTTCTCCCGAGACTACACAATTTCGTAGCCAGATCATCAAAAATCCCGCCAGAAGCGCTTTCTCGGATAGCTCTTGAGTATCCTGGTAAAAGTAACCGAAAGTGTCAGTCTTGCTCCCTAATCTGTCACTGGTAGTGGCCACTCTCTTAGTCGACGACACCAAGTCCTTAACCGCTTCCCGAGATCGAGGGCGACGAGAGGTGACTCGACCTGAGGCATCTGCCGGGAAGAGATAGTGCACCCAATCCTTGGTATAGGGATCATTTCCTTCCGAGTTACCAGCCTTTCGGGTTATTTGATGGCATATGTTATAATGGCACAATATCTCCTGGTAAAGAGCCACGAAGCCAGGATACCGTCGTTCCAAATCCTCGAGTTCCTCATTAGTGGGAGTATACGCTTCAAACGCTTCGCCCCCCCAAGGAAGCTTGGAGACCGCGTGCATCTCATGGAGCACGAGTCCCATCTCCCCTACAGGTGTGTAAAAGGTCCCCGTACGACAATTATACATTTCCAGCAGAGACATGAACAGCTTCTTGTTTATGGATAAGCCATGACTGGTACCTCGGATAGCGTGGTAAAGGCCAATCTCGTACAAAAAGACCTCATACTTCTGCAAGATCCAAGTAGACAAATTGATCCACGAGGGAATAGGGTGTACCCTACCAGGGAACGTCAACCGACCAACGGGATAGGAGCCTTTCTGAGCAAGCTAATTTATAAAAGTATCGGCAGTAGAGAATGTGAAGTTAGGGCCCGCCACATTCAGGAAAGAACCTGGGACCAACCCCGTCACAGAACAACTAGTATGCACTTTGCCGGCAGTCACGGACTTTAGATTGTTATTATAATGGATGTTCCCCACAAACATCCCACTTCTGGTAGGGGTTAAAGTCTCCCCCATCTTCTGATCCAACGGGAGCATATTGAACCAAGATAATGGGAAGTGTCGCTCCATCTGGGGGATACGGATCGCCATCCCGTTAGAAACACAACTCTAATCCTCCGACACCTCCAGAACATGATCGTTCTCTACGGTCAAGGCGTCTCCAAAAAAGAATACAGGCTTCAAATACTCCCCTTCAAATTTCCCGGAATTCATCATAGCATTAAGGAAATGGAAAGACTGATTCTTGATGGCATTCAATCTAGCCATAGGCTCATCGTTTGAAAACTGGTCCGTCATATGCTGAACAATATGGTCGTACCAATAGCCGAGAGCAGCTTGAGCGCTACCCACCAAGAGTTCTCCAGCAGCGTTAACCGGCAGATTCACTGAAGAACAGACAGAGAAAAGTAAGTTAAACGGAGGGATAAAAAGAGCTGATTGGGTGCTTTCAAACCCCAGGCGGCTCAAGAAAACATCCATGTGGCCCCATGAAGCTCTCATAAGTCTTATGCGGCTCCAAAAAGCCTCATGCGGGTCAAGCCCAGAAGAACGCTTATGCGGCCGCGTACAATAAAAGTCTATGCGGTTTAGCGTCACTTATGCGGCTTTGCCGACAAGGCGCGCATACAGACACGGTGGTTTTCTTATGCGGCTCGCAGCTCAGCCGTAGGGCGAAAATGCGATTTACAAAGGTTCGTGCATAAAGTATGCGACGTAGCCATGGCAGTTGGGGTTCTTTAACTCATACATTGGCCTTACCAGTAATGGGAGGGCGAACGTCAGGATGAACATCAGGTACGACGACCTGCGGAGTAGCAGCTGCAGCCGAGGCGGAAGTGGAGGCCGCCTTCTTGCCCTTTGCTGCCACGGTCTTCTTAGGAGCCATTAATTATCGAAGAGAGGAAGGGCAATCGAGATAGGGAAGGTCTAAGGAAGAAGAAAGAAAATAAAGAAACCTTCTCTCTCTTCAAAACTCCTCCTATTTATAGGAAGACGGGAGAAGGAGGACACGTGGGCCAATGACCGACTCATGAAGAACGAAACCGACTCCTTGCGTTTCGTCTCCAAGATTCACCCATGGCGTCAAATCCGAAAGATTTAATGAGCTGACCCTTGGGATTCTCCCCTACAAAGATGGCGCTGAAACGAATTTGAGGCAATTAAAGACCCGCACACGTGGCGAGAAGCTATGCGGCTGAACCACCTACGCGGCTGAACAACCTATGCGGCCAAGATCTCTATGCGGACAGGGTTTCATATGCGGCTAGAAGAACACAGCCATGCTTCTTATTCAAAGTATTTCAATTTTGCAAATTGAAAACTTTGAAGGGGGTCTTGTAGAAGCATGGAAAATACTAAAGAAAATGACTCATGTGGCCAAAGAACCCCATGCGGCTCAGAAAGCCCATGCGGCTCGGAGAGTCATGCGGCATAAGGGGCTATACGGTCCAAGACATCCCATACGGCTCAGAAAGACACGTGGCAGGACAGCCCTCCCCTCTGCCCTCTCGTATTAATTGCTTGACGACTGACAACTCTGAAAAAGTGACAGCCCTGACACAGAAAGAAGTAATTATGACTCTGTCATAATTACGAATCTCTAGGAAAGAGAAAAGAGATCTCTGACACAAATCCCCCGAGAGCCATAAAAAATGCCACGTGGCCTTGCCACGTGGGCGTTCGTATGCGGCTCACTTCTCATGCGGTTCAGAGTGAATTCGTCCTATGCGGCTCAGGCCGAGAAAGCCTCATACGGCTCGAGTAAAGCACTTCTCATGCGGTTCAGAATGAATCCGTCATATGCGGCTCAGGCCGAGAAAGCCTCATGCGGCTCGAGCAAAGCACTTCTCATGTGGTTCAGAGTGAATCCGTTCTATGCGACTCAGGCCGAGAAAGCCTCATGCGGCTCGAGTAAAGAACTTGTTATGCGGTTCAGAATGAATCCGTCCTATGCGGCTCAGGCCAAGAAAGCCTCATACGGCTTGAGCAAAGACTTCTCATGCGGTTCAGAGTGAATCCGTCCTATGCAGCTCAGGCCGAGGAAGCCTCATGCGGCTCAAGTAAAAACTTCTCATGCGGTTCAAGAGGATCATCTCCATGCGGCTCAGGTGGATGTATTCCTATGCGGCTCACAATGATTACCTCCCTGTGGTTTAAAGGCTCAAGGGAGGGCCACCACCCAGACAGCCCTGACACGTGGCCTTAACCTTATGCGGCCCAAAGTCATATGCGGCTCACTCGTCATATGGTTCAGATTCCCCAGTGGCTCCTAGGACACGTGTCCTAAGCCGATTAATTTCTCAGAATTACTGCCATCAAAGATTGGGTTAAATCCTAATAATCTTGGACACGTGGCAGGAGAATAAATTTAATTTATTCGCAGACATCAGAAGATTATTATGAGGAAGATTTATTCCAATCAGCATTAATTGCTAATAGGATTTGGTGTAATCTACACTCGATGGCTCGGATTCGTCACAATCAAAACTGAACGGCCTGGATTGACCAATCTACGGGCCGCCGCCATCTCCAAGAGCTAATCATTGGCAACCCTAATAATCACATCCTACTATTATAAATAGCAAGGTGCCATTCCCTTGTAAAGGAGACAAGATCAGAGAGAAACACGCATATATAGAGAGACTCCCCAATAGTCGGAAAGAAAATACACAGAGAGAGAGAAGCCAGAAGAGCAACAGGAGGAGAGCAAGAAGAGCATTTCTTCACCAACGCCAACCATCTTTTCACAAGGAGTAAGGCAGGGCTGCCGTCGCCTTCCCGAGCCTCTACCGTCACCCCCCAGAATCTAAAATAAACAATTGTACTTAGACTGCTGTACCTAGGTTTTCGTCCCTAGGCTTTCTTTGTACAAGCGAGTTTGTATTGTGAGTCTAAGTTCAGTCCTCCCATAAAACTGTTCTGTACTTTTATAATCAATGGCAAACAATATGGACATGATAGGTTAGATTACATACACTGGGGAATTTTTGTGGACTTTTTCATCCTTTGTGCACCTAGAATTACGTACGAATGGTAAGTTTGAGACGACAGACACCATTAGAGGTATTGTGGACGTGCTGGTAGAAAGTCGTCAGGAATGAATATGTACTTAGAGGTAATGTAAACATGATAAATATTGAATTGTAGCAAATGTATCTTATTCAGAGATTATACAAACATAGAAAGATAGAATTAGTGGTGATATAGGAAACAATTCAGAGGTAAAATGGACGTGATTGTTTTTTGTTGGGGAGATAGCAACGTAGAGGTTGCTAAGTGAGAATCTTACTAAGAGGTAATGTCGACATGGTAAACATATGTTTTGTTGTAGAGTTATCTTACGCATAGGTTATATGAACATAAAAAGATACAACTCTATGGGGATGTAGGAAACAATTCGAAGGTGATATGGGCGTTATTTGCTTTATACTGAGGAAATTAGCACACAAATGACCTAGAGCAGCTGGTATCCCAGGGCATGTTGGTTTTTTCTTTAAAGTTGTGAGATTAGTCTCACAGTATCGGTATTTGTATACACGGGAACTTACTAATCTATTGAGTTTTATTGACTGTGATTATTTCTAGATTGTTCGAGACTGTTATAATACTTGTTGGCATTGTCATATGCCTATGTTAGGATCGACATGTAGAATGGTGAACCTAAAATTTTTTTCGAAGTAAGTAGATTTTCAATCTTTTGGATAATCCATCGAAAATCGGTAGAAATCCGAAGGACCATCCGAATGGCTCTTTTTAGATAGCAAAAAATTGCTGTGACATTTTGGATTATCCGACAAAAATTCGAGGAAATTTGCCGGATCATCCGACTGTCGGTTGGGATGGGATATTTTGATGAATAGTACAATTATATTTTGATGAATAGTAATGATACATTCTTTCGTCCAGTGATTTCCTGGTTTTGATACGTCTTATTATCCAATGGTTTCTTAGTTTTCTTTGATGTACGATCCAGATTAATCCTGATCGAGTCACGGACCGCGATCGGACGGTCACGATTAATTCCTCTTCTCTATTATACGAGTTTAATTTCTTTCAAAAAAATTTTACTCTCTCTCTCCACTCTTCTTCTCTTATCATTTCCACTCTGTACTCTTCGAAAGCTTGGTCTCGAGACCTCTGAGTGTGATTTCTGAACCTCTCTTGGTGGTAGAGTTGAAGAGTTAGGCTGGGAGTTATCTTAGGCAAGTATATCTTGCCGAACTACTGGATATTTATTATTTTGCAGCTGTTTTGATTTTTGTAGCCTTGATAGCTCATTATTTTATAAAACCTATTTTATTAAAATTGTTTCCCTCAATATTCTTGTCATTTTATTATCTTAAATTTTTTGTTTGAGCTAGGTTTTGTTTTCCTGTAATGTCCTGATCATTTTAGTTGGAAAACTCTTTATCGATAATGATACAAGAGTCTTTACCACTGGTCCATATTGGTATATGAGACTTACCTACAAATTGAGTATAATCGAATTAGACTTGGACGAGATTTGGGACCGGATTTTGGCCCAAAATTTTGTTCTTACATTCACTAAGTCTTACCATGTTTTTGGATAATCTATCGAAAATCTATAAAAATTCGACGGACCTTCAGAATGACCCATTTTATTTACAAATACTTGTTGTGACCGAACGTATAATACTTCGAAAATGCACGATAAATCTTTCGAATGGACTACAAAGTCTTATTATTTCATAATTTTGTTTTATTTTTTAGATTATCCTTGGTAGTATAATTATGTATATACCATGGCAGATTTTCTGCTTTATACTACTATGTTTGCCTGATTTTCTTGTATATGTCTAGCCTACCTGATAGTGGCCTGCCATGACACAATCTTGATTTTGTACATGTCCAGCTTGATATAGTGGCTCGTCGTAGCGCACTCATGTCTTGATATTTATCTTGTCTTGTCTTGTAGTGGCTTGTTATAGTACACTCGCTTGCTTGTCTTGTTAAGTCCAGTCTTGCATATATCATGTCTAGGATAGATTTTGCAAAATGCCACACTTGGAATCCTAAATAAAAATGTTAGGAACTATACAACTAGCTTGATTACCTAAATGCATTCGGAGGGAAGAATTTTCCATTTGCTTACAAGACCTTTGTTCCGGACCCTTACAATGGACTTGTAGCTATCTGTCATGATGAGCACATTTCTAGTACATCGTCGAGTGGGACAATCTAGTATATCCAATATATTATACTTATATTAGCCTGTCGTTATACGGAGCATACTATTGAGGATACATTTGTCTTCGGGCGAAGTATCCACTATTTGTTCTCTTTGTCTTTGGCCTAGATAAGTTGGGTAGTCTACAAGGCGTGTAGCCGAATTGGATTTCTCAATATAAATATTAGTAATTAGGATTGTTATAACCCTAGTTAGCTAATGTATCAAGCCGTACTCATTGCTTGGTCGTGATTGATAGATAGAGTCCTTTTCTATTTTTCTAGTCTTATCTTATTCTAGCTTGCTATTTCAGTATCTAGATTTTCGTACATGTTACTGTTCCTGCACATGCCCGATTTTACTACTTGTCTTACATGCTCGACTTTATTACATATTTATATGCTCAGTTTGACCCTTACATGTTTACATGCTATTTTTCTTTACATGTTTCTAATTTTATTTTATATACACTATGGTACCATTTATACTATTCTTGTCTCATTTTACTGGTTTACTTTAGTGTTGTTATGAATTGTATACTGGTTTAAGTTCATAGTTTGGCTTCCTTTGTGGTATATGCTATTGGGGGTCGGACCCCACTAGTTTTGTTTGACCAGATTTAGTAGAGGATCTATCGGATCTTCCACTCGATGGTGACAACCCAGAGTACCAGGGTGCCTGAGTGGGTGTTCCTTCTCTTACCCACTCTTATCTATATAGTCTTCTGCAGTGTTTAGCCACCAAGCATATGTTTAGCTCGTGTTTTGGACTTGGCATTTTAGCCTACGGGCTTAGACATGGTTTGTATATTTTTTAGACTGTAGCTAGTGCTGATCGTGTATGACTTACACTCTTGCTAGTTCTATATTTTGTATTACCAGCTTCATGATCATCTATATATTATAGTTTTGGATGCTTTGCTATCTTATATGCTTGATGATCATACTCTTGTACTTTACTTACCTGTGATTGAGATATCTATAATTTGCTTGACCTAGGATTGACTATTGGCTTGTAGTAGTAACCCCTATATCTACAGCTTTGACTATATTTTAGGGTACTATAGTACTTTGTATACGTAGCTGGCCTGGTCTATCCCTACTTGCCAGTATTTTGGTTCTGGGGCATGACAGAAGTGGATTTAGCTGGGGATAATGACAACTAGGTAGTTCAGAGGTAATATGGACGTAAACTATGATCTTTATCAGGAAGGGGTGATTATTTCAGATCCAGTTATGAATCATAACATAAGATATTTTGGGGCGATAGGCCCCCATTGCGTGTTCTACTGTTTCTAAGGAGGTGTAGGACATGCATCTTTTATTTTGCTCCGAAGGGATAGTATATGCTTAGGCTAGATATAGTATTTTTTTTGAGTAAGTTGTCGTTGATCGACATCATTAGCAAGTCTCCATTAGGTTGTGCAAGCTGATAGATGCCATTAGAATACACCGATTCTACCATGAAGGGGCCTTCCCACTTGGGTGGGAATTTTCTTGTTTTTTTATGAATCATGACCATTGGTTTCTTTACTGATAAGACGAGGTCGCCAATGCTCTTTCTGCACTTGCGAACATCATCCTCAAATTATTTTGCATATAAATGGCTATACATGATTAATGTTAGATATCTCTGTATTTCCTGTGCAGTTCATGTTATTTACTGTATTTCATTTCGGCATGTATATTATGTATCTTGCTATATATCTCTGAGGACCTGGTGACCTCTCCAGGTTATTGTTGGTTTCCTTTCAGGTTATTGTTGAGGTCTGACATAGGCATATTGGGAGCTACATCTTCGAAATCTTTAGGTATCATTATTGGCTGCTTCTTATCTGTTCTTTCTTAGTTATTTCCTTTATTAGTTCATAGTATAGTTAGTGTTGTGGATGATATTATTATGGATACATGGACACCTGTTCAATTTACACAGCTTATACTTATTTGAGTCGGACTAGCGTCTGGTTAAATACGTAGTTGGAATGTGTACGTATCCTAGTCTTTTGTATTTTGGGACAGGGACGTGACAGATTGGTCCGATGATGTCCATGTCCCATGCTTCGAATGGCCAGGATACAACCATGGAATATAGGAACTCAAAGGGTTGATGGATGAAGTCTGCATGGATTTGAAATGCCCTACACTTCTTAGCATATTCGACTGCGTCTGCCACCATCGTAGGCTAACTGTAGACCATGCATCGGAGTCGATCCTGAAGCACAGGACTGGGCTGGTAAGCTCTGCAAGTACCAGCATACGCTTCATAGAGTACTTACTTCGCTTCTGTATCCGATAGGCATCGAAGGAGGAGTCTGTCATAAGAATGACGATACAACATTTTAATGGCAGTATCGCAATAGAATCAGAGTGAGCATCTTCTGACAAAAGTAGCTTTTTCGGATCATCGGAAAGGATCTCGTAGACTACGTAGCCTATGAAAGAAAATTGCCAATCCCTAATGTCAATATTGGTTTCTGTCTTTATGGAATAACTCAAACACATGCATAAGTTATTCTTGGGGCATACCGATTCTCGACCAACTACTGTGATCGAATATTGGGTCCGGATAGGAACTGCCAAGAAAACTACAAGGCCTGCAAGCATGCCAGCCTTAAGGTTCTGTAACCAGGACACGTATTCTGTAAAGAACCTGGTGAAGGTGGAGATATGTCGATAGTCGCTTTATTGTAGGGGATCAAGTCTTTGTGTCAGACTTTATACAGGTCTCACACCTGATTTACTATCAATTTGGAGTCGTCATATGCCTTTAAGTAGTCAACTCCCAATTTTTTGGCCAATTGGAGACCGACAATGAAAGCGTTGTATTCCGCCACATTTTTGCAGCACAACTCCATAAGGGAATATGTTCGGTAAATGACCAGGCCATCGGGGGACACGATAGCCACCGAGTAACGATTTTACCTTTAGGCCCTGTTCTCGAGGTGTCGTTGAAGAACATTCGCCAGATGGACTCCTCTACTGCTGTGTTGGATTCCAGCACTTCGTCTGGAATACCATCATAGAATTTGATGTTTTCGATATTGGATATGCTACTTGGAAGTCGACCAGTGCTTGTCCTTTGACTGCCTTCTATGGGACGAAAACCATGTCATATGGTGACAATAAGATTTCCCATGTAGCTAGGCGTCAGTTCAGTGCTCCGGGCTTAGTCATAAGCACTCTGAGGGGTTGACCTAAGAAATGACGTGGATTGTCTGCCCTGCTACATATGGCAGGTTTTCTGAATGACGAATACCAAAGCCAAGCATTCCTTTTCAATGGGATTGTACATGTGCTCGGCACCGATCATCATCCTACTAAGGTAGTAGAAGGCTTGTTCATGGTGTGCGACACTTTTTTAAGCTAGCAGAGCACCAAGGTAATGGTTCATTGCATGAACGTAGAGTAAGAAGGGTTTTCCTACGACTGGAGCCACTAAAACTAAAGGACTTATAAAGTATGCCTTGATGTTGTTGAATGCCTACTGGAATTCTTTGATCCAGACATAAGAGACTCCCTTCCTCATTAGTTTGGTAAAGGGTTGGCATCACCCAGGAGGATCTGCTATGAATCTCTTGATATATGTCAAGCATCCTTGCAGGCCACAAAGCTCTCTAAGATTCTTCGGTACGTTCATATCGTGGATTGCTTTTGTCTTTTAAGGGTATATATGGATGCCCATCGCGGTTACTATAAAACCCAAGAACTTGCCACTGGAGGCTCCCAGGAAAGACTTGGTAGGGTTCATCTTCAGCTGATGTGCCCGTATTAGATCGAACACGGTCTTTAGGTCCTGAAGATGGTCGTCAGGATTCCGGCTCTTAACAGTGATGTCATTAACATACCATTCCACTATTTTGCATAAGTGTTCACGAAATATGGTACTAATGGGCCGCTAGTACGTTGCACCCGTATTCTTCATACCAAAGGGCATTACCGTCTAACAATATATTCCCTTTGGTGCTTGAAACAATGTGTGCTTTTTGTCGTTTGGGAGCATCTTGATTTGGTTGTAGCCCAAAACCCATCCATAAAGGACATGTGTTCGAAGCCATACGTGTTGTCGATCATTACATTAGTGACCGGAAGGGGAAACTCATCTTTCAAACAAGCTGAATTTGAGAATCCCGAAAGTCTATACAGACCAAAATCTTCTCGTTCTTTTTAGTGACAAGAACAACATTGGCTACCCAATCTGGATATTGTTTCTCGTGAATGAAACCACTTGCTATCAGTTTAATCACTTCATTTTTGATGGCATACATGACATTGGGGCAGAATCGCCGTAACTACTGCTTTACTAGCTGAGCATTTGGCAAGATGTTGAGTTTCTATATTATAATTTGTTGGTCCAATCCATATATATCTTTATATCTCCAGGCAAAGATGTCGATATATTCCTTGATAAGCTGTACCAAATATTTATGGCCTTTGGCCAAGAGGCTCTTACTGATGAAGATGAGTTTAGGAGAGGTTTCATCTCCCAAATTGATTTGCGTTACCTCATCTTCAGTGGAAGGTTCTCATTTCTCGAAACACAACTCCCATTGAGATCCTAGGCATTGAGCCTAAGGTTCTAGCTCGAAGAATTCCAATATCTTGTCATCATCCTCCACTGGATGTACAGATGTCATATTGACAGACAACAATTTCCTAAAGACTTCATCGATGCTCGAAAGATTCAGATGAGTGCGAATGCATCTCAACTTCGACTTTGGAACATTTTGGGGTTATTGTGGGCGTTACATAGCCAGCCTACGTCGAGTACGATGGTAGTAATCCTGAGGCTTCCTTTTCTGTGTGGGAAGGCGTAAGTGTAGGCATCAACTTTTGCCATAATTTAGGCCTTGTCGATGTTCAAGTCGTAACACATCTTCTGGATAAGGTATTTAGCTTGAGAGGTATAGTGGTAGATTTGTATCTTACCACTATCCGGTTTTGGCTCAATTGGGAAGAGGTCTTGATGAAGCTCCACCTTATCAAAGATAATGGGCTTCTTCTCCTTTTTTCTAGTTAGAACCACAAATTTGGCATCTTGGGATGGAAAGATCAGTTTACCACATTAGCGGTTGTTACTTGTGTTTGTAACGAACCTAACGTATTATCTAAGGCATACATATCATTCTATTGTACAAGATTAGAATAATGCAAAAATAACCCTTTATTAATAATATATAGTATTATGTCACTTCAGATTACATCATCAAGTGATGGCACATGAGTATAAGCAGCTATATATTGATCAAGTTTTACGTCTGCGATGTCTGTAACTGCTGCTGGTGGAGGTTTAGGATTGAGCTTGCTATGAAGCTTCACAACCAGAGGTGTCGAGGTTCCAGCAGCCGGTAGGTCCTCTCTTGGTGGTTGCTTCGTCTTTCGTAGGCTGGCCACCGATGGCTCTTGAGCCCATCTTGGGAGTTTAACCACAAGTGGTTGTTAGGCCTTTCTGTGGAGCATGGCTACGAGAGGCTCTTGAGTCTTCCTCTAAAGCTTGACCACCAGGGGAGCCGACATATCGGGAGCACATCCTTTGAGGCGAACTCTCAAGGGTTCGTCGAAAGTTGTTTTTGCCTACTTCTCATCATCGGCGTTCCCATTTTCTTCTTCGGGCCGGGCCGACTGGTAGAGGTATGCATCGGCATAGTAAACCTCGACCCCTCTAAAGGGATCGACATCAGCAAACTCTATCATGACCCTACCGTTATTGTCGATATATTTCATGTATTGGTGGAGTGTGGACAATACTATCATATATTTATGTATCCATGGGCACCCAATAAGACGTTGTAGGATACATCAGAAACAATGACGTAATACGTCACTTCTGTTTATAGATTGCCTATCCAGCATTTTAGGAGAATCTTGCCCAAGGGGCTGCTTCTACGGACATTGAAGCCATTGATAGTTGTGTTGGAAGCAGACAAATGATGCATCGGTATACCCAGGGATTGGGGTAGACTCCGGGTGATGATGTTGAGAGGATCATGGATCGATGTGTATCTGATCCACCTTGATGGCACCAACCCTATATAGTACAAGGGTCTATTGTTCCTATTATTTTTTAGTAACATGTCTTGCTGAGAGAATATGATATTGGGATCGTTTCAACCATACTATTGCAGTGTCGGCATGATACAAGGTTCTCCCCAAACAGTTGTACATGGTTGCAAAAGGAATCAACATATTCTAATACCTCGCTCAAGGCTCCCGGGTCTTTTTGGAGAGAGGAAGAAATTCGAAGAGTGACAACCTCGTAGGAGTATTGGTAAGATGTGCCAATATGTCAAAGTTATAAGGTTTGATTAACCTCGATACAAAATCTTTCTTTAGGGATTTATCAAAGTGAGTCTCCTTTTGCCTCTGTTTATCTGTCCCATGAGGCTGAGACGGACCTTCTCTAGATAAAACTAGAGCAGTAGAAGAGGTAGCATAGACCCATCCTCCTCCGAAACTGGATCGCCTTCCCGCTGGTAAGTCTGACCTGACCTGGTCTTTCCTACCAAAGCTTTGTCGATTGAGGCCGAGACGACTAGACACCCACTTTTTTCCGTAGGACTTGGCGGCGGGATGCGCCGTCGGATGAATCTAGTCTAGGGCGTGATCAAGGTGAACCCACATAACTTCGTTTGGCGACATTATGAGTGGAACCAACCCTGTAGCATTGTCACGAGCTGGTGGGAGGTTAACGACCTCTATCATCACCCGAGGGATCGGGTGAACTTCTATCGCTGGGATGTTATCAAACTGGAGGGACACCATATTCACAGTGACAATCTTTTCCTATAATCAAGAGTGAGGACCTTGGCATCAATCAGCAATTTTATTTGTTTCTTTAACACATAGCAGTCACGTGTTGGGTGATAGACATATCGGTGGTAATGACAATACTTAGGATTGCCTACCTTGTCCGCTTTGTCAGGACGCTTGAGAGGGGGAAGTTGAAGTTTGTCATCCTTCATCAACACATTGAAGAGCTCCAATACATCGTCATCATTGAAGGAGTAGTTTTCCTTTGGTTTTATCACCTCCGTCGGCTTTTTGTTCAATGAAGTTGAACCTTTGAATCTACTAACGGTCAAGGCATGCTTTCCTTTACCATCTCGGCCGTTGTTGGCATTGTTACTGTTAGAAAGGCAATTCCCCTATAATTAATACTAGGGAAATTTACCCCCAGCAAGGGGGCCTCTCTAGCGTTCCTTTCAGCATTATCGGCGCTTATGATGAACGTCGTCCAATTCGCATGCTGAGTGGAGTCAGTCCAATATTTAATGGCTGGCAGCATATTTTTGTGATAGACGTCCATCAGTACAAATTAAGGGGTGCCTGGTGATAACCTCATAGCTTCTTGCAATAGCGCTCAATGTAGTTGCGAACGGACTCCTTCTGTTTCTGGACGATATCCATGAGGGAGAACATCATCATGTCAATTCCTCCTTCATAAAATCGATAGTGGAAGAGGCATCAAATGTCGTCAAAAGACGAAATTTGGTTGTCCGGGAGACCATAAAACCACTCGCAAGCAACCCCCTTCAAAGCCCCGACAAACAAGTTAGTAAGCCGGTTATCGTCTCGAGGTAAGTGTCCATCATTGAGGCAAAGTAGTTTAGGTGCTAACCGAAAATGACTTCTTGTCAAATGGAGTTAACGGCTGTAGTTTTTACTTGGGGGATAAACCACATTGTTCTACTCCCTCGGATATGGTTGACGGATCCCAATCTTTCGGAGTGCTTCCCGGTTGTTTGGAGCATCAACACGGGCTCGCAGTTCCATAAGAGTATCATAAACATCCTCCGATGGTAGAGCAAATGATCGAAAAAGAGTGTAATTATCAACTGCAAGGGGAACATAAGGGGGAGCATTGGATTCCCCATCTGTTCCTGGATCCTGGCTTGTTGGCACTATGGCCCTTGGGGATTGTTGGGCCAAGCTAGCCCTGATTTCCATCCCTGTTTGAGACAAAGCCTTCATAGTGGCGCTCAAAGTCTGGAGTCCTACCTCGAGAGCATCGAGGCATTGTTAGTCGCTCGATACTTCTCAACTGTTGCCATTACCACCACCGGTCAAGAATACTGATATTATATAGCAAGAGGTAGATGGAGTGGTGGACCTTTCACTCTGCTTCCGATCCATGAGGCTCGTTATCTTGAGGGAAGATGGGCATGTTGACATCGTCCAAAAAACCTGAGGATGACAACCCCCAACCCCATACATGACATGGATCTATTGGGTACCCCAAGATTCCTCAGCGTCGGTTCCTTGAAAATACTCTCCTTGGAACGACGGGATGTTGTGGAGTGTTAGGGATTGTGTCACGCCCATGTTCCAAAATATACGAAAATCCAAGACATGAGCAAGCCAGCTGTACGGCTAGAATAAGTATTCTCAATTTAATGGACTTATCCTAATCGCAGTATACTATATCTTATAACTACAATACAACAGTCATAAGTAATCTAACATCTCCATATCAACAACACAAGAATCTCATCCACAGTATAACAACATCAACAAAAAAGAATATAACAAATGTTTCACTGAAATAAAATATGTCTAAAATCATCAAATACAAGATCTGTCTGAAATAATCAAGTTTGATGGAAATATATCCACTGAAACAAAGTATAATACAGGAATAGTAAAATTCTGAAATAAGAAAATAGTCAGGATATAGCTAGCAAGATAAAATGTCCATGATTCTAATCTGCTGTCAACCCCTGGATCAGGAAAACTTCTCGGGCACAACCTTTAAGTCCTCTACAAGATATCCGGGCTGGATGCCTGGTCCATAAACTATAGGATAAAGGTACTCATCTGGATCTGGAAAAAAACCAGGTCTTCAGGGGACATAACAAGATACAACAACTGGCCACAATATGAACAGTAAAAACAATATACATGAACATGAATATAATTGACAAGGTAGACTATCTATCTAAGTATATGCAGTTGAAGACTACTTTTTAATTGTAGAGGTAGATAAGAAGTGATATTAGTGTCAACTAATATCGCGAATATACTAGTATACTCTCATCCAAATTCATAGACTAGTCTGTAGATGATAATGAAATATCTACCAGTATAGCCTATACAAGGGCAAAAGTGAGGCTAATGAGGATAGGGTAATCCTGTATGTCTACTAATAGTCTTCCCTATCCAGGAGTAGTACAATATCATATCCATGACTCGTACAACTCATATCTCACATGCAAGTCCTCTAACTAACACAACTAGTCATATATGATCCGTCACACGAACCCCTTGTACCGGCCAAGTACATGGTGCATGCCAATACTAATGTAACTCGTTTTCCAATTGTCATGTCATGAGTCATGTCCAGTCATAGAAGTCATTAAAAAATAACTTCAACACGAGGAAGTCTACTAGCACACTAGGTCACACACAACCCCCCCACTATATGTCATCGATGGCATCATCGACAGCACCCAAGTCACACTTGGACGCTCTCATAACACATATAATCCTAACACGCTCTCCTAACACATATAATCCTAACACATAGAAAATAAAATAAGATCATAGTGGCACGGTATCTTGCTTGGAATAGCCGTGAGAATGTAGATTATCGGTCTGACTCCAATTTCTGCAATCATGGTCTCACGAACTCCTATAAATATAATAACCAAAATTATTACACATACCAAATTATATTACTAATATTTATATACAATTACAATCTAGTACAATTTCTATTCTAGCTACTAGTTAGGAATTAATTGAGTAGTCATAACAATTTTCTAAATTCATCATAATTCACATCAAAATATATACATTATATTCAGTTTTAATTCTGAATAAATAGCTAGTGAATTCAAGAAATAGGGATTATAATCCAAAATTGTAGAAAAAATAAGGTTGGTAAAGTTCCATGATCATCTAGCCATAATAGCATTAATTAAATGTCCAATTTGGAACTTTTCCTAATCATCAATAAATACAAAATAAATTCTGAAATAAACAGGAAGCAAATCATTATTTGTCAACTAATATTGATCATAGGCTAGGCAGCAATAATTTATATGCCATGCATGATCATAGGATTATTTGGAATCAAAAGATGAAGATTTTGATGATCCGAAACTACGATAACCTAGTTAGTATCTTGATGGTAAAAGTTATTTTAATTCGATCAAAACCTACATATACTAAACAATATCAATTCTGAACAAACTTTGAAAAATGTGTGCTCCAAATAATATAGAAAGAATTTCAGCATGAAATTTTATAGGAAGGTAGCAGACACACATAGGAATCCAATGCTTTTGGTTTCGCAAAGTTTTGATCTCTAGAAGTCAAGAAAATATTATTGCAAAACGGGGTACCTGCTGTGACTTTCGGTCAGGAGTTCAACCTTGACTCGTGGGCTATACGCGGCCTTGTAGAGGCTGTGCATGATAGTGGTCGACCTTGGAAAGGAGGAAGGGGGTCTTGGGTATATTGGGGCTGAGGTGTTTGGCCTTGGGGTGGTCAATAATGGGTCAGGACAGTAGCAAGAAAAAGAAGTAGCAGTAGTAGTTGGAGACAGCTGTAGGGGTTAGTTTAAGGTTTTGTGAGAGGGTATGGTCGGCTAATATAGGTGTTTTATATAGAGTTTATAAGGGGGGTCGGGTAGTGGCTGATATATGTAGCTTTTGGGTGAGTTTTGATGGGTTTTGGAGTCCAAACATTCAAAGGGTTCAATATATGATTCGAAAGTTTCTAAATATAGAAACTTAGATTTGTAGAGTTTCCCATTAGGTTTAAACCAATTAAATACTCAATAAATATGAAATAAATATCTAGGATGGCCCTTCTACATGTGGTGACCCTAATAAGTCCTCTACAACTTGTTAGACAAGTTTAGGTTCAAAAAAATTACCATAATTGGAAATAGGCTTTAAAAGTCTATTTAAGGGGTCTTATGTGCCATTTGAATTTAAATGGTACATGGGGCCTCGATTGAGTGGGACACCCTAGGCATGTGTGTAGTAGGCTCAAAAAATAGTGGAAATCAAATATTGGGTCGTTTACGTTGGATCGATGTTGAGTCCCGAATTTAAGTTGGAAGTTACGACAAGTTTTACGGTAGATAACTTCTTGGCCTAAATTGACCCCAATATTGTGCAAAGCAAATAGGATACAAGAAGAAATATTTGAGCTGGACATGATATACCAAATCGTAGATAAACTTGTATAGTTCAAAACTCATGAAGGAAGTTTCTAGAGTTTGGCATTTCTTGTGCTCCAAAAATCAAAGCTACGGAAGAGTATATTTTATGATCATAAATAAAAGTATATATGTGTGTGTGTGTGTATGTGTGTGTGTGTGTGTGTGTGTGTGTGTGTGTGTGTGTGTGTGTGTGTGTGTGAAAAATTCAGAGGTCTTACAACCTCTCCACCTTAGAAAATTTCGTCCTCGAAATTAAGCACACACTAGTATAAAAGCAATCCATAAGAACTAGTTAAAGAAATCATACCAAGTCCCATAAAGAGATGAGGAAAATGCTCCCTAATCGCATTCTCGTGCTCCCAAGTCGACTCCCCTGGTGCATGATGCCTCCATACACCACGAACTAAAGGAATGGTTTGGGACCGCAAGACTTTCTCTCGACGGTCCAAAATCTCCACGGGCTGCTCTTCGTAAGATAGGCTCGGCCCCACAGTAATCTTGGAATGGTCCAGAATATGACTAGGATCTGACACGTACCTCCTCAGTTGAGATACATGGAACACATCATGAATTCCTTCCAAGGTCTATAGCAACGCAAGTCTGTACGCGACTTCTCCAACTTTCTGTAGCACGTCGAATAGTTCGATATACCTCGGACTAAGCTTCCCTCTCCCTCCGAATCTAATGGTCCTTCTGGTAGAAAAAATCTTCAAAAATACATGATCTTCTGGCTGAAACTCCAATCGTCGTTGATGACTGTCTATCCAATGCTTCTGTCAATCTTGTGCTCCTCCCAAATGTCCTTGAATTTGCTTCACCTTCTCTACAGTACGAACCACTAACTTCAGTCTCAATATTTGTCGCTCACCAACATCACTCCAATACACTGGAGAACAAACTTCCTTCCCTACAAAGCTTCGAATGGCACCATTTTGATACTCGCCTGGTAGCTTTTATTATAAGAAAACTCTTCCAGATGAAGGTGATCCTCCCATGAATATCCAAAGTCGAGCATGCACACTCTTAGCATGTCCTCAAAGGTATGTATGGTATGCTCCGACTGTCCATCCGTCTGCGGATGATATGATGTTCTGAACTTCAACCTCATACCAAGACTCTCCTACATGCTCCTCCAAAAATATGAAGTAAATCGCAAGTCTCTGTTGGACATAATGCTAACCGGTATTCCGTGTAGCCGTATGATTTGTTTCTTGTACATCTCGGCTAACACCTCCATAGATTGGCCCACTTTGAATGGCAAGAAATGGGCTGCCTTCGTAAGTCGATCTACTATAACCCAAACTGTATCCCAGCCACTCGGTCTCCTCGAAAATCTCGTCACAAAATCCATCGTAATATGCTCTCGTTTCCACTCCGAAATGGATAATGGCTGGAGCAATCCTGCTGACCTCTAATATTCTGTTATAACTTGCTGCCACACCAAATACTTCGCTACAAATCGGGCTATCTCCCGCTTCATTCTATGCCACCAATAATGCTGCTTCAGATCCTTGTACATCTTCGTTCCTCTTGGATGAAAGAAATACGGCAAACTATGTGCCTCAGTCATCAACTCCTGCCGAATCTTCCATTAGAAACGTAGAGGTAATTCCCACACCTCATGGTCCCATCCTCATGAATACACAATCCGGTCTATTTACCGGCCTCGATCCTCTGTCGAAGTTTCTGAAATCTCGCATCCATCGATAGAGCGGCCTTGATCCTCTCGACCAATGATGACTGTACCTGAAGATTCGTTAATTGGCCATCTACTCCTGGCAGTATAAATTCTATTTCAAACTTTTATAGGTCCTCCAATAATTGTGGTTAGGTAGTCAAGAAAAATGCCATAGATCTCCGACTCAAAGCATCGGCGACTACATTTGCCTTCCCCGAATGGTAATACAAGTCAATCGCAAAATCCTTCATCAATTCCAACCATCTTCTCTGCCTCATATTCAATTCCTTCTGAGTGAAGATATACTTTAAACTCTTATGATTGATAAAGATCTCCACTCGCTTCCCATATACATAATGCTTCCGAAGCTTTAATGCAAAGATCACTGCGGCAAGCTCCAAGTTGTAAGTAGGATAATTCTTCTCCTGAGTCTTCAATTACCTGGAAGCATAAGCTACAACCTTCTTATGCTACATCAATACACATCCTAATCCTTTTCCAGAAGCGTCGTTATATATCATGAACCCTCCGGGTCCAGATGGAATACTCAAGATGGGTACAGTGGTCAGGCGCTTCTTCAACTCATTAAATATCGTCTGACACTCCTTAGTCCACACGAACACCTGCTCCTTGTGGTTCAATCGAGTCATCGGTTCCGCAATCCACACGAAGTTCTTTATAAACCTCCGGTAATACTCGACAAGCCCAAGAAAACTCCTTACCTCAGAGGCGTTGGTCGAAACAGGCCACATCTCTACTACAGATATCTAGGCTGGATCTACAAAAATGCCTTCTTCCGAGACAATGTGTCTAAGGAAAGAAACACGGTCAAAGAAGAACTCGCATTTCCTTAATTTAGCATACAGCTTCTCGCTCCTCAGTGTCTCCAAAATAATCCTCAAATGCTATTATTGCTCCTCTCGGCTCTTCGATTACACAAAATTTCATCAATAAAAACAACTACAAACTGATCCAAATATTGGTGGAACACTTTATTCATCAAATTCGTGAACACTGCTAGCATATTCGTCAGCCCGAAAGGCATCACCAACAACTCGTAACGACAATAACGAGTCCTGAATGCTGTCTTCGAAATGTCTTCTCTGTGCACCTTCACTTGGTAATATCCTAACCTCAAATCAATCTTCAAAAACACATTTTCTCCTGTTAGCTGGTCGAACAAATCATCAATCCGGGGCAGAAGGTACTTTTTCTTGATAGTTAATGCATTCAGTACCCGGTAGCCGATGCACATACGCACTGATAAATCCTTCTTAGGCACAAATAACACCAGAGCCCCCCTATGGTGATGTACTCGGTCGAATGAAACCCTTGGTCTGTAACTCTTCTAGCTGAACCTTCATCTCATCCAACTCCTTCGCCAACCAGTACACATTAGAAGAAACCAGTACTGCTGCTGGAACTAACTCAATACTAAACTCCACTGGTCTGTTAGGTGGTAGACCTGGCCAGTCCTCTATGAATACATCCATGAACTCCTCAACACTAGGTGGCGGTGGTGCTACCTCGATAGACATGAAAGCTTCAACTCCTTGTCCTACTCCCTTCTCGATGGTCCCTCACATGAACTCAAACTCGGGACGGCCTGGCAGTCTGAAGATAACACTCCCTCTATGATAATCTAACACAGCATGATACTGGCTCAACCAGTCCATCTCCAATACTACATCGAAATTTGACATTGGAAATACCAAATATCGTGCACTCAACTCTCTCCCACAAACTACAACCGAACAAGTTCTACATGTACTAGTGGCCGGCATAATACCTTCCCCTGTACGAATCCTCTAAGTCTTAGGCAAGGGTGAGATAGCTACTCTATGTATTGCTACAAAACTACTAGATATTAAAGACAAAGTAGCCCTCGAATCAAATAGTACAGTAGAAGATATATATGCTACTAAGATAGTACTTACAATGGTCACGCCTTCGGGTTCCTCTATAATTGGTATTATCACATAAGCATGGACAACTCTCTGTCGTCCAGCCTGCTGTCTAGACCTTCCATACTGGACCTCTTGTAGTGGTAAATATGGTCATCTCAGTGGTCCTCCTGGTGTGGCAGTCGTTTGAGCAGGCGGTCTCGATCCTGGTGGTGCTGGTAGTGCCGGTAATGCTGGCCTCAGGGCTTTCTGTTGTTGGGGACACTCCGTAACACAATACTGCTCAGATCCATATCGTAAGCAATGCCCAAGTCTTCTCCAACAATCTTGTTGAATATGCCCTATCGTGCCACAGTGATGACAAGTCGGAAGCTCCTTCGCTGGATAGGGTATAGCTCTATGCTGATGAAATCCTCCTAGACGTCTGATGGGTCCTCCTGACTGTCCCTTGGTCAAAATAATCGCAGTAGTAGGGCACTTCGGAAGTACTGGGTCCTTGTTGATAGTCTCCTTGAGACTGGCTTCTGCTAACACCTCAGCATACGAAACTCTATACTGTGCAGTAGTATATCATTGAAGCTCATTCGTCAGCCTATGGTGAAATCTTCTCGCCTTTTCCAAGTCTCTCAGTATCAGGGCGATACCGAAACGAACTCAGCGCCATACTCGTCTACGGTCATATTCCTCTACTTGAGGTGGAAGAACTAATCGTAGAGAGCGTCTCGAACTGTAGCAGAGAAGTACTTTATATTAAAATAATCTAAGAACTGCTCCCAAGCCTGATCTCTGCCAATGTATCACTCGATCGACTTCCACCAGTGATGTGCATTTCCTTCGAGTTGGGTCCAAATGACCGTTATCCATAAATCCTCAAGTAGCTGCAAAGCATCAAAAAACTTCTAGGTGCTGATAATCATGCGGTGACCTCCTTTGGTGCTTCCTTACCCTCAAATGGCTTTGGGTTCATCTGTCGATATCCATAAATAGTGCCTACCATCGGAACGGGTGCTGTACTGGTGCAGGTACCAATATAGGGGATGGTGCTGCCAACCTCTCTACTACCATCATCAAGCTCCGCCTCATAGCCTCGGTCTACTGCATCTGCTGCTGCATCTATTGCTGCATCATAGTCTGGAATAATTGAAACATCTTGGCCTGGCCATTAGACTGGGACATCTATGGTATCTGTCCATAGGGCTACTACGGGTATGCTCTATGTGGCATCTGATTCAGGAATAGAGGTGGTGGTGGCAACGAATCTTTCTTATGTATAGAACCGTTGAGCACCTCTAGAGGGGGTGAATAGAGTGTATACATGCAGCAGAATAAATATCATAATTTAAAAAATTAGGTAATATGGCTAGTAAGAGGAGATCTATAATAGTAATGAATTGCAGTAAAAGTAAAGAGTTACGAAGATTCAAACTCAGTGACACAACGATATATACTGGTTTCTCTCATGAAGGACTAATCCAGTCTCGAGTACTCCTGTTCGATGTTAATCCACTATGGCACAAGCTTTAATTGAGTGCTTACAACTCTTACAATACCGTACTTGGAGACAAGTGCACAAACAATTTCAATAACACCGTGCTTGGCGATAAGTGCACGACCGACTCCAGAAGACGATTAAAAACTGGAACTATAGATTGAACTGAACTGATACTGGCTTGGCTAAGAGTAGTATAAGCTAAATTTGAAAGTGTAGCTCGTAGAAAACACTTAAAGAATAGAGAAGAGAATGAGATTGGATGATTTAGAAATATGAAAGTTTATCTCTATTTATAGTATTTTTATGAATCGAATTCCGGCAGAGTTCGGATACAAAAATCTCGTATTCAAATGTCACATACAAATATTCAGGAATTTCAAAAATAAATTGAAACTACCTTGATCGAACTTGGGCCGAGCTCTGCCAGGGTTAGAACAGAACTGTTTGGGCCAATTTGATGGGTTTTGGGCTTATTTTTGTTTGTGGACTTTGGATAAAAATTTGCTGATAGGAAGGCTATATTTTGTGGACTGTAAATAGCTAAGCCAGTACCGATCCAACCAATCATATATTTTTCTAGACTCAAATAAAATAAAAATACAAAAGAAATATGTAAAATTCTTTATCTTGATTCCATCATTTTTGGTTCTTTTAATGACGACGAGACGTTTGTAGCAGTAGGTGCAGACATTCTGACTTGAAACCTGTAGCTATATATATATATTTATGTATCAACCAAATTTGACGTTGATTATCAAAATCAGGTATTATCATGACCAGTGGGCCAACAATTTTCTCCATTTTGATAATTGACAAACTTTGAGTCTATACCAAAATATTATCTTGAAACTTTTAAAATATACCTGACTCGTCTGGAATCTTGAAAAAAAATTTAATTTTGGTATGCTCATCTTCCCCTTTATCATGTAATCAAAATATGGCTCCCTCGCCATTTATGAGCCAAACAACAACAAAGAAACAATAGAGTGAAACCAAATATTATAGGAAATAACAAGTCACATCACAATTCAAGTAGTATTAAACTAGAACATCAGCAGTAGCAGCAGTATATAAAAAACCTAAAAGCTCGCATAACATAAAATGTCATTACAACTGAAGCCAAAGTATAAAATGCATAAAAATAAAATATGCTTCTATAGATCATCATCATCAAACCGATCCACAAATACTGTCCAAAATACATCACATCAACTATCTGCACCACCACCAGCATCAGCAGGCGGAGCATCAACTGGCCGTGGGTTGGATCAAAATAGGCAGTCATAGGGTCGAAGTAGACGAAGGTAGGATCCTCCAAGTCTCGGACCGTCAAAGGCAGGGTGACGGATGATAGTCGTCGGAGAAGTAGGATGATGAGCCATCGTCATCTAATATTTAAAGTATATTTATTAATCATAACACATTATGGCTCTAAAAATTTAAAAATGCCGAGCTCGAGACATAAATAGTTAAAACGATCTTCGACTAGTAGTTTTGTGAACATATCTGCCAGTTAACGATCTGTATCAATAAATTCTGGACAAACATCCTCGTGTTGTTGGTGATCACATAAAAATTGTGACGTATTTCTATGTGCTTAGTGTGAGTGACATGTCGGGTTCTTAGTCAGATTAGTAGTGCTAGTGTTATCACAGAATATAGAAATCTTAGTGTAGTACAGATTATAGTCTTCTAAAGTTTACTTCATCCATAAAATTTGAGCACAACAACGTCAGCGATATACTTAGCCTCAGTTGTTGATAATGCTACAGAATTTTGTTTCTTGCTAAACCAGGAGACTAAAGCCTTACCTAAGAGATGACACGTACCACTATACTTTTATGGTCGACTTTGCATCCAGTAAAATAAGCATCCGAGTAACCGATTAGGTCAAACGATATGGTTTTGGGATACCATAAGCTAACAGTAGAAGTTCCTTTAAGGTATTAAAATATACACTTAACGGCGCATAGGTGTGATTCCTTAGGGTTAGCATCATTGTGCACAGATGCAAACACTAAACATAATATTAGGATGACTAGCAGTTAAGTACAGTAAACTACCAATCATACCTCGATATTTATGATGGTCAACTGGTTTGCCAATTTCATTAAGGTCAAATCGAGTTGATGTAGCCATTGGTGTGCCGATAGGCTTTACGTTGTCGAAGTCAAACTTACGTAGTAACTCCTTCATGTACTTGGTTTGATTGATGAAGGTTCTCTATGAGTGTTGTTTGATCTGAAGACCTAGGAAGTAGTTGAGCTCTTCCATCATACACATCTCAAACTCACTTTGCATACACTTAGCAAAACCTGCAAGAGTTTTTCGTTAGTAGAACTAAATATTATGCTATCAATGTATATTTGCACAAGCAAAATACTATCATGAAGTTTTTATAAACAAAGTTGTATCAACCCTTCCTTTTGAAAAACTATTTTCAAGCAGGAAAGAACTTAGGCATTCATACCAAGCACGCGGTGCTTGTTTGAGTCCATAAAGTGTCTTTCTTAACTTAAAATGTGATCAGATTTTTGAAAATCCTTAAAACCAGGGGGTTGCTTCACAAAACCTCTTCTTTTATAAATCCATTAGAAATGCACTCTTAACATCCATTTGAAAAAGTTTGAAATTATGAAAACATGCGAATAGATTCTAGTCTAGCAACAAGAGCATAAATCTCGTCATAATCAATTCCTTCTTCTTGATTATAATCTTGTGCTACTAGACGTACTTTATTGCATAGAACATATCGATCCTTACTTGGTTTATTTTGGAACACCTATTTGGTTCCAATTATCGATTGACCAAAAGGTTTAGGAACAAGTTCCCAAACTTGGTTTCTCTTAAATTGATTAAGTTTCTCTTGCATAGCATCAATCCAAAATTCACTAAGAAAAACATTTGCTACTGATTTAGGTTCTACTTGAGAAAAAAGCTACATTTGCTGCTATGTCTCTAGTAGAAGAATGTGTACATACTCCTTTGGATACATCACCTATAACAAGTGTCTCTGGATGGTGTGGCATGAATTTTATTTTCTTATGTAGACTCTCCAGATAGTTCTTATTATAGCAGTATCTTCAGGTGCCTTGGATTGGTTTCGTACATCTTCGTCATTATTGTCGCCAGATATCTGACTGTTGAGCTCATCAAAAAATATATTAATAGATTCTTCAACAATTATAGATCTCTATTGAAAATCCTATATCCCTTACTCTTAGCAGCATACCCGATGAATATCCTTTCATCTGCCTTCGAGTCGAACTTACCCAAGTTATTCTTGGTGTTCAGGATAAAGCAGCAGACATCCAAAAACTTTAAAATAAGAATATTTGGAATCTTTTCAAACCACAATTCATCAGGGGGTTTTCGATATGGGTCGAATTAACACCCTAATAAAAACATGACATGCCGTACTTACATCTTTTGCCCAAAAATATTTTAAAAGATTATACTGGTTAAGCATGACTCTAGCCATATCGCTTAGAGTTCTATTTTTCCTCTCCACAACACCATTTTGTTGAGGAGTTCTAGGACAAAAAATTTATGGTCATATCCATTATCATCACAAAACTTTTTGAAATCAGTATTTTTGAATTCGCTATCATGATTACTTCGGATTCGAGTAATCATGAAGCCTTTTTCGTTTTGTACATTTTTACAAAATATTTGAAATTCAGAATGGTATCTTTTTTATTAGATAGAAAGTAAACCCATGTAAATCGAGAAAATCATCAACAATAACAAAAGCGTAGAGCTTACCGCCAAGACTAGCGACTCTACTAGGACCAAACAAATCTATATGAATCAATTGCAAGGGTCTAGAAGTACTTACAACATTGATGGATTTAATTGATGACCTTGTTGCATTATTCTTTTCATAATTTGAACAAACCATATCTCTCTTGAAGGAAATTTCTGGGAGTCCTTCTACCAACTTCTTAGTCGATAGCTTTGAGATAGTATTCATATTAGCATGTCCTAACCTCATGTTCCATAGCCAACTTTCATCTTGGTTGGCTACTAGGCACTTACCTGCACTGTTAGTAATTTCTAAAAAAAACATATATATTGTCTTCCCTAATCCCTTTATATACGGGATTACCAGTAGAAATTTCATATACAGAGCTTTTGTCTTTCACAAAATTGATACCTTAACCGTTATCTACCAAATGACTAATGCTCAACAGGTTATGTTTCAATTCTGTGACTAGACAAACATCTTTATTTCTATATAGGAGAGATACCAAAATTACCAATTCCTAAAATGTTACCTCTAAGATTATTACTAAAGGAAACATACCTCTCTCTTCATCGATAGCATAGCGAATAAGGATGCATCACATGTCATATGCTACGAACATCCGCTATCAAGGATATATTTATTTTAGCATGAGAATGAAGGTCCACCTACAAAATGAGTAGATGTAACCTTTGGTACCCATTTCTTCAAGTGTCCAGCTTGATTAGTTTTAGGAATCTAAGTAAGCATATTTGTGTCAACTAATTTTCTAGCTCTACATTACTGTGATATGTGCCCGTGTTTACCACAGTATGTGCTTGTGATTTTTGAAGTAGTGTTCTTTATTTCGGTCTTGACATGCTTTTTGTGTATTTCTTAAAAACCTGTATGTGAAAGCATAGTCGTGAGGAACGTGTTGCTTATGTGCTTTCTTTGGTTTAGTCCTTTATGGTACATGTATAGTATTAGGACTAACCTAGCTGTGTAAGAAGGGTGACCTATTTGCCTAATTTGATCTCTAACTTTTTAAAATTGTACAATACTCTTCGAATTTAGCAGCCATATCCGTGAGTTCCTGTGCAGTGACTAGGTGTCTCTTCTTCTCTATGCTATATAGTTCTTGTACTTTGACATAGTATCTTTTTTTCTGTTCTATAGTAAGGATAGCCTATGATAGTCCAGTCTAATTTTAGCTATCTTCTTCGTGTTACCGGTAGTAGACATCTCTTTGATATCTTCAAGAAGATTACACAGTCTTGCTACTTCGGTTATGTATGCCTTAATATCCTTGCGAGACTGCTTATACTTGTCCAACACATTTCTGTGTTCTTTAAGCAATTTGCTGAAGGCATTTTCTAACAGGTAAAATATAAATCATTATAAAAGGATTTTCTGATACCTTTTCATATGCCATCAGGCAGACATTTGCATTAATTTTGGGTCCGTCCTCCTCTTCTGATTCACTGGCCTCACTTTCATGCCAGATGTTGGTATTTATGTACTTTGACAGTTGTTGCTTTCTTCCTCAACCTTGATCGGTCATATGGACTGTTTTTTTTGTTAGTGGACAGTCCTTCTTCATGCCCTAACTTCTTGCATCCAAAGTAGATATATCTTCTTCGTTGCCTTTATGGGTATCCTTCTTCTTTCGGCTTGATTGCTCAAACTTTAAGAATTTCTTGAAGTTCTTGACCAGTAGGGCATGTTCATCACCATCATAATCTTCTTCATCAGTATCATTACATGAGATTCTTCTGGCTTGGGCTTTGAAGGTGATGGATTTTTCTTTAGGAGTAGCCTCTTCAAAGTCTTGCAAATCCAGCTCAAGGGTCATGAGCTTGCCTATAAGTGTCTCCAATGTCATCATGGTAAGGTTGTTTCCTTCTATGGTTGCGGTGGCCTTAGGGTTCCAGTTCTTGTTTAGAGCCCGTAGTACCTTCATGATCTTCTCGTGGTTGCTGTAATCCTTTCTAAGAGATTGTAGAGGATTAGTAATATCTAGGAAATGAGTGAACATCTATGTAATTGACCGAGTTTTATTTCGAATGTCTCGTATTCTTGTTAATCTACTAATTTTGGATTCCTTCACTTGGGAAATTCCTTCATGAGTTACCTCAAAAAGTTCTAAATCTCATTAGATGTGGCACAAGTAGATACGTAATTGAACTCGATTTTGTCAATTATACAGAATAGTACATTATTGGCTCGTGCATCTAGACTAGCATGTGTATTTTCATGCTCAATATTTATCATGGGTTGTCTACTAGAACACCACCAATCACTATTCTAGGCGGTTTCTTGTAACCGTCTATAACTATCGACCAAAGATCGAAGTCTAGTGACTTAAGAAAGAAACCCATTCTTGTTTTCTAGTATGTATAGTTGGTTCCATCAAATAGTGGAGGTCTATTTGTGGATTGCCTTTCAACGTTGAATATAGATTTAACGTCTGCCATATATGATCTCTGGGTGGTTATGTATATGTATAACCTTCTCTGATACCAATATAGGACCTTCGAGCACCTCTAGAAGGGGGAAAATAGAGTGTGTGCGTGCAGCAGAATAAATATCAATTTAAAAAATTAGATAATATGGCTAGTAAAAGCAGATCAATAATAATAGTATATGAATTACACTAAAAGTAAAGAGTTAAGAATATTCAAACTCAGTGACACGGTAATATATACTGGTTTTTTTCATGGAGGACTAATCCAGTCTCGAGTAGTCTTGCTCGATGTTAATCCACTATGGCATAAGCTTTAACTGAGTGTTTGCAACTCTTACAACACCGTGCTTGGGGACAAATGTACGACCAACTTCAACAACACCGTACTTGGTGATGAGTGCACGACTGACTCCAGGAGGCGATTAAAAATTGGAAGATTTTGTGAGATAGCCTCCGAGATACAACTCTTCAAAATCAAACTCTAGATTGAAATGAACTGATACTGGCTTGGCTAAGAGTAGTATAGCTAAATTTGAAAGTGTAGCTCATAGAAACACTTAAGGAATAGAGAAGAGAATGAGATTGGATGATTTAGAAAATGAAAGTTTCTCTCTATTTATAGTATTTTTATGAATCAAATTCGGGCAGAGTTCGGATGCAGAAATCTCACATTCGAACGTTGGATACAGATATTCAAAAATTTCAAAAATAAGTTGAAACTACCTTTGACCAAACTCAGGCCGAGTTCTGCCAGTGTCATAACAAAACTATTTGGGCCAATTTGATGGATTTGGGGCTTATTTTTGTTTGTGGACTTTGGATAGAAATTTATAGATAGAAAGGCTATATTTGTGGACTGGATATAGGTAGTACCGATCCGATCAATCTTACATATTTTTTAGACTTAAATAAAATAAAAATACAGAAGAAATATGTAAAAGTCTTCATCTTGATTCCATAACTTTTGATTCCTTTGATGACGACGAGATGTTTGTAGCAGTAGGTGCAGACATTCGGACTTGAAACCTGTAGCTGTATATATTTTACGTATCGACCAAAGTTGACGTTGATTATAAAAATCAGGTATGATCATGACCAGTTGGCCAACATCACGAACTCCTATAAATATAATAACACATTATTACACATACCAAATTATATTACTAATATTTATATACAATTACAATCTAGTACAATTCCTATACTAGCTATTAGTTAGGAATTAATTTATTAGTCATAACAATCTTCTAAAATCATCATAATTCACAATATATACATTATATTCATTTTAATTATGAATAAATAGATATTTAATTCTGGAAATAGGGATTATAATCCAAAATTGTAGAAAAACAAGGTTGGTAAAGTTCCATGATCATCTAGCCATAATAGCATTAATTAAATGTCCAATTTGGAACTTTTCCTAACCATCATTAAACACAAATAAATTCTGAAATAAACTGGAAGTAAATCATTATTTGTCAACTAATATTGATCATAGGTTAGGGAGCAACAATTTATCGCCATGCATGATCATAGGATTATTTGGAATAAAAAGTTGAAGATTTCGACGATCCGAGATTATGATAACCTAGTTCTTCAAAGATGTTAGAATATATACATCAAAACAACAAAAATATGAAAAACTCATTGAAGAGGATTATAGATAATCGAAATACAAATTTTTATATAGGATATTGATTGTAAAAGTTAATTTAATTAGATGAAAACCTATGTATACTAAACAGTGTCAATTCTGGATACACTTTGGAAAAACGTGTGCCCCAAATAATATAGAAGGAATTTCGTCGAAAATTTTATAGGAAGGTAGTAGACACATATAGGAATCCAATTTTTTTAGTTTTGCAAAGTTTCGATCTCTAGAAGTCATAAAATGTTGTTACAAAAAGGGGTAGCTGCTCTGACTTTCGGCCAGGGGTTCGACCTTGACTTGTGGGCTGTGCGCAGCCATGTAGAGGTTGTGCAAGTGGTGGCCAACCTTGGAAAGGTAGAGGTGGGTCCTGGGTATGCCGGGATGGAGGTGTTTAGCCTTGGAGTGGTCTAAAATGGGTCGGGACAACAGCAAGAAGAAAGAAGTAGCAGTAACAGTTGGCAGCAGCAGTAGGGGTTGGTTTAGTGTTTTACGAAAGGGGTGGTTGGCTAATATAGTTTCGGGTTTATAGGGTGTCAGGTAGGGGATGATATAGGTGGGTTTTGGGTGAGTTTTGGAGTCCAAACATTCAAAGGATTCAATACATGAATCTAGAGTTTCCAAAACAAAAAAAAAAAAACAAAAAAAAAACAAAAAAAAATCTAGAGTTTCCAAATATAGAAACTTAGATTTGTAGAGTTTCCATTAGGTTTTAACCCAATTAAATACTCAATAAATCTAAAACAAATATCTAGGATGGCCCCTCTACATGGGGATGACCCTAACAAGTCCTCTACAACTTGTTAGAAAAGTTTAGGTTCAAGAAAAATTACCATAATTGAAAATCGGCTTTAAAAGTTTATTTAAGGGGTCTTATGTGACATTTGAATTTAAATAGCACATGGGACCTCGATTGAGTAGGACACCCTAGGCATGTGTGTAGTATGCTCAAAAATAGTCAAAATTATATATTGGGTCATTTAGGTTGGATCGATATCGAGTCCCGAATTTAAGTTAGAAGTTACGACAAGTTTCACTGTTGATAAATTCTTGGCCTAAATTGACCCCAAAGTTGTGCGAAGAAAATACGATACAAGAAGGCATATTTGAGTGGTACATGATATACCAAATCGAAGATAAACTTGTCTATGTCAAAACTCATGAATAAATTTCTGGAGTTTGGCATTTCTTGTGCTCAAAAATCAAAGCTATGGAAGAGTAAATTTTATGATCATAAATAAAAGTGGGAATATATATATATATATATAGATATAATTAATATATATATATAATATATATATATATATATATTAACCATTAGAACTCAATAATATATATATAATATAATATATATCCATATAACTCAATATATATATTATATATATATAAATATATATATTACATTAGAACTACTTATATGTGTGTGTGTGTGTGTGTGTGTGTGTGGTGTGTGTGTGTGTGGTGTGTGTGTGTGTGTGTGTGCGTGATATAGATATCAATATATATAATATGTGAAAAATTCAGAGTTCTTATAGATTGCTACCCCAGCTTGAGCACCATCGCCAATGGACTTGGTTTTTGAACGGGTGTTTTGAAATACCCCAATGTGAGACACCGCTAACTTACTTCCTCAAGGTCGGCTCTTCGGTGCACTGGCCAAAACCAAAGGATTGCTTGTCTTGGAATTCTTTTTCACATGAGGTGACTTCCAAGTAACATGACATGAGGCGATGGCAGTTCTTCATCGTCTTTGCTTGCATCCTCTTTCCAAAATGTTGTCGGATTGGTGCAGCTGGTTGTAGTCATTGAAATACAGACTGCCTGGAATAAGAGACTGTTGTTTTGTCACGGTAGCAGTTGATGACAACATTAGCACAAGTATGCCCTAAAGAAGACATATTGTGCGTAACGACTGTCTCACTTGCTTTGCGCTTGTGACTAATCATGTCGCACAAATCTTGCAAAGGGAGGCACTTACACTAACTTCATGCGCTTGGTTAAACTGAGCGCTTGGGTGTGTATGTGATTTGGATGCTCTGACCTGGTTCCAGCACATGAGATTCGCCCAGATCATTGGTGGAAGACTTCATGTGAGACAAACTCACTTTATGCGCACAGCTGGACTAGATGCACGGGTCTGTCAACACAATATTTTCTCCTTGGCATGGTTCCAGCACATGAGATGTGCCCCAAGTTATAGGAATACTTAGAGAACTGACCCATTCTTGGCGTAGAAGCGGCTGGGTCAATTCTGTATAGCTTGCCATTAGTTGTATATATTACAGTCAGTACATACTTCGGGTTCGCTGTTGGCGCAATAGATTGAGCGTGTATGGCTTGTGCTGCTTTAGACTTCTTAGCACCTAAGATGCATAGTAATCAGAGTCCTACAACCTCTAGGAGCGCCTCTTCTTGAACACTTGCGAGAGGCGCAGTGGCCTTAGGTACCCAAGTACGATGAGTCTTTTTTGGCTTCGTTAGCCATTATAAGGACTCGCATTGTCCTCAAAGAGCAGATCCTCGAAGGCTTGTTGATCGAAATATCCGACCAACATCCTTTGAGAGGACCCTAGCAGGTTGTCGTCAGATTGTGTCACTACCTTCTCGTTGGAGAAGAAGAAATTCCCCAGCAAAGTTGCCAGTTTATTTTCTATTAACAAAAAGTTGACCGAACTTTGTATTGATCAAATGAGAAAAGTACACAAGAACTCCTAAATAGGAATTCTAAGTACAATCTTGATTCTAAGGAAGTGTAAAATAGAGATCGAATACTACAGCTGATTCTTTTACCTTGTCGATCTGATGAGATAAAAGAGGATTGCAAATCTCTTCTCCACAGTAAGAAGAACAGCAACTTGGCTCTCTCAATTTTATGAAAAAACTATCAGTATGTCTTGAATGAAGGAAGGCTCCTTCTATTATAGTAAGCTGGAAAAATCTACCCATGCACGCATAAGAGATGCGCTCATGGTTTGTAGCACGTAGGAGCGCTGCACGCATGATTTACATTGCCACCTGGCACTTCTGAACAGAATACGACTGCCGTTGTGCATACAAAGCGTAGCTAACTATAACCCCTTGTTTCTGAATTTCCTATTTTTCCTAATGTTTTTTTTTTTCATCCGAAAAATTATTTTTTGGGTGATCAGGAGAAGAAATGGCGAACTCATAATTATTTAAGGTGAAGTGGCACCATTGGTAATTATGTGGAAGTTTATGATTATTGAGGTGGAATAGTAATTTGGTAATTCTAGAAGTAGAGTGGTATTTTAGTATGTTGTATATCATGATTAGCTAGATGATTAGTGGAAACTCTCTAGAAGCCCTTAATTAATTAGTGTTAGTGTAATTGACCCCAAGGAATATTCAACATAATCTAGCATATTATAGAGATATTATATGGAATATCCTAGGAATATTCCTTTTTAATATTGTGCTTAGTAGATCTAGATTATTTCTACACACCTATAAATACCCCTAATTATTGTTAGTACTAATCATTCTAAGTTTCCACAAATCCATCATGACCGTGTCTTGCCGTGTTGGCGTGTCCACCATTTGTTATTTTTTTTTAGCTATTACATTTACATTTTTTCCGTGTACGACATGACCTAACCCATTTCCACCCATTCCTCGTGTCTCGACTCTGACCCCAGGACCCGGATACATCCAATACAATTCCCATACACCCAGATTTTTTATCTTGTTCACTATGTCTACAGGACATGGGCACTTGTTTTAAACCATAACCCTAGACTCTGTCGATCTGTCGTCATGTCCGACCATCTACATCATCGAAGCTCCTCCTCGGGCTTTCAAGGCTTCGCTGGATCACCTTCTACAGTGTTGCCGACCTCCGCCAGACTCTGATCGACCTCCTCCTTGACTGAGCTTAGCCATCACCATCTTCCCTACGGAGTCCTTCCTTGTCGTGTCTAGCACCAAGCTGCTGCCATCAGCAGCCGCGACCACTGATCCACCACCTCGATCGGATATCCCTTCTTCTAAAGTCGCGCAGCCGTTGTTTCGACTAGCAACCACCCACCTCCCCTTTTTGAGCCTCCACCATTAGTCACCCATCGGTCGATGCTCCCGACTAAGCATCCTTGAGTGGGTTGATCCCCTGGATCCTCGAGTCCAAATCGACTCCAAAAGGAGAAATACTATTTCCCCGCATCCTCCAAATATGGCGATCTTCCTGTCGGTGCTGTCTTTCTCGCACATGGCCCCAGTCTTAAACTCCACCGCCTGGCTGAGATCTGTCCAGATGTGCAGGTGTCGCATCAACGTAGTGCTAGATCCCGAATACCGGCGTCGTCGAGCAGCGGTAAAACTCGTATCGTATCTACAGTCGTCGAGCAGACCAGAACCCTAGGTTCAGAACCAGGCCGTCTTCCATGTGCACTTTTTGCGAATAGCTCCACCAGCCGTGTGTTCCTGAGGTAAAGCTTGGCATTTTTCTTCTTTTTCTTCTTTTTTTCTTCTTCTTCTCTTCTCTTCTTCTTCTTCTTTCTTCTTCATCTTCGTTCTTCTTCTTCTTTTTGCTTCTTCTTCTTAGTTCTAGAGTGAGAGAATAGTGGTATAGGTTATGTGTAGAGTTGTAGGCAAGATCTGGGTCTGAGTCCTAGGACCAGACCGTGGGCCTATGGGTTGGGTGTGAGAAAAGAAAGAAAGAAAAAAGAAAAAGAATTAAAAAATAGTTGGGCTGGGTTGTTCCCTATGGGTATTGGGCCAGTGAACCTAGCAGACAGTGGGCTTGAGCCCAAGAAAAGAGAAAAGAATTAGAAAAAAAGAAAAGAAAATGAAATGAGATAATAGGGATGGGTTATGGGCTTAGGCCATTTGGGTTTTAAAGATTTATTCAAGGTTTTGGGCCCTATTATGTGGATTAGTTTTGGCTTTAAGGTGATTGGCTTATAATCAATGGGTTTTTATACATAGATTTTTAGTGTTAGAGTAGTATATTGATGAGGCATTATTTTTAATAGGTTGGACAAGGAGCAATTTTAGCAAACTGGACTTGAGGCAAGTACACTCCTTACTCATGTTTCTCTATACATTATAAATGAAATATATTTTTTGTCATATCATGTTTCATATTGTCATACAGTCTTGACATGTGATCCTTTTATTGATCATGATCATGCTTCTTAATCGTGATTCTTGTTTATTGATCATGATCGTGATCTTGACTTGTTTACTGATCGTGTATCGCATATTGGTTATGACTTGTGTTCTATATCATTTTTGATATTATTTCGTGTCTCGGGGGAGGAAAAATGCTAAGTAGATATGTGGTCACACCCATATTATCATAAATATCGTAAATACACATACATCTCACATATATAGTATCGTATTCCCATCATTAATAGCATCTTCGGATGTGGCATATTACCCCAACCTAACAACATATTAAATATGGTATTTCATTTGCACATGATTTCTAGTCGTATTCTTGATCTTGGTATTTTTATTTTTTCGTGTTGCAGGTTGCATCGCATGACATTGTTTCGTGTCACATGTTCTGGTTTATTTGTTTCCTGTATTTACTATACTGCTTTATTTTGTATCATGCGATATTTGTTTGGATGTACTTTGCCCCTTTCTGACTGGATTATTGACATATTAGGTCAGGGCATGAGGATGGGTTTGGATTGGATGGCGACTCATGGAAGGTTCTACAAGACATATTATATGTGAAACATATGTAGCAAGCAGATGGTTTAATGAGACATATGTATCAGTTGTATTATTTCTTTGTGTATATGGATTACTGAATTTGTCTCCAACGGATTGGACATGTACTATGTACTCAAAGTGATAGTGGATGTTGTGATTATGCATGGGCTTGGTTTTGGTCTTGCTTTTACTAGTTTCATGATTGAGAAAAGATCAATTTCACTGATTAATTGGTGACTATCAAGGTCTAGACAGCTAATTATCGTCAATACTGTGGTGTAGGCTGAACGTACACACGTACTCGTACCCGATCATGGGCACGGGTACTGATACTAACCTCCATGTGGCAGTGGTTGGGATATGAGTGTTGCTGAGACCTTGGGTTGTTGATACCAGTCATAGGCATAACCAAGTCAGGGACACATGGCACGTACCCGGTGCTAAAAGATCTTGTGCTATTGTAATAGAAAGATTCTGATACGCATGAAGGAGTCAGCACATGAGGGGGACTCGACACATGGATTCTAGGGAAAATGTCAAGTCCTGGCGCAGGGCTTCAAAAGCGCACATGACGGTTGGTCGGTTCAAGCCATATGGCATGCACAGATGTAACCGACAAATGTAGTCATGGTTGCTTTGACATAAACGTTGACATCTGCTGTCAACTCGTTCTTTGAAGCACTTTTGACTTTTGAGGTGTTTTTAATGCGCATGGCGACGTAGGCGTAGGGCGGCCGGGGTGCATCAAGTCATATAAATGATGACGCTTTGCTTGTCGTGTAGATTTGGATGTGCATACTTCGAGGCACATGTTGTACCATGTTCCAAGTAACAACTGATGTCTGACACAGTTGTCAGCGTTGCGTTAAATATTGAAGTGCCAATTGGGGGTTCTTAGGCGCATGACCGTCTAGGCGTATGGAACTTTGGCGCAGCAGGGGCCCTTTGTGAGGGATGCACCTATGCCCATGAATTTTGATGCATATGGTTTGTCATGCGTATGGCCTCTGAGGCTCATGGCTTTGAGTTTTCCATGCTTCTACAACAGCCTCGCAAACAATGCCTTATGTAGGCAGTCATATGCATAATGTCGTATGCATAAGATGTTGCATATGATATGATATGTGCATAATTTCATATTCATATAGTATTGCACATATTACGTACACGTATAGAATTTTATACGCATAACATTCAGTTAATAGTCCGCTATTAAGCAAGTGACAAAACATAATTATTTCCATGGAGTCTTGATCCTTGCCCTCTTGGAGAAGTAGCCCACACACCACACATGGTGTCGCACCCTAAGTCAATTAATACAAAATTGAAGCTTTATATTGAGATGCACCCTTGGGGTTCTAGGCAATGTGGGTATAAACCTCTTTTTGAGTGTTGGCTCACCATAAACCCAACAATCCCTCACACAAATCAATATACGTGTTGAACGTTCCCCACTATGACTATCCATCATAGATTAGGATAGATGTCACTTACGACTTGAATCTTCCTGCACGGGTCAAACAACCGTATGATACAGAATGGACTAGGCCTTGAATTCTACCACCTGTTATTATTCACAATCACACAATGACATTAATTGTGCTTCTGGTCACATATTAAAGGCTTGTTGACTTGGTTTTGGTGTATGTGTCTTAGGTATCTATACTTACCCTCAAGAGACGATCTACATCTTTGTCCACATACATAGGTGAGGTTATGTAAAGAATCCCAGCATGAAGCCTTCTGCTTCCTTGGGGTTATGCCGCTAAGATATGGCATAAAGCCGAGGCTCTACCTCTCGTGGTGTCATGCCACTATAGCATGAGGTCATAGGCCCTTTCATATATTGTACTACTCAACATGCACATTGTGCTCCCTTGCGATGCTACATCACTGTGACAATGCCCGAAACTGAGGTCGCAACCTCTTTCATTGTATCCTACTTTAGCATGAGGTCATTGGCCTCTTTGTAGTACTTCCTACCAACTCTCTATTTCTTCAGCATTAGGCTACCTTCCTATATGCGGTGCTATGTCGTTGTGACGTGGCCCAAAGTCGAGGCTCTACCTCATGGTGGTGTCACCCTACTGTAGCATGAGGTCACTGGCATCTTTGTAGTGCTGAACTACCCATGCTTCTTGCTAGTACGCCAAACATCTACGATACCCTAGAACTCATTACGACATTGAAGCCATCCTCCCATAGGAACTACTCTATACTAAGAGAAAATAGTAGACCATAGAGGTTTCAGGAGCGGATCTCATAATGTCCTCGAGGATTAATCTTTGCACCTGATATTCTCCCAATTAATAGTCCTCCCTTGAACTAAAAGCTAAATATCTAGTAGATTTTTTTTCAACTAATAGTATAAAACTTTGTAGTAGGATTGTATAGACACAATATTAGAGATTATTTGATGTGTCCTCGACTAGTTGGTGCTTGAGGCCTTTTGTGAAGATATGCTACTCTCCTAGCACAAACATCAACCACTATAATGATACCTCCTTTGATGCAATCATTTAGTACCATGTATTGAAGTCGCATTATCTTCTTCTTACATTGAAAAGATCATTTCATGTCATCACTGCAGCCACCTAGTTGTCATAATATACCGGTATGGCAGGGATCTGAGCACCAACCACTAAAAGATCAAACATGAGCTTTCAAATCCATTTTGTTTCATCTCTTGTAGCCGATAATGCATAGAACTCAAACTCCATTGAACAGTGAGAGAGCATGGTCTGCTTCTTCAATTTCTACGATATAGTAGCACCTACCATGGAGAAAAGATATCCTCCGGTGGACCTCTCACTCACTTCTTCTGAGAACCAACTGGCATTACTGAAGCCTTCCACTACTCCCAGGAACCCAGTATAGTATAGTACATACACGTAAGTCCACTTGAGATATCTCATGACTCTTTTATAGTTTCTATTACTCAACATCTGGATTGCTTGTGAACTGACTCAGCATCCCCATGGAAAAATCTATCTCAGCCCTAGTGGGCGTTGCATACATTAAGCTTCTAATGATACTAGAGTACTCTAGTTGTCTGATGCTTCTCCCTGGATTTGGCTTCATCTTCTTGTCACACCTGTAAGGAGTATCGATCCCTACAAAATCCTGGTATACAAAATGAGTGAGCATCTTTTTTCACTTAGTGAGCTTGTAATAGAGCAAGTCCAACTATCGTTTGGGTTATCTTAATCCCCATGATAACATCTGCATCTTCCATGTCCTTTATATTAAACATAGATGAGAAGAACATCTTATCTATGTGACACATTCTAGATCCGTACTCAGGATTAGCATGTCGTCCACATAGAGAGACATGATAATACCTCTATTATCAGCAAACTTAGTGTAAATACACTTATCTGCCTCGCTGACCAAGTAGCCATTTGACCCGATAAATTTATCAAACTTCTCATGCCATGGGTTACGAGCATGTTTTAGACCGTACAAAATTTTACCAACTTACAGACTTTGTCTTCAAGACCCTTGCGACAAATCTTTTTGGTTGTTGCATGTAAATTTCCTATGTCCGTTCTCCATTCAAGAATGTTATCCTAACATATATCTGATGAATTATTAGTTTATGGATAGCGCCCACAGCAATCAGCATTCTGATAGTAGCCATCATCGTCACGGGAGCATACGTGTCAAAGTAGTCAATCTTTTGCTTTTGAGGAAACACCATAGCTACCAACCTAGCCTTAAACTTATCAACAGTTCCATCGACTCTCATCTTCTTCTTGAAGATCCATTTGCATCTGGTGGGTTTAACTCTTTCAGGCATATCAACCAAAACCAATGTATTATTGGTGGTTATGGAGTCAAACTCGTCATGGATTGCCTCCTTCCAAAAGACTATGCCTCTGGTTTTTATACCCCTTCATAGGTAAGAGGTTCATCTTCCACAAGATAGGTGATAAAGTTTTTTGAAATCCTTCGGCCTCCTTACACTTTGTTGGCAGCTCAAAGAAATTATTCGAGTATTGTCTCCTAAACGACATCTTCTTGGACTATATCTTCTTTGAAGTACTTCCTTTTCGGTACTAATATTGTTCTATGGAACATCCGCAAGAACAATATTCTTGTCCTTAGCAAACTTATCTTCATAGAGCTTCGTGTCTTAAGATTCGATAATATGATATGATTTGATATCAAGGAACCTTCGAGCATCGATTTAATAAGCATAGCCGAAAAATATGGTTTTCATAGGCCTTATTTCCAGCTTCTGAATCTCGATATCTGAAAGCTTCTGTCACAACCCGCACCTGTAAGGGCACGAGAAGTGGGTAGAACGTTGTTCTAGGTCACAATCATAACTAACACTATATGATATAATCTTCAAATGGAGGACAATCTCAAAAGGATACCATCTCAATCACAAAACTAGAGGTAGATAATCAACACGATGAAATAGATAACATCCACAAGAGGGATACAACCAAAAATGAATATGTCAAGTGTATAACAACACAAAATCTCAATATCTAAAATGAAACACACATCTCCAAGACAAACAAGAAATAAAATAAACAAACTCTAGACATCTACTCCAAGCTCTACTATGTCCTCTAGGCTAGCTGTGATCCTCAAGTTACCTGTAAAATTTTATCAACAGGTCCAATCAGGACAGGAATGAATACATATCTCTCACACAGTTCATATCATGACAGGAAATTTAAAGCAAGCTATAGAATAAAATATATGAAACGATGTAAGAAATAAACATGAAGAGCAAAAGAAAGATCTAGTAAACTGAAATATAAATATGGAAAAGTAGGAACTGTAAGTGACTAAGTGATTTAGAGCACAAGATGGTTATGTAAACGGCTTGAATTTGCACATGTATGCTATAGAGTTTGCACATGATTACCTACTTTGGAATTGTTATATGACCACTTCTACTCTCCCATACCCCATCAATACACAAGGATCTCGCAGGTTATGTTATTGCACATGAAGGTTTATACATAAAGCTCATAAGAACGTGAGTGTATATGAATAGTTCATACATGAAGCTATGGATCATGAGAGTACATGATTGTACAAATAATAAGAGTCCAAGGAATACATGATGTTCGTGAAAAGCACACATGACATGAGTATTCGATGCACCCGAGGGGGATAACATCTCATGAAAAGATATATATACTAATTCGTGATAACATCGTGTCAGCATCAAGTAAAGTAGTCTATAGCAATATAAGTCCTAGCAAGTATGAGACGGTCAGAGAATGTACTCGCTTGATAACCTGAACAGCTGATGAGAATAGATGTCCAACCTGGAGTCACAGTATCCTATTTAGAGCAACACAGGTTACAAAGTGACTAATATGAAATAAGAAAAATTTACAATGTATTCTAAATGATTCTAGGTCATAGTCAACTCTTGGTCAACTCTGGTCAACCGTTCAAGTCGAACCTAAGTCTAGTCAATTAGTCGGGTTTGGTCAAACTTAAGTTAACTAGTCATTTTAAGTCTATTATAGTCAATTCTAGGTCAAGGTTGACCCACAGTTGACTTTGGTCAACTGGGTCAACTAACTAGTCAAGTGTGCCTAATTAGGCCTATAGGGTTAGTTCTAATCACAACTAGCCAATTTCTAAGGTTACACTAGCCTAACAAGTCTTATGGATAAGCCACACTCAAAATACTAAATAGACTAGTGTATATAGGGCAAAGCCTATATAGGAAGCCTACTTATACTAGCATATATATACAAGGCCTAAAAGAACACAAACCACAACCATATATAGATAACATATACCATATATACAATATATATACAAGTGTATATATAACATAAATATATAATATGTAGTGTCACGATCCGCACCCGGAGTAAGGGCACGAGTGCGAGAAAACGTCCTAGCCTACGTTGCAGAAATGGCGTAGAATGCTGTCTAGGTCTAATCTAACAACAAGTATAATATCAAAATCTGTCGAGAACGGTCAACTCAGAATGGAGGACAAGCAATGACAATAATATACTCAGTCACAAATTCTAAGAAAGATGATATCGAAAGATAAAGACAACAAGATATGAAATATCATCCAAAAGATCCAATACAGAAATAATACAAGTTTAGAGTCAACAATCTCTAATACAAATACTAAATTAATAACAAGCCAAAATGTAATCTGGAGACAAAGTCCAGTACCCACTAAACCAGCTAAGCTACTCTAAAGCCCTATCGGCTGGAGCTAACCCTTGCTGAACTAGGGTCTCCAAGTCTAGGCCAACTACGTCATGAGGACCGTAGTAGGTAGGATCCTCTCGCCATAATCTATAAAATTTTGTCAACATATCCAGTCAGGATGAAACGAGCACAAATCTCAAATAACAGTTCTAGTTAGACGATATTAAAAATATAGCAGTAAATAGAGAGAATATACAAGGTAAAATAATATGTACTTGAATTATGGTAAGGCATATCAAGACTGTAATTGATTGTAAGAACAAGAAAAATATATATCATGTACAAAAATCTGGAACTATATCTATGTGAGTTTAGTATTAGTTTCAACATATGATCGGCTTGGGTTACACAGGAGAAAAAGGGCCTGGCTAGTATACGTGAAGTGCATAACTAACACTCACAGGGAACAGAAATCATAGGAGGAAAAATGATCACATATCTACGCTAAGTACCCCATTCTGACCAATAAAGTAGATCCAGTAATGACATGTCATGGCACATGATTCTCTGAGGAGGTAGCGCCTTCGCAGGAATCGTGTCTATACAATGCACAGGAAAAACTTGCACAGGGTATACCAAGGAATACAAGGAATAACATCTGACGGGCTCCAGACAAATACCAATCCGTGTGAACAATGTGACAAGAGAACAAGGATATCTACTCTAAATACAAGAAACATAGACGTTATCATAAAACATAAATACTATCATAGAATGTACTCGCTGAGATCCGATGGAAATATGTCAACTGTGTAATCTTGCTCATAGTGAAATCACAGACCTAAAGATGAGATATCATGAGTTAATTAGGGTTTAACAATGTATGGCATAATTCTAGTATATGTTATGTCAAACTCAGTTATACTAAGTCACACCAAGCCAAACTAAGTCACACTAGGTCAATCTAAGTCAATCTAAGTCAAACAAGGTCAAACTAAGTCAATCTAAGTTAACTCTGGTCAACACTCTAGTCAAACTATAAGTCTAACCAACAAGTCATATAGGGTAAGCCACTCTAGGCCTATATACAATATAGGTAAAATACATACATGCTTCTATACATTCATTATTGCAAACATAGATACTTGCATATCATTCGTTCATATCCCATATACATGCATACTTCAGTTCATGCATTATATTCATTCACATATCATTTGTATTCATATACTTATTTTCATTATACATGTATTCATGCATATTACATACTTACATGCATCTATACGTTATATACATTGTACAAACATGTAAAAAGAGAAGAGGGAAAAAAGGGAAAAAACTGAAATAGAAAGGGAAGGGAAGGAAAAATGTAAGAAAAAGGAAAAACAGTGGACTATACATACTTACATCATTATTACATTACCATACATGCTATCATTATATATTGCATTACATTATGTATGCATTATGCATTCATATCTATCATTACATGTATACCTTGCATTCATATCTAGCATTCATTATATACTTTCATGCATACATTGTATCATTCTTTCATTCATGCATTTATGCATTGCTTACATACATTACTGATTGCATTCCTACATGCTTGCATTCAACCTATACATTAATGTAAAGAGGATACATATCATATATATATATATATATATATATATATATATATATATATATATATATATATTATTCACATCTGATATATCATGCATTACATACTCTACATTTTTTAATATCCATACTACATAGGCTCATAGGTTACACAAAATGCCTATGTCGTATAGTCACTCTTCTACTTAAAATCAATACTGTACCAATTGGGCCTTCACTAAATTTTAGGATTAAAGTATGTCGTAGTCCTTTGTGTTAGCTTTCTGAAACTTCAAACGGATCGCATTTTCGTGTCCGGAAGCTCCCAGAATCGCGAAAACACCGAAACGCATTCGTCTTTCGGACAGCTGACACTCAGTTTTACAGAAAGTTTTAGAATGTATTTTACCTATTAGTATATATTTGGAATTCTAACTTCAATACGGTTCTTTTAAAAAAAAGGAAGATTAATCGGAATTCTAAGCTAAAAGTTATGACATTTCTGAGAATGTTGGCGATGTCTGTTTCAGCTTTCGGAGACAGTTGTGAGATTTGGACTCTATGGCTTGCCAGTTGACAGTATATTGGTTCTTTGTGCTACCACCAGGCAAGTATACCTTGCCTCCTCTACAGTTATTTATATGCATATTTCTATTATTATTAGTTTTACTAGTTGGTTATTTACATGTGATTTGTATATCGTGCATGCTAGTATAGATATAGTCCTTGTACATGGTTAGCCTTGTAGTTCATATTAGGTTGGTTCTCTCGTGTATCTTGATTGGGTCGTGTCGTGTCTTCACCTGTATCTTGACTGAGTCGTGTCTGCATGTATGTGTGAGTGAACTGCTATTCTTTTGTCTGTCCAAACCTGCGAGTCCACACACGGGGCGAGGGTGACTTGTCTTGAAACTGACCTGCGAGTCCACATTCGGGGCGAGGGTCGGTATTCCATTGATCTTCCAGCAGTTCATTTATGCATACTTGATCCCGTATACGTGTTCATAGCTACGTCAGTAGCCACATGTAGTCTCATGTCTAGTTCCTGTTTATACCCTGGTTATATTATTGCATGATTAAACTGTTAGATAGGCATGTTTTATGTATCTTGCTAGTCCTCTGAGGACCTGATGGTCTCTTCAGGTTTAGCGACTGCATGGAGTTAGTTAACAGAGCGGGATGGTAGAGGTGTGATGTATGATACAGGTATTTGCTTGTGATTTCTTTATTATCCTCTCGTGCTTTATATTCCATACCATGATATACTCTGTGTTATAGACTCATATCATTCTTGGAGTCTAATCGAACAATATGCTAATGGGCTGCAGACCATGACCCCATACTTGTTCATTCTTGTTTATATGATTCATGTATATTGAGATATAGTTTAGATTAGATATGTTACCATGACATTGACAGCTTATACGTACTCAAGTCGGGCTGGAGTTCGCTCGATACGTAGCTGGCTGGCTCACGAGCTCGCATCCGAAAAGCGGGTACGGGTCGTGACAAGTTTTTATGGTGGTCATGCAGGTCAGAGCATATCGTACAGGTTACATAACTGTACTGGTACGAGCCTGCGCACCTGACTAAAACCTTTAGAAATCTTAATCCACTCTGCCTTGAAAATTCTCCTAGAAATTCTCTACGTCCTTGAAAACTCCATATTTGCTCCTAGATATCTGTTGGAAGGACTGTTAGCCAGTAGTTAGAAGATTATAAGATTTTAGTGACCATTTTGAGGAGTAGTGCGACCAAAGGTGGGTAGAAGTCTCCTCAAGTATTCGGAGTTATAAAATGACTAAAGAAGGCCATAAAATACTTTGAAATTAATTTGAGGAGATTAAGGAAATAGTAGACTTTTTTTTTAAGGAATAGTTATGAATTGGAATTTCGAGGACGAAATTATTTTTAAGGTGAGTAGATTTGTAGCTCCCCTTCCCAAAATTTTTGAAATTTTTTTATTATTTTTTTTAATTTAAATAGTGATTTTAAAAAAATTATAAATAATTATTTAGTTACATATTAAGGTAGAAGACTTTAGCCATGGTTGAGTTTGAAATACAAGACAACTAGGAATCATGGCACGGGTAGTGCAGTAGCAGTTTTGACTAGTGTTTAGCCATGATAGAGGAGTGCCAAGCCATCGGTGTGTCCTAACTAGGAAAACCAGGCCAAGTTATAGCATGACCATTAGAAATAGTTTAATTAATTATTATTAGATTTATTAACTTTGCAGAAACCGGTTATACCATTTTAGCCCGGACTGGATCCGAACTGAGCCCAAGCCCATGTTGGCATCCAGTTTACACAAAGATTCCATGTAGACATATTTTAAGTAGATGCAGTACCGATTGTGGGATATTGTAATTTGTTATTATTATTATTATTATTATTATTATTATTATTATTATTATTATTATTATTATTATTATTATTATTATCAATACTATTGAGGTTATTATATAATATTTTTTATTATTGATTATATTTAAAATATTGTATTGCCTGTATAGAAATTGTAGAATAGTTATATATATAAATATGTATAAACACCAATATTATATATAATAAAATAAATATAATATATATATATATTATATATAATATATATATATTATATATTATATATAATATATAATATTAAAATATAATATATAAAAGAAATATATATATATATATATATTATATATATAATATTATATATATATATATTTATATATATATATGTTGATTTGTAACCATGTTTATAATTATTAATACAAATACATATGTATATGTGTAAATATTATATATAATATATTATATATATATATATATATATATATATATATATATATATATATATATTTTAAACAGTGGCTCACGCCATCATTGAAACAGTAGAAGATAGGTTGGAACCGGGAGATAGCCCGAGTTCCTACAAGGTGCGGGGTAAACCCTAAACACAAATTCTGACGCGAAGCGTCATAACCAACCACTTCAGGAGGAAGTGGGCACGTGGCCTAGGGAGGCACTGAGCCCGAGGGGCTCTCTGGACGAAGGGGGTAGGTAGCGCGCTGCGCGAGAAGGAGCGCGGACCGAGGGGGGTGGGCGCGTCCCGAGGGGGCGCACGGATCGGGGGGCACAGGTCTCCACCCGACGGCCAGCGGCCAGCGCTACGCCGGCAGGGGCCGTAGGAGCCGGTGCGGGGACCGGTCCGGTGAGGGAAAGAAAAAGGGGGGGAGGGAGGAAGGGGGGAGGGACTCCGCCGGGAAGGGGGGGAAGCGTCCGCGGTTAGGACAACCGCGGCGAAGTGCTCCGGGCGACGGATCGACTAGGGCACGCCGAGGTGGGGAAGGGGGGAGGGGGACGCACGGCCACCGAGAGAAGAAGTGGGCGGGCCGGCCGACGGTGGAAAGGATCTACCACCGGCAAGGGGGTCCTCCTACATCAGCCGGAGCGAACGCCGGAGCCCACCGCCCGTGGGGCAGCGGGGAGGAGCCGACATCGACGAAGGGGGGAAGCAGAAGAGCGCCGGCGGCTGCGCTGCCACGGAGGCCCACGAGGAGGTCTCGCTAGGGGAGAGCGCCGCCGCCGAGAGAGGAGCACGTGTGCCAGGGAGCGCCGGGGGGGGCCGTGGCAGGGGGAGGGGGATCTCCCGCGTGGCATACGTTTGTGGCGGAGGAGGAACCACCAGCGCCGGTGGAGACCGGGGGATGGGCGACCTGTGGAGCCGGAGGGGGCCACGTCAGGGCTGGGGCGGTGGAGGGCCACCGCAGAGAAAGGAACCCTTTCATCGCCGGCGGGAGGGTCGGAGGCGCGACAGAAGGGGCAACGGGGGGTGGGCCGCCGGGAACGAAGGGGGACCTGGCGGAGCCTGGATCGACTCCGGCAGAGAGCCGGAAGCCGGAGGAGTAACTGGAGAGGTGGGAGGAGGAGCGGTCTTCTCGCGCGGTCGTCGTCGACGCCGGGGCCGCCGGTGGTGGCGGCGTCGCTGAGGTGGGGGAGAAAGAGGTAGGGGAAGGCGGCGGCCGACGGGAGCGCTCCGGCAAAGGGGAAGGGGAATCCCCACTGGAGGAGGCTAGTTGGCCAAGTCGGGCATGACCATCCGGCGGAGGGCGGGTGGCGGCCATGGGGAAAGCTACTAGGAGCGCTGCCTGACCGGTGACGCCGGCCGGCCAGGCCGGCCACCCTACCACATAGACGACGAGGGTGGGGGGGGGTGGCGAACAGTGGGGGACCGACCGGAGCCCGAAAGTTGTACTTCCCCATCCGTTATATATGATATATATATATATATATATATATATATATATATAGATATATATATGTAGAAGCATGAAAAAGAAGAGAAAAATGATCCATACGGCCAAGGAGCCGCATGCGGCTCAAGAGTCCCATGCGGCTCAAACACATAGGCAGCTCGAGTGGACTCTATGCGGCCCGCAGAGGGAAGCCACGTGTCTTTTCAGAACGGCTGTACCCAGCGTCATTCAAACACAATTAATGCTCTGACGGCTGATAGCTGACAGCTGACAGCCCTGACGTAAAGTAGTCATGATGGCTGATACAAGAGCACTATCTTCCTAGGTAACTGGAGAAAATCTTCACAGCTTCGAGGCAAGTTTATGCGGCCAGACTAGACGAGTTCACGCGGCCAGTACAGAGAAACCTATGCGGTTCAATCATGAAGGTCCCCCATGTGGCTCGGCCATGAAGAAATCCATACGGCTCGGCCATGAAGACTCTCATACAGCTCGGCCATGAAGACCTCCATGCGGCTCGGTCATGAACATATTCATGCGGTTCGGTCATGACAACCTTCATGCGGTTCGAGTATAGAGACTATTCATGCGTCTCGGTCATAAAATCTTTCATGCGGCTCGGTCATGACGACCTTCATGCAGCCCAAATTTGAACACTCCTCATGCGGCTCAGCAATGATGACAGGGCACGTGTCCTAAAGATAATCAAATTTTGGGTCAGATCACAATAATTTGGGACACGTGGCAAGAGAATGAATTAAATTGATTCATTTAGATTTACGAACGTCAGCAAATCATCATGATGGGGATTTATTGCAATCAATATTAATGACTGACATGATTTGGCATAATCCTCATTAATGGCCCAGATCCTTCACGCTCAAGATTAATGCCCTAGATTGATCATTTACCAGGCCGCCGCCACTTTGAGAAGGGGCAATCATTGCAAACCCTAGTGATGCCCCCCACTATTATAAATAGCAAGGTGCCATTCCCTTGCAAAAAGATGCTCCCCCAATAATCAGAGAGAAAAAATACACAGAGATCAATCCAGAGAGAGAGAAGCCAGAAGAGCAATACGAGGAGAGCAAGAAGAGCATTTCTTCGTCAACGCCAAGCATCTCGTCACAGGAGCCAAGGCTACGTCCGATCGTCCAAGGAGTAAGGCAGAGCTGCCGTCGCTTTCCCGAGCCTCTATCGTCACCCCCAGAATCAAAAATAAACAATTGTACTTAGATTGCTGTACCTAGGTTTTTGTCCCTAGGCTTTCTTTGTACAAGCGAGTTTGTAACGTGAAGTAAAAGTCCAGTCCTCCCATAAAACTGTTCTGCTCTTTTATATTTTATGGCAAACACGATGGTGACTCTGCTGGGGACAAACTTCTCCATGGCTGAGGAGTTGGTGACGCAATCGAATGCAGCCAAACTTGGCTCCACTCAACAGATGATGGTCGCCCGGTTCGACCAACAGACGTTTGAAGAGATGCTCTCCGACAAGAGCGCTGGCCCGGTCCAGAAGCAAGCTCGTACGAAGAAGGCCCGCAAGGAGTGGAGACCCCGATCATTCGCTCCTACTGAAGCTCTTGCAGAGATACCCTCTGTTGCTCAAGACGGTGGCGAAGACTCTCCTGCGGCCCCACTTCAGACCGTAGACAACTCTGTTGTCCCCAAGTCCGGCAGAAGAAAATACTATGATGCTGGACTTGCAGGGGCAAAGAGGAACTCTATGCGATCCGAGCCGCTTAAGGGTGCTAGCCGCATGGAGAAAGCTCATACGGCTACATCCGCCAGCCGCATGAAGAAAGCTCACACGACCACATCTGTCAGCCGCATAGCTTATGCGACTACAGTTGCCAACCGCATGGATGAAATTTATATGGTTACTAAAGTCAATCGCTTGCAGAAAACCCATGCGGCCACAATTGCCAACCGCATACGGCCAACCTGCACGGTCGTGACTCCTAGTCGCATAAGAACAACTCATCCGTCAGCTAAAGACAGCCGCATGCAGACAGCCTGCACGGTTTCCAATCCTAGCCGTATAGCATCTGTTCCACGCTTCTCTCGATCAATCTTCGACCGTCTCTCATGCAGTCCTGACCCTGATGGTTCCCTGGATGATAAGCCAGACTCTGTGGTATCCAACTTGGACTCTTCCTATTATGCACCTGTAAGTGCTAAACGGAAGAAGTCTAGGGCAGCTTGGGCTCACCAAGCCCAGTCAGCTGCCCCAACCTCTGACTATCGAAGCGTTCCGCTGATTATCACGCGGGCCTCTAATGGAAAGCTATATAAAGCTACTCGTACCCTGCCTCCTGCGGCCAATGGGCGGGATAGTCATCAAACATCTCCCAATAACGAACAAAGGCAAGTATACGAGTTACCTTCGAATCAGGGAGCAGGTGGGAGGCCTACACACTCGCATGCCCAAAATTCCCGAGCCAGCAAAGCAAGTGACTTACGTGAGGCCATCTTCCACAAACGCAAGGAAAGAGAAGATGCATCGGGGTGCAAAGAGTCCTTCCACGGACGTCACTGCACCCAAGTCATCGTCAACTACTGCTGCAATAGCACGACTATGCAAGAAGACCGGCAGTCTGTCTTTCAAAGACTGCAACAGCCATCTTCATAAGACGAGGCACTACCCGTCGTCTCCTGCAACTCTGCTCGGAAAGTCTCCGCTGATGGAAGGGGGAAGAAGACGAATGTTCCCAGCCCAAAGATCTCAACCACTGTGACTAAAAGACTGTCGTCTAAGCGGTTACCCACCACCAGAGTTTTCCAAGGTACTCGCTCTAAGACGAAATCTGCTATAGTGGGGGATTTGTCGTCCATAACGCAGGGGGTTGCTGGGGCTGGAGGTAGCACCCCTCCGAGCCTCCACAGCAACCTAATGTTCCAAGAAGACGAGTCGGGGGAGACAACTCTCCCATCGGATGTAGCAAATCTCGACGTCCCCGAGGACGTCCACAACTCCCATGACGAGGCGAATTCGGAGACTGGGGGTACTGTTCCTTCCGAATCTGAGTCAGAAGGGAATATACCTACATACCCCGATGATTTCTCGCTACAGGGATACGATTCAGAGGGCACTTCCTCCACCGCTCCGTCTATCTCTCTTTATGTGAAGACGGTATTCATGACAGACAGCAACCAAGGTGGTTCCAGTGATCGCCAGCGCATCGACAGTCTCGAAGCCATATTGCTTGCTTTGGTCAAGTCTGTAGACGAGATTAAAACGGCCCTTCCAACTCTACAAGGAGGGACGCCTGGCCAAACAAGCACGGGTCCCGCGGTCAATACGGACTCGAATTCGACGGCACCAAACCCGGGCAATAATCCTCCGAAAACAACGGCCCCCACCGCCGTGGACGAAGCACGCGAAGCGAGAAGAGAGGTCCAGGAGCTTCGAGCCATGTTCCACGCTCGAAAAAACTCTCAAGACCTCAGAATACGGCAACCGTACCCTGCTACATGGAGGAATGTTCCATTCCCACCAAGATATAAGCCGTTCAATATCAATCCTTATGATGGCAAGACCTCGACAAGTCGGTACATTACTTACTTCGAGGTCACCACCGACCATCTGCCCTATGACGATGCCATTCTCACACGATTATTTATCGGGGCATTGGAAGGAGTCGCCTTCGACTGGTATCGCAACCTGCCGGACAACTGCATCCACTCCTTCGCCGGCTTCAAGCGTATGTTCTTGGAGAGATTCTACGAAGTAGGGCAGGACGTCACCATGTCCACCCTCATGGACGTCGTCCAAGGGAAGAAAGAGCTAACAAGGAACTACATCGAGCGGTTCTGCCAAACCGCCATGAAGTTGCCCTCTAGAATTCCAGATTCCTCCTTGATTGAAATTTGCCAAAAGAGACTCCTCCCAACAATCAGTCTCTAGATGGGCAAAAGTCAATTTAAGGACTTGAAGACGTTCATCATTAGTGCCACAAGCGCCGAAGAATGATTGAAGAAGGCTCGCCAACTGGGATTGCATATCTCGGACGGAGAGAACAAGGCAAGCATCCCAACAACGATAATAGGGGTAGCCCCTCCAACAATCGGGATAGCAGGGGAAAGCAGGCTATGGTGGCCGACACGGTATAGAAACCGAGCCAAAGCCGACAGACAAACAATGGCCGTAAATCACTTACTCCTTCGAAGACGGTCACGTCAAGCCCATCTTGGACATGCTCATACAAGGAGACAGAATCCAGCTTCCTCCACCAAGATGGGAACTGCGGCCGGCAGAGATAGAGAACCCAAAGTACTGCCATTACCATAGCTACGTCCACCATGCCACACACGACTGCTACGAGCTAAAACGGTACATCCAAAATCTCATCGATTCGAATGCTCTGGCTATCGATTTCGAAGAGGTAACCGTGGCAGCCAATATGGTGTCCGTATAATTCGGCAGCTTCCCTCCGACGAAAACTCAAGACGGGGTGGTCCCCATCCCTCTGGCGACAATGAAGATTACTAATCTTCTACCTCCCTGAGATCAGGCTGCTGGTTTGGTGCCCCTCACCACATCACGAGGGGAGGTCATGTGGATCCATCCAGACTTGGTATCGGAAGTGACTCGGCCCATATCGTCTTCTATCTGCAAGAAAAAGAATAGAAAAATCAGATCCTGCCACACAATCTCGGCAGACATCGAAGAAGCTACAGCCGTCGTCACACAGTCTGGGGCACAATCCTAACCTGTGGTTGACAATCCAGCTGAAGATCATCAACCCACTATAACTGATGCTCCGGGACCGGCTCAGCCTTCGACGACCGACAAGCCTAGGCCGAGGGAGACTCGCTTCGACAAATCCCTCCGAAAAGAGGCAGCCCAATGGCTGGAGAGGCCCTACAACTTCGACATCTTGGCACAATTGGCCAACACACCGGCCAAGTTGTCATTATACGAGCTCCTGAGACTCTCCAAGGATATTCGTGCGGCATTGAGCGATGCACTCCAAAACGCCGACGCATACCTGGCTCAAGTTAACCTCACGAGAGAAAACCCGCCTGCAGATCTCCAAGACAGCACATGCACGGGAGCAATGCCCAATATCGTCTTCACTCCGCAGGACATGCTCATCAAAACTAATCTGTACGATCGCCCGCTATACTACACTGGATACATCGGCGACGTAAAGGTGGATCGGATGCACATTGATCCTGGCTCTTCCATAAGCATTATCCCGAAGGGTCTGCTATATCATCTCCGCATCCCAATGCATCGTCTGACGCCGACAAGCACCGCCATCAGCGGTTTCAATTCGGGCAGGAGCTACCCTATTGGGAAGATTCGTCTGAAGTGTCAAATTGGTGACCTCCAATCCGAAGTCACCTGCTACGTCATCGATGCAGACACTTCTTACAACATCTTCTTGGGGCGCCCATGGATACACGATTATATGATCGTGTCTTCCACGCTGCACCAGTGCTTTAAATATGTCGACAAATACGACTTCGTGAGGACGGAATTTGCTGATATCGATCCCTTCAAAGGGGTCGAATCTTACTACTCAGACTCCTGCCTGTACGAAAAATCGAAGAAGCATCTTGGTGAAGGAGATGTACAAGCTAGTACCGAGACAGCCATAGGATCAGAAGAGCCTCTGACGATCCACCTCCAAGCTCGCAAACCGGGCAGGTCTGCACCCCTTACCGCCACTCTGCGTAAGGACGCAATCAGCCTCTCAGCACAAGAAGAGCAGATGATAATTCGGCTGCCAAGGTCTGGCCAAGTGCCAAGATCTACAACGGGGCCACTAACAATCAGACTGTCGAGAGTCGGTCAGCCCCAAACGGAGAAGCTCAATCCCTCCGACAAACCACTGACGATACGCCTTCCCAAGAAGGGTCGTCACCCCGATGAGAGGTCTGACACTTCTAGCGAACCAGCCACTCCTCGCCCCACACCGAGTACCAAACTGGAGGTCGCTAATCTACCAACAACTCCACGCTCAGCTCCATCAACTGAACCGCTGACGATCAAGCTTTCCAGGTCGTCCTCTCAGTCTTCATTCACACAGGAGGTAGCCGAAGAGGAACCGGAGCTAGCCAAGTATGTGGCTGCCCACACTGATGTTCCCTCCGCAGATGATGTAATCCCCCTAGAAAAGATACCTTACTTCATCAATAAAGGGCTATCTTTGAACTACCTCGAGCTTAATAAGCTTTGTACAATATACGCTATGGAACACGGTATAGGCACTCACCTACACAAACATGTGACAAATGTCTACACCACAATCCAGCTTACTCCAGCAGAAGACGCTTACCGAATAATCGAGGGAGGACCATCCAATCATCTTCGGCCGGAAGGACGATCCGCATCCCTTCACCATAGAAGAAGTCGACCTTGGATCGGATGCCGGGAGACTACCTCTGTATCTTTATAGCCCCCAATCTAAATATCTCATGCAGAAACAGGGGTATGATCTGGAAATGACATCGGGTTTGAACTACGGTACTGGACGACGATTACCTTTGAAGCCCCCGGTCCCGGCTGGCAAACCACGGGACTACTATAGCAAGACTCGATGTGGATTAGGGTATTTAACACCCACGACGACCCCTGAAAGTTTAGATGAAGAATGAGACTGGCATTCACATTCGACCGGGTCACCAACTTCTGACTCAGATACCAGCATCGGAGACGTATTCAGACAAGTCCTGTCAGTCAACATGGCATTCGCCGACGCTTATGAAGAAGATGAAGACATTCCGAAAATCCTTGAGCTAGAGCCGTAGGCCCAACAGCTAGATGAACAATGGGAAAAGCGTTTCGAGCAAAGAGAACCTCCCACTGAGGATAAGGTCATACAAGTTAATCTTGGTGATGAAGCCTCCCCGAAACCAATCTTCATTAGCTAGAGTCTGATAGATGAAGAGCGAGAGTCGCTGCTCCAACTCGTCAAAGAGTATATCGATGTGTTCGCCTGGAGCTATAAAGATATGCCAGGATTGGACCCCGAGATCGCACTCCACAAACTCAATATTCGTCCAGATGCAAAACCTGTCAAGCAACAGCAACGACGGTTTCACCCCGATGTCATGAATGCTATTGAAGTCGAGGTCAACAAACTGATATCCAGCGACTTTATTTGTGAAGAGCAGCATCCAGACTGGGTAGCCAATATCGTACCAGTTCTCAAGAAGAACGGGAAGATCCGAATATGCATTGACTTCCGGAATCTGAATGAGGCATGCCCTAAAGATGAATTCCCTCTTCCTATCACAGATATTATGATCGACAACATCTGCGGCTTCGAACGTATGTCCTTCATGGATGGCTTCTCAGGATACAACCAGATCAAGATGTTCCCTGACGACGAGAAGCACACATCATTCAGAACACCAATTGGTACATATTGCTATACCGTTATGCCTTTCGGTTTAAGAAATACTGGCGCCACTTACCAGAGAGCTATGAACGTCATCTTTAGAGACCATTTGCGCAAGACAATGGAATGCTACGTCGACGACATCGTCGTCAAAAGCCGTTCGAAGGAAGATCATCTGCAAAATCTCAGGACAGTGTTCGACCTAATGCGAGCACACAACTTAAAGATGAACCTTACGAAATTATTCTTGGGTGTCTTCGGCGGGAAATTCCTGGGTTTCGTCATCACTTCTCAGGGCATTCACATCGACCCCGAGAAAACAAAGGCAATCATGGAGATGGGTCCCCCGAGAAATCTTCGCGAACTCCGAGGCCTCCAAGGCAGGCTAGCTTACATTAGGAGATTCATCTCTAATCTCTCCGGACGATGTCAACCATTCACCAATCTCATGAAGAAGGGAGTCTCTTTCGTATGGGATGAGGAATGCCAGCGCGCTTTCGACAGCATCAAAGAATATTTGTCGAATCCTCCAGTCCTGGTAGCTCCTGTTGCTGGGAAGCCATTCCTGCTCTATGTGCGAGCTATGGAACATTCTCTTGGTGCCCTATTGGCACAGAATAATGATGCGGGCCACGAACAAGCTATATACTACCTCAGTCGAAAGATGATTGGGCCAGAATACCGATACATGGCTCTAGAGAAGGAATGCCTTGCTTTCGTGTTCGCAATCCAGAAGACGCGACACTACGTCACAGGACAAACCATCCACGTGATATCGTGGATCAACCCCTTCAGGGTCCTCATGACCAAACCTGGGGCACTCAGCTCTCGCCTTGCTACCTGGGCGATATTACTATCACCATACCACATGATCTTCATTCCGCAAAAGGCTGTTAAAGGCCAGGCTCTGGCAGACTTTCTAGCAGCCCATCCAGGTTCAGAGACGACTAGGGTATATGAAGAGATACCGGACGAGGTCACCAGTTCAAATGCAGTCTCCCACGATGCCATCTGGCGAATGTTCTTCGACGGCGCTTCGAGAACTGGACCCGAAGGCAACATCATCGCTGGAGTTGGAGTGGTGCTGATTTCTCTCTCCGGCTTGGTGATCAATCGGGCCTACTCACTCACAGAGCCCTGCTCAAATAATGTGGCCGAGTACAATGCCTTGGTCATTGGCCTCCGACTTGCAAAGGAGCTGGGGGTAGAGTATCTTGAAGCATACGGTGACTCACAGTTAATCGTCAATCAGATTTGGGGGTCGTACGAGGTCCGCCATGAAGACATGATCCTGTATCATCGAATAGCAATCGACATCATCTCATCTCTGGGAGGATTCTTCATAGAACATGTTCCCAGACTCCAGAACATTAAGGCTGATGCCCTAGCTGGTTTGGCCGCTTCCCTAGCTGTGCGAAATTATGCTCGTTATCAGGTCGACATAATAGGCCGTGAACTGGTCTATCCTAAGGATAACATTCGATGCATTGAAAGCTACTCCGCCCTTTCAGTCGACGAATCACCAGACTGGAGACAGCCGTTCATCGACTTCGTAGTATACGACATCCTGCCAGAGAATCCGAAGGAAGCTACTTCTATCAGAAGACGTTCCTCAGATTTTTCTATGATACGAAGACAAAAATACTATAACGCCGATCCTATGATGGGTTGCTGCTTCGGTGTCTATCAACTACAGAAGTCAAGGAAGCCGTATGCGAGGCCCATGATGGTGTCTGCGGAGCCCATCAACCTGGCCCGAAACTGCAAGACCGCCTTCGCCGAATGGGCTATTACTGGCCCACGATGGTTGCAGATGCAATGGATTATGCACGAAAGTGCAAAGTCTGCCAAATCTACGCCGACTTCATCCACCAGCCACCTGAATTCCTACATCCGACTGTGGCCTCCTGTCTATTCGAAGCATGGGGTATGGATATCGTTGGCCTAATTACCCTGCCTTCGTCCAGAGGACACCGATTCATACTCACAATCACCGATTACTTCTCCAAATGGGCGAAAGCCATCCCATTGGCAGAGGTGAAAACTTCAAACGTGATCAGCTTCCTTAAGCATCATGTCATCTACCGCTTTGGACTGCCCCGAAGGATCATTCACGACAATGGGCCACAGTTCGCAAGCCACGCATTTTATTGGTTCTGCGACAAGCACCGAATTCAGAACATTGCTTCGATACCCTACAACCCAGCAGCCAACGGGTTAGCAGAAGCATTCAACAAAACCATAATCAAGCTACTCAAGAAATTCGTGTCCTCTAACAAGCGCGACTGGAACGAGAAGCTCGGCGAATGCTTATGGGCATATCGTACCACAGTTCGAACAACCACCGGGAATACACAATTTTCCCTGGTATACGGGAGTGAGGTAGTCCTCCCATTAGAGACTCAGATCCCCTCACTCTGCGTCGCCCTCATACATCAGTTGACGACAGACGAAAACCACCATCGCCGACTACAGGAATTGGAGGCCCTAGACGAGAAACGCCTGTTGGCTCAACAGCGAATCGAACTATATCAGGCCAGAATCTTCGGAGCTTTCAACAAGAAGGTCAAGGTCAGAACATTCCAAGTAGGCGATCTCGTTCTGGCGATTCGGAGGCTGATGGTTATGACGCATAAAACCGCCGGTAAATTCTAACCAAAATAGGAAGGCCCGTTCATCATTGAAGCTATATTCTCTAACGGCGCCTACCGCCTCGCAAAGCAAAATGGAGACTTGCTCATGTTGTCCATCAACGGCATGTTCCTGAAGAAGTATTATGTCTGAAACAAAATTCTCGAGACATCTCAGAGTGTCGAGTTATGTACCTCCCCGTACCACTAAACTTACATTCTGGTCCTATACATCGAGTCATGTACCCGCTGGTACCTCTGAACTCATTCCCACATTTTCTAACCATACGAGTCATGTACCTGCTGGTACCTCTGAACTCATTCCCACATTTTCCAGTCATAAGAGTCATGTACCCGCTGGTACCGCTGAACTCATACTCATATTTTCCAGATCAACGAGTCACGTACCCGCTCGTACTGCTGAACTCACACTCACCATTCTTTAGATTCCCGAGTCATGTACCCTCTTGTGCCGCTGAACTCACATCCACAACATCCCAGATTATCGAGTCATGTGCCCGCTGGTGCCACTGAACTCACACTTTCACAATATCGAGTCATGTTCCCGCTGGTGCCTCTGAACTCACATCCCGGTCACTCTTTCAGATAGTAAGTCATGTATGATCATACCTCTGAACTTTCTTCCTATAAGAGATCCTCCCTCATGATCCACTACCCGCACTCCTAGTGCACAAAAAGGGTAACGGGTCCACAAACTTCCAAAATGACCATGTCGATGCTACCTCTGAGTCGTTTCACTTCCGCCAAAAACAAATCATCCCTACATAAAACTTCCATATCCTTATTACCTCTGAGTCATTTTATGTACCCCCTCTTCATTGAGCCCACTCCTGCCATGTCCTCATTACCTCTGCGTGGGAAGGCTCCGTAGAAGAAACCTTCATACTTGCCATGTCCTCATTACCTCTGAGTAAGTATGTCAGTTCCCTTTCAACCTATTATCTGTACCCACAACCGGAGTACGACAAGGATAATAGGTCCACAAATGTCTTCTGTTGACCACAAATTTCCTCTGATGACCACAAATGTCCTCTGATGACCACAGATGCTGTACTGGGTCTCCAGTACATGCCCATCCCTTCCCTATCATGCTTGGGAGCCCAGTTGCTCCCTGGCATTCTCTCGAATACCAAAAACTTCTATAGATGTCTTATCGAGAAGTTGTTCTAGGTATTCCTCTCCAAAACTTGTTACTCGTACCTAAAACCAAGGTACGCCCAGGGTAACAGGTCCACAAATAATCCCCCAGCAAGTTCAATTCCACAAACACCACGAGTACAAGAAAGAGAAGATGAGTTGAAATATGCTCATTTATTCAGAATTCAAAGTGCTACATTATTTGGGATCATAGCGCCGTGAGACGGTCCATCAGCAAGGCAACCGACCGCTCAAACCTCTGTTTAGCTCGACGCTCTGCCTCTTGGGTCAGCACCGCCGTGTCCTCCAGATGAGCGTGAGCTTGCCAGTTGTCCTCAAATTTCTTGAAAGCCCGCTCCAGGTTAACAGAAGATCGGGAAACCTTCTCGACCTCCCGAATGATTGACTCCTGTTCCGCATGAGCAGCCTTCAGCTCCGACTCTAGGAAGGCCAATTCCTTCTGAAGTGCGAGAATCTACTCCTTCGTGTCAACTATTCCACGAGAAGCAGCCTCTTCCCGAGCCCTACAAGCTTGACTTCGACGACCCAGCCTGTCATACGAAGCAGAAAGCTCGTCAAGGTCCCCCTTCACAACTGGCCCGACAGTGTCTCGAGTGAGCTTTATCCTATCCCAAGCGGTAATAAGGAAGCCCCGCTCCCGTTCAATCGCAGCAGGCAAGTCAGCCTGCCGTAACACCAGCAATCGGGTCACGAGCTGATCAGCCTCTGCCAACTTGGGCTCCAGGAGCGCAGCCAACCCCACCCCGCCAGAAAGAGTCTTTAAAGTTTTAATCTGACCCCGAGCGCACCGCAGGGATAGAGAAAAAGGGATCCCCCATTCTACGGCAGCATCTACGCCCCTCTTGAAATGGCGATAGAAGCTGTCGACCACATCCTGCGACACCTCGTCCAGAACCTCCGAAGAAGCCGGCGTCAACAAAAGTATAGCTGGCAACACTAAAGAAGACGTGACAGAATCTGCCGCTCCTGCCATGAGGGAAACAAACTCCGTACAGAAGGATGCATGAACAGCGGCTAACTCCTCTTCAGCAGCCCGCAGAACTTGAATGCTCAGCAGGGCCGACAAGTCAATCTCCGAAGCCGTATAAGCAGCAGAGGATAAGGTGAAGACCATCGCTCCCGGAACAAGCACCACTCCCATCTGCCCGGAGCTGGTGGGAGGCCCCTCGACATGAGTCAGTAAAGGAGAAAAAAACGCTCCTTTTCTCCAGATCGCAGCAGGCCGAGCCTTCCCCAAGAACATCCGCTGTGGAAAGTAAAGGGTCAGGACCTGTAGGGCCAAGACAACCATGAATTGATTTAACCTGGAGGATATGTTGATAGAGCAAATAAGCCCCCTCACTAGTCAATATTTGGCTTATCTTACCAGCGAAAGAGTGTGGAGGCTGAGGTTAGCCTACGGCCACCACAACCTCTCCACCAGCGGCCTCCGAGTCGAATATAATAGACTCCTCCGCCCCGGCACCCTCGGGAGGGGATGCGACGAGATCGGCATCGCCTTGCTGAAATTTAGCAATCTCGGAGACAGGCCCGAGGAAACCTTCGTCACCCCGGACCGAGGCCTCAGCAACTTGGAAATCCTCAGCCGCCGCTGAGAAAGCCCTCGCAGAAAGGACCACGGCACACATGCCACTAATCAAAGCAGCAAGGGCCGGATCAACTCCAGGGGCAGCAGACGGTTCATGAGAACCTGGTTCGTCAGACGCCTACAAAGAAAAAATGATTAGGTCATATCTCCAAAAAAAAAGAAAACCACAGCAAGGAGATAGCTCCAACATAGTCTTACCTCCTGAACATCGTCAGCATTTTTACCCCTCTCGGTAATAAGCAACCTACGAGACCTAACGGCGGCTCTTTTCACAGAAAAGGTCGTTCTGTCGTCAGAAGACTCACGTCTGACTCGTTTGTGTGAGGGACCAGGCACAGCGGGAGGCTGTCATTCCTTTACTACTTCCTCTTGTGTAGCAAGCGACGGATCCTCCGCCAGTTCGTCTGATGTGGCAAGCGGTTGATCCGCTACTTCTTTACCCCCAAAAGAAAAAGAGTCTTCGCTATCATGATCGTCATCCTCCTCAGCCGCCTCGGAAGGTTCTAATTCAGGGAGGGGAGTCTGGAGCGCTAGTTGCTTTCTAGCCTTAGCCCCCTTGGGCTTTTCCTCTAAACCGGTACCCACGATGAAACTGGTACTCGGATCTAAATTGACAGGAGGCTTGTTCGCCATAACATGATACAAGGCAGCCACGTACAAAATTTCCTTCGGCGCCTTAGTATTAGGGACCGAGAAGCTGGCCCGAGTATGATAAGCGTCATAATAATTCTACGCCCTGAGACCATCAAAAATGCTACCTTCAAAGCCAAGCAAGGGCTGGGACAGTCAAGGAATAACTGGCTATAGCCAAATTGGCAGGAAAACCTACTAGGCAGGTAAGGCTCCAAGTACACGTTATCGCGGTTACGATAAACCAGATGCGCGAGGCGAATGTTGCGCAACCAGGCGAGCATCTTCGAAGACAGAAAGTAAGGAGGTCCGATACCATCAAGGTGTACATCCCTCACTTCCTCATCAGAAAAATGAGGAACAGACCCGAAAAAGCCACACCCATCCACCCTCACCAGCGCCCCCCGACAAGCTGGCATAGTACTGTATTCCCAAGGTTGGTGATGGCATTGGAAAAGAAAAGCGTCTTCGTCTGTAGCATCTTCCGCTGTTCCATATCCCATCAAAGACTTGTAGTACATCAACAACTACCACATCAAATAGTGGAAAGGTAGCTCTATGCACTCAAAGTCCAGCGTCTTCTTGCGGGCAATAACCTTGGACGAGAATGTTCGAAGACCATGGTGTATGCTACACACCATAGCCGAGAGAAGAGCCAGTCTAACTCCAAATACCAGCTTAACGGCAGGGAGAATAAAGTTGCGGCTGATCCTCTCAATAGAACCTACCCCTCCCCCCCTCCCCCGAGACTACGCAGTTCCGTAGCCATATTATCAAAAATCCAGCCAGGAGCGCTTTCTCAGACATCTGCCTGGTACCGTAGTAAAAATAGCTAAGAGAGTCAGCTTGACTCCCGAATATATCGCTATTAGACCGCGACTTCTTGACGCTCAACATCAGGTCTTTTATCTCTCCCTGGGTTTGAAGGGTTCGAGGAATAACCTCGCCAGAAGGGCCAAATTTAAAAAGATAATTGACCCAGGATGTGGTGTGGGGAGCGTTCCCTTCTGAGCTATCCTCCTTTTTTATAGCCATCTGGTGACAAGAACTATGTGTCACCCTCATTTCCAGTATTTCCCGTATTTTTCTGTATTTTGTATTTTACTCGTATCTGGATTTTTTGGCATATATTTTTATTTTTTTCAGCCTGTAGAATTTCGGTATTTTTCGTATTTGGGTTTTGGCTTGGCTTGGTTTTATTGGGTTGGTTCGGTTTGGTTTATGTATTGGAGCACCTTAGCTTATGCTACCCCTCATCCCCACCGCAACTCCCCCTCTTTATATCCCCACCTACCACTCTCTCTCTTTATTACCACCACCATTAATTTCTTTCTTTTTCTTCTTCTCCTTCCTCTACACAACTCTCCCAACCCTAGGCAAGTGCATCTTGCCACTACATGAGAACCCTCTTTTCCTTGTCCATTTGATAGATTAGGATATGGTGATCAACATTAGAACTTAGGTTTTTGTGATTTGGAGCCTCCATTGTTGTAGATCTAAGTTATATCTATTTTCGGATTTTGTATGGTTTGAGCTACTTAAGTTGGATTTTATGGGTTTTTGATGTTTCCATGTGGAAGAGCATTCAATTCCACCCTGGTTAGAACTTTGGAAATCTGGATTTGGAGTTCGGATAGCCAAGTTATGAGGTTTTGAAGTTTTGGAGCCATTGGAGCTTCTTCTCAGCCATGGAAAAGAAGACCCAGACCCTGCGTGCATGTTTTTATGTGTACGCAGCTCTCTGCTTGCGTGCTTTTGCACGTATGCTGCTTTCCTTGAGCGTGCGTGACTTTTCACGCAGCTGCTCCCTTGAGCGTGCGTGACTTTTCATGCAGCTGCTTCCTTGAGCGTGCGTGACTTTTCACGCAGCTGCTCCCTTGAGTGTGCGTGACTTTTCACGCAGCTGCTCCCTTGAGCGTGCGTGACTTTTCACGTAGCTGCTCCCTTAAGCGTGTCTGACTTTTTACGCAGCTGCTTCCTTGAGCGTGCGTGACTTTTCACGCAGCTGCTCCCTTAAGCGTGCGTGAATTTTCATGCAGCTGCTTCCTTGAGCGTGCGTGACTTTTCATGCAGCTGCTCCCTGTAGCGTGCGTGACTTTTACGTATGCTGCTTCCCTTGAGCGTGCATGACTTTCACGTACCCTGCTCTCTGTAGCGTGCGTGACTTTCACGTACACTGCTCCCTTCAACGTGCGTAACTTTTCACCTACGCTGCTCTCAGCGTGCGTGACTTTTTCGTATGCTGCCCCTTGATCCCTTTGCTTAATCCATTGGCTCTTGGAGTTTTGGTTTTATTTCTTTTAGCTTGGCTTTTCTATAGCCCTATATATTGATATTTTATTAGATATTTTACGCCCATTTTATATCCTTACGCCTTTTGTCATGAACTTGATTTTACTTAATATGTCTGGAATGACTATTGTACATGGCATGGTATGACAAGGAACTTGCATAACACAACAGTGATCCGTGGTGGTGCACTCCTGACATGACCAACCTGACATGATAGTGGCCCGTCGTGGCGCACTCCTAACAAGTACCCTGACATGATTTATCTTGATAACTTAACTTGACTTGCCTTGACACCGTAGGTGGTTCTTCGTGCTTGCTTGTTAGATCCACTTGTCCTGTCTTGCATCATGTCTAGGATGGGACTCCTGAGTACCACGGTCAGGAGCACCTACTAAAATGGATTAAGGTTAATAACTAGAATAACTCAGTAGTCATAAAGAGATGACACAGCTACAGGCAATCCCGTTACCTAGGCGCTCTTGGGATCTATAGCCTGCCGTCGAGTAGGGCACATTTCCAGCGTACCGTCGAGTGTTGCACCCTCTAAGTCACCTAAGGGTACATTTGTCTTCTGGGCGATGTACCCACCTGAATTCAACCCTAATCTTTCGTCCTGGGTAACCTGGATGGTCTGCAGGGCTTGTGGCTGTGGAACAATCTTATTGCATTTGTTAGTAATTAGGCCTGTGATAACCCTAGTTAGTTAAAGTAGTAAGCCGTAGTATCTGCTTAGCCGTGATTGATTGAATGAGGTATAACCAGTCTAGCCATGTCTTGATCCAGTACAAGATTGCTCCATGTCTTGATTCTTGCATTACTTATCTTGCCGATAAATGGTGGGAAACCAAGCTCTATTCAGATGAAGGGTTACAACCCCGGTCCTTGTTTGGTTTACGGGTTGTAACCTGGCTATCGGAATAGTTCCATGGTTATCTCGTCGTATATCATCCTAACATATTTTTCGTAATTTTAATTTTAATATTAAATTTTCTGTGCTGATTGCTGGCTTTTGTTCTTATTTCGTGGCCCCCTTGTGGCACTTGCTCTTTCTGGGGTTGACCCAGCTGGTTTTGTGTGGCCAGATTTCGGAGCAGCTCCCGAGGATCTACCAAGCTTCCAGCCCAATGGTGGCGACTAGAAGGAACCCGGGCTACGAGTGGGTTTTCTATTTTGTTTCGCTCACTCTATTATAAATTTATTCTTTTGAGGCGTTTAGCCGACGAGCATCTGTTAGCTCGATGCACTTTTACTTACTGTCTGCCTACGAACTGTAAACATGATTAACAAATCCTAGGGTTGATCATGTATGACTTAAACTCTTGCTAGTCCTAACATTTTGTACGACTAGCTTCATGATCAGCTGATATGTAATATTTGGGACGCCTTTTATTGTATATTTAATGATCATACATCTTGTAATTATATTATTTGCTTGAGATTGAGACAATAGGCTTGACCTTAAGAGACTGTTGGCTTGTAGTAAACCCTCATATCTAGACAGCCGTGACCATATAGTTGAGATGTATTCTATTTCAATATACGTAGCTGGCTATGTCTGCCCCCGCTCTCCAGTATTCTGGTTCTGGGGCATGACATGGTTTAAGTGGTGGCCCATGCAGGTCTTGTCAATCAAGAAATGTAAGGGTTTACCGAATAGATGTCTCAATCAGTATTCGCCCTTGATCACCGCCCATATTTTCAAATCCCTGAAATTCTTGCCCTGATTACATGCTTGTATCGTTGATCTGTCCTGGTCCTTCCTTATTGTTTTCCTGTGTCGTCTTCCTCAGCGGCACTGTACCTGACCCTGCCGATCAGCAAGGAAGAGCACCTCCCGTGGACCAGCAGCAACCCGGAGATCAAGCCCAGCATTCCGGGGTAGCCTCCAGAGTGATACCTACTGGAGGAGAGTCACCAGTTCGGCCCGTCCAGCCCGCAGAGCCAGATGATGGTACCTTAGTAGGCCTCATCAGAACCTTGATAGCTTTCCAGGATCGTCGAAGCGACGCCCTATACCAGACAGTTCAAGATGCTTTGACCCGAGGCGGACATCCAGGGAACCAGGCGGTGAACAGCTTCAAGCGATTGAACCCTCCTTTCTTCGACGGCAGCGAGGATACAATTGCCACGGATGCTTGGCTTCAGGATACCGAGGTGGTTCTGGAAGCAGCCAGGACACCTGAGAATGAAAAGGTGGCGGTGGTACGCCTGCAGTTGTTGGACTTGGCTCGCAATTGGTGGACAGCGCAAGCCATGGGACTAGTGTCACCCATTGCTTGGGCAGTATTTAGGGAGAGATTCCAGACGAAGTACTTTGATGCTGTGGCTCGGTACGATCTGCAGACCAGATTTACCAACTTGAAGCAAGGAGGCAGGACAGTCGACAGTTATGCAACCGAGTTTTCTAGGCTGAGTAGGTTTGCCCCCACCTTGGTGGCGACCGAGTTTGATAGGGCCCAGCGGTTCCAGCAGGTACTGTATTTGGAGATCTTATTGGCGGTTGAGCAGTTCGAGCACCAGACGTTCGATACAGTCTTGAGGGCAGCTAGGAGGCATGAGTATACCTCCCAGAGGATCGTAGATAGGACCGGAGGTAGGAAGCGGTCCCACAGTCAGATGCACCAATCATCAGCTCCAGCCCCGGCAGCTAGGGGATTGACCATTGGAACTCCGAGGCGGGCGGCCTCAGTAACGTCGGTTTAGCATTCGACCCCAACGTACCCGCAGCAGAAGCAGAAGCAGACTTCCGCGATGGGATGTTCTCATTGCGGGAAGCCAGGGCATGTGGTGGCAGATTGTCGCAGGGCACAGGGATTATGCCTGGCTTGTGGAGCAGCAGATCATAGGATAGGGGCTTGCCCGAATAGGGGTGGTTCATCAGCATCCAACCCTTCTAACTCTTCGGTGAGAGGACCGACCCCAGCACCAGTTCAGCAGCAGCAGTATCAGTCTTCGAGGCCCTTGCCGCCTCAGTCTCAGTCATTCCAGCAACAGCACCCCCAGCAGTATGTACAAGCCCAAGCTCAGACCCAGAATAGGCAGAGAGGTTTCCAGCAGAGGGGACCCGCAGCTAGAGGTCAGGCCATAATGATAGCTATAGAAGAAGAAGTTGCACCAGGTGAGGTTGTGGCAGGTACTATTCTCGTCAACTCCTCTCCAGCGTCTGTATTATTTGATTCTAGTGTATCGCATTCATTCATGTCTGCACGATTCGCGACACGGATAGGATTGGAGCCTGAGTCATTATCAGTGAGGCTCAATATACTTACTGGTAATGGTCTTGTGGGAGTAGATCGAGTGTTTTTCTCGTGTCGGATCGTAGTTAGCGGTAGGGAGTTCCCCGCTAGATTCATAGAGTTTCCTATGGCAGACTATGATATAGTCCTAGGCATGGATTGGTTGAGGAATCAGTATGCTAGGATAGACTGCCATATTGGCAGAGTTGTCTTTAGTATCCCCGACGAGCCAGAGTTTTCGTTTTCCAGAGGCGCAGTAGAGCCATCTTCCCCAGCATTGCGGATGGCAGTAGCAGCAGTACAGTTACCCCGGATAGTTGAAGAGTTTCCAGATGTCTTTCCAGAGGAGCTTCCAGGGATGCCGCCAGAGCGGAAGATTGAGTTCACTATAGACTTGATCCCCGGAACAGCACCAGTATCAGAGAGAGTTTACAGAATGGCGCCTTCAGAGTTGGAGATTTTGTATAAGATGATTGAAGAATTGAGGACCAAGGGATTCATCCGTACAAGTGGATCGCCTTGGGAAGCCCCGATGCTTCTTGTGAAAGAGAAGGATGGTACGTCCTGGCTATGTGTTGATTATCGTACCTTGAATTTGGTGACAATCAAGAACAGATACCCTCTTCCGAGGATAGATGACTTATTTGATCAGCTCAGAGGGGCTTCAGTGTTCTCGAAGATTGACTTGCGGTCAGGATACCACCAGATCAGAGTCAGAGAGCAGGACATCCCGAAGACAGTATTCAGATCGAGGTATGGACATTGGGAGTTTCTGGTTATGCCCTTTGGAGCGACCAATGCGCCGGCCGTATTCATGGACCTCATGAATCGCATTTTCATGCCTTACTTGGATCAATTTGTGATCGTATTCCTAGATGATATCCTGGTCTACAGTAAGAGTGAAGCAGAGCATGAGCGGCATCTCAGAGTCATCCTTCAGACGCTTAGGGAACATCAGTTATATGCCAAGTTCAGTAAATGCGAGTTCTGGCTCGATCGTATATCATACTTGGGTCACATCATTACCCGAGGAGGAGTGGAAGTGGATCCCCAGAAGATTGTGGCTATCGAGTCATGGCCGGTACCCAGCTCAGTGGCAGAGGTTCGCAGCTTCCTTGGATTGGCCGGCTACTACCGGCGGTTCGTTTCAGATTTCGCCAGGATTTCAACGCCGATGACCCAGTTGACCCGTAAGGATGTGCCGTTTGTTTGGACAGCAGAGTGTCAGGAATCATTTGAGAAGTTGAAGCGAAGTTTGATAACGGCTCCCATTCTCACCCTTCCAGATGGGACCGGGAGGATTCACAGTTTATTGCGACGCTTCAGGCAGAGGATTGGGGTGTGTCTTGATGCAGCATGGGAAGGTAATATCTTATGCGTCATGCCAACTTCGTAATCATGAGAAGAATTACCCGACCCACGACTTGGAATTGGCGGCGGTAGTGTTTGCTTTAAAATTGTGGAGACACTACTTGTACGGAGATAGAGTGGAGATCTTTACTGATCATAAGAGCCTGAAGTATGTTTTCACCAGAAGGACCTTAATATGCGGCAGAGAAGATAGCTCGAGCTATTGGTGGATTATGATGTGGATTTGCAGTATCATCCCGGAAAGGCCAACGTTGTAGCAGATGCATTGAGCAGGAGAGCCGGAGTTTATTTCCTGACGGCGCAACCAGAATTATTGGCAGATCTTCAGAAGATGGGAATTGAAGTGGTTCTTCCTACCAGTGTGGCATTGATGGCCAGTCTACAGGTTCAGTCCAGCATAGTTGAGAGGATCCGGATGGCACAGTCAGCAGATTCCAAGCTTCAGCAACTCAGAGCAGAGTGTGAAGCAGGAAGAAGGCCAGAGTTATGTATCCATGAAGACGGTACCCTTCGGTACGGCACTCGTCTTTGTGTACCTAGTGGAGATATCAGACAGGAAGTCATGGCAGAAGCCCACAGTTCACAGTATTCTATTCATCCGGTGGTACGAAGATGTACCGTGATTTCGTCAGCATTTTTGATGGAATGGCAAGAAGAAGGAGATAGCCCGGTTTGTCTCTCGGTGTTTGGTTTGCCACAGGTTAAAGTGAACATCAGAGCCCGCTGGACTTCTTCAACCTTACCGATTCCAGAATGGAAATGGGAGCATATAACCATGGATTTCGTGACCGGATTGCCCAGATCTCCGGCCGCAGAGATGCAATTTGGTAATTGTGGACAGGCTTACCAAGGTGGCACACTTTCTCTCATTCAGAGTTGGATAGTCGACGGCGCAGTTAGCAGAGATGTATCTCAGGCAGATCATCAGGCTTCACGGTTGTGCCAGTCAGCATCACCTCGGACAGGGATTCAAGATTCATATCGCACTTTTGGCGCAGCTTGCAGGAGAGTTTGGGGACTCGTCTTCAATTCAGCTCAGCTTATCACCCGCAGACGGATGGTCAATCAGAGCGCACAATCCAGACCCTTGAAGATATGTTGAGATCCTGTACCCTTGACTTCGGTGGTTCATGGAGAATCATTGCACCTGGTAGAATTCTCGTACAACAACAGTTATCAGGCAGTATCCAGATGGCACCCTTCGAGGCTCTTTATGGCATGAAGTGCAGATCCCGCTAGTGGGACGATGTCGGAGAGAGGCAGATGCTCGGGACCCGAATTGATTTCCAGACGGTTTGAAGTGGTCAGGAAGGTCAGAGATCACCTCCGAGTTGCCCAGGACCGCCAGCGCCATTGGGCCGATGCTCATCGGCGTCCCTTAGAATTGTTGCGGCGACCATGTATTCCTTAGGATCTCGTCTAACCGCGGCGTCATTCGCTTCGGCGTCGGGGAAAGCTTAGTCCTAGGTATATAGGGCCGTCGATATTCTAGAGCGAGTAGATGTATCCTATCGTCTCGCTCTTTCGCCGTCGCTAAGTGAGGTGGCATGATGTATTCCATGTGTTCCAATTATGACGGTATATTCCGGACCCGAGCCATATCCTAGACCATTCGGAATTGGGTGGTACCACCTTTCGTATGAGGAGAGGCCCGTGTCTATTTTGGACTGGAGGGAAAAGATACTCAAGAATAAGACTATTAAATTAGTCCGTGTTGCTTGGGGTCATCACTCTCTGGTGAGTCAACGTGGAAGCGTGAGGACGACATCCGATCGCGATATCCCTACCTGTTTGACTAGTGAGGTATAATGTCTTTCTTATGCCTTACGTTTTCCCTTCCTTGCTTGCTTGTATTATGTATGATTGAACTGCTAGTGTAACTTGCCTGTGTTAGTGTAGCTTGTCGTGACAATCTCTAGCTCCTTGATTAAATTCCGAGGACGAAATTCTTTTAAGGTGGGTAGAGTTGTCACCCTCTTTTCCCGTATTTCCCGTATTTTTTGTATTTCATATTTTACTCGTATCTGGATTTTTTGGCATGTTTTTTATTTTTTCAGCCTGTGGAATTTCGGTTATTTCTCGTTTGGGTTTGGGTTTTTTGGCTCGGTTTTATTGGGTTGGTTCGGTTTGGTTTATGTATTGGAGCACCTTAGCTTATGCTACCCCTCATACCCACCGCAACTTCCCCTCTTTATAATCCCACACCTACCACTCTCTCTCTCTTCTTACCACCACCTTAATTCCTTCTTCTTCTCTTCTCCTTCCTCTACACAACTCTCCCAACCCTAGGCAAGTGCATCTTGCCACTACATGAGAAACCCTCTTTCCTTGTCCATTTGTAGATTGGGACATGGTGATCAATTAGAACTTGGGTTTGTGATTTGGAGCCTCCATTGTTGTAG
>JANAVB010016195.1:12222352-12302352 GCA_029216955.1 Iris pallida
ACATATCAAAGAGCCATGAGCATCATCTTCAGAGACCACTTACGCAAGACAGTGGAGTGCTACGTTGACGATATAGCCGTTAAGAGCCGCTGCAAAGGAGACCATCTCGGATCTAAGGACGGTATTCGACCTAATACGAGCACATAATTGAAAAAGAACCCTACGAAGTCCTTTCTGGGCGTATCCAGCGGAAAGTTCTTAGGCTTCATCATCACTGCAAAGGGTATTCATCTAGACCCTAAGAAGACAAAAGCAATCATGGAGATGGTCCCCCGAGAAATCTCCGTAAACTCAGAGGCCTCCAAGGGAGGCTAGCCTACATCAGGAGGTTCATTTCCAACCTCTCCGGGCGATGCCGACCGTTCACGCACCTCATGAAGAAAGTCTCATTCGTATGGGACGAGGAATGTCAGCGTGCTTTCGACAGCATCAAAGAATATTTATTAAATCCCCCAGTTTTGGCCCCGGTTCCTGGAAAACCATTCCTGCTCTATGTACGAGCAATGAACACTCCTTGGGGCCCTGCTGGCACAGAACAACGACGCAGGCCATGAACATGCCATATATTACCTCAGTCGAATGATGATTGGACCAGAGCACCGATACACCGCTGTGGAGAAGGAATGCCTCGCCCTGGTGTTCGCCATTCAGAAAATGCGGCACTATGTCACCGGACAAACGATACATGTGATCTCACGAGTCAACCCTCTCAGAGTCCTCATGACTAAACCAGGGGCACTCAGCTCTCGACTCGCTACATGGGCAATATTGCTGTCCCCTTATCATATGATCTTTGTCCCACAAAAGGCAGTCAAAGGTCAAGCCCTGACGGACTTTTTAGCAGCCCACCTAGGCTCGAAGTCCTCCAGAATATATGAAGAGATCCCAGATGAGGTCGCCGACTCGCATGCAACCTCTCACGAGGCTATATGGCGAATGTTCTTTGACGGTACTTCAAGGACCGGACCTAAAGGCAATATAGTCGTCGGAGTCGGGGTAGTGCTGATCTTTCCTTCCGGATTGGTGATTAACCGTGCTTATTTCCTCACCGAGCCCTGCTCTAACAATGTGGCCGAGTACAATGCTCTGGTCATTGCCTCCAACTTGCAAGAGAGCTGGGGGTAGAATACCTTGAAGCATACGACGATTTCCAACTAATCGTCAATCAGATCCGGGGCTCATACGAAGTCCGCCACGAAGACATGACCCCTTATCACCAAATAGCGATCGATATCATCTCATCATTCGAGGGGTTCTTCATCGAGCACGTCCCCGACTCCGAAATATTGAAGCCGATGCCCTAGCTGGTCTTGCCGCTTCCCTAGCAGTCCCAAATTATCGCCAATCAGTGGATGTGATAGGCCACGAACTGATCTGTTCCAAGAACAATGTACAATTCGTGGTGAGTTTTCCGCCCAGACGATCGATGAGGCCCCAGATTAGACAACTATTCATCGACTTCGTCGTCTACGACATCCTGTCCGAGAACCCAAAGAAAGCCACTTCCATCAGACGGCGTTCTCTCAGATTCTTCTACGATACAGAGACAAAAATGCTGTATCGCTACTCCTACGACGGATTACTGCTTCCGTGTCTGTCAAATGCAGAAGCCAAAGAAGCCGTACGAGAAGCTCACGACAGCGTCTGCGGGGCCCACCAGCCCGGCCCAAAATTACAAGATCGCCTTCGACGAATGGGCTACTATTGGCCCACGATGGTGGCAAATGCGATAGATTATGCCAAAAAATACAAAGCCTGCCAAGTCCATGCGGACTTCATTCACCAACCATCCGAGTTTCTATATCCGATAGTGGTGTCCTGGCCATTCGAAGCATGGGGAATGGATATCATTGGTCCAATCACCCCACCTTCCTCCCGAGGACATCGCTTCATACTTACGATCACTGATTACTTCTCCAAATGGGCGAAAGCTGTCCCACTCGCAGAAGTTAAGACTTCAAACGTGATCAGCTTCCTTAAGCATCATGTCATCTACCGCTTTGGACTGCCCCGAAGGATCATCCATGATAATGGTCCGCAGTTTGCAAGCCACATATTCTATCGGTTTTGCGATAAGCACCGTATTCAGAATATCGCTTCGACACCGTACAACCCGGCAGCAAACGGGTTAGCAGAGGCATTCAACAAAACAATCATCAAACTCCTCAAGAAGTTTGTCTCCTCCAACAAATGCGACTGGAATGAAAAGCTCGACGAATGCTTACGGGCTTATCGCACCACAGTTCGAACAGCCACCGGGAATATGCCATTCTCCTAGTGTACGGAGTAAGGCAGTTCTTCCATTAGAGACTCAAATACCCTCACTCCGCGTCGCCTTCACTTATCAATTGACGACGGATGACAACTACCGACGTCACTACAAGAGTTGGAGGCCTTAGATGAAAAGTGCCTCCTAGCTCAGTAAAGGATCGAGCTATACCAAGCACGCATCTCAGGAGCCTTCAACAAGAAGGTCAAAATCAGAACATTCCAAGTGGGAGATCTTGTTCTGGCTATTCGGAGGCCAATGGTCATGACTCACAAGACCGCCGGCAAGTTCCAGCCAAAATGGGAAGGTCCATTTATCATAGAGGCCGTGTTCTCCAACGGTGCTTACCGCCTCGCTAAGCAAAACGGAGACTTGCTCATGTTGCCCGTCAACGGCAAGTTCCTGAAGAAATTATGTCTAAACAACATCCCAGATTATTGAGTCACATGCCCGCTGGTACCTCTGAACTCACCATCGTAACATTTCAGATTTTCAAGTCATGTACCGCTGGTACTACTGAACTCACCCTCATAGTTTTCCAGATTATCGAGTCATGTACCCGCTGGTACCACTGAACTCACCCTCATAGTTTTCCAATTTTTGAGTCATATACCCGCTGGTACCACTGAACTCACCCTCATAGTTTTCCAGATTATCGAGTCATGTACCCGCTGGTACCACTGAACTCACCCTCATAGTTTCCTAGATTTTTGAAGTCATGTACCCGTCGGTACCGCCGAATTACGTTCACCATTCTCCAGATTCTCGAGTCATGTACTCGCTGGTACCTCTGAACTCACATCTCGGTCACTCTTCCAGGTAGCAAGTCATGTATGATCATACCTCTGAACTTTCTTCTTGAAGGAGATCCTCCCTCATGATCTAATACCCGCACTCTCAGTACACAAAATGGGTAATCGATCCATAAATTTCCAAAATGGCCATGTCCTCATTACCTCTGAGTCGTTCCACTTCCGCCAAAAACAAATCATCCCTCACATAGAACTTCCATGTCCTTATTACCTCTGAGTCGTTCTATGTGCCCTCCTTCATTGAGCCCACTCCTGTCATGTCCTCATTACCTCTGAATGGGAAGGCTCCGTCGAAGAAACCTTCATACTTGCCATGTTCTCATTACCTCTGAGTAAGTATGATGATCCCCTTTTGACCTATTATCTGTACCCACAACCGGAGTACGTCAAGGGTAATAGGTCCACAAATGTCCTCCGTTGACCACAAATGTCCTCTGTTGACAACAAATGTCCTCTGTTGACTATCAATATCCTCCGTCGAGTTCACTCCTGCCATGTTCTCATTACCTCTGAGTAGGAAGCTTTAAAAAACCTTCCTACTTGCCATGTCCTCGTAACCTCTGAGCAAGTATGTCGGTTCCCCTTCATCCTATTATCCGTATCCTAAACCAGGGTACGCCAAGGATAATAGGCCCACAAATAACCTCAGCTAAATTTCTCGGCAAACCTATCACCTCATCAGCCCCAGGAGCCCAGCTGCTCTACGGCATTCCTTTTCTCAATACCAAGAGCACCCATGACCACTTTGCTATGGCTGCTTCAGGTACCCTGACCAAAACTTGTTACCTCTACCTAAAACTAAGGTACGCCATGGGTAACAGGTCCACAAATATATCCCCTATACGGGGGAAAATATTACCACAATATCACAGGTGCAGCAGGCAATACAAATGAAGGGTAGAATTGAAAGTACTCTTTATTTGAAGGAAGAAAAAGCATTACATATTTCGGGATCATGTCCCCTTCAGAAAGAGAGAAAACAGAAGCAAAACAAGAAGAAAAGGCCGACTACATTTCAGCATTACTCAATCTAGGAGGCGGTTTCTTACTGAGGTGGTCCCCCGTTCAATCCGTTGCCGAGCACGACCTCGGCCTCCTGGAGTAAATGCTCCTCATTGTCCAAGCCCAAGAGCGCCTGACAGTCATCTTCCAATTTCTTCAAGGCAGTCTCCAGGTCAGTCGAAGCTTGAGTAACCCTGTCAGCCTCCTGAACAATTAGTCCCCTGTCATTGCGGGTAGTCTCGAGTTCAGACTCCAAGAAAGTCAACTTCTTCTGAAGCGCAAGGATCTGCTCCCGCGTCTCAGTAATCTCACGAGAAACAGATTCCTCCCGAGCCGTGACATTTTCATTCGCGTAACTCAATTTATCATATCGGTCAGATAAGTCGCTGAGATCCTTCAGTATGGCCGGTCTGGTCCTATCCCAGCAGCTCTAGTCCTCTCTATAACAGCGATAAGAGAATCCTGCTCCTCGTTTATAACAGCAGATAGATCAGCCTGCCGCAATACTCGAAGCTCGGCCACCAGCTGATCAGCCTCCAACAATTTTGCCTCCAGAAGCGAAGCCACCCCTGCATCACCAGGAAGATCCCTAAGGATATTTACTTGATCTGGGCGCATTGTCGAGCCAAGGTGAAGGAGGTTCCCCTTACCACAGCAGCCTCGATTCCCCTACTCAAATGACGATGAAAACCGGCAACCACGTCCTGTAACGCGTCGTCCAGAACTTCAGCAGAGGATGGCGTCAGGGGAAGCATGGACGGCAATGTCGAAGAAGTAACGCTAGAGCTCGCCACCGGAGGAACGAAGTTCGAGTAGAACGATACATGAATAGCGGCCAACTCATCTTCCCGCCCGAAAAGCTTGGATACTCGGTAGGGCAGAAAGGTCGATTCTCGGAGCCACCGGAGCAGAGGATGACGCAAGGACCATCGTTCCCTGCCCCGACTGCCCCGATGACTGGCCCGCTAAACTCGAGCCCCCAGAAGGCCCATCAAGACAAGTCAGACGGTGAGAAGGTACACCCTTCTCCACCAATGCCCTTTCGGTTGGGGTGGTCCCAACAATGTCCGTCCTCGGCACCGGAGGGGTAGGACCTGTATGTCCAGAATAACAATCAGTCGACGTAACCCGAAGGACATGATGATAGAGCAGATAGGCTTCCTCACAGGTCAAGATTCGGCTAATCATACCAGGGGAGGGGCATGAAGGCTGCAACTCATCCACAACTGGCGTGGTCCCTCACCCGCGATCCCCGAGTTAAACCCAGTCACATCCTCTGTCCCCGTCACCTTGAAGGGGGACAGATTGATCTGCCTCATCTTGAAAAGGAATAGGCTCACGGGAGTCCCCGTCATCCTGGGTCACTGCCTCGACATCTTGAAGCTCTTCTTCTTCTCCTGACACCTAGAAGAGAAACGAAGACGATTAGAATTGAAGCTCAAAGGAAAGAAGGAAAGAAGGAAGAAGGAATCGAGAGCAGTTTTGTTACCTCTGACGCAGGGTTAACTTCTTCTCCACTTTCTCTTATGGCTAGCGGGCGGTGTCTAGTCGCAACCAGCTTCGGGATCGAGAAACACCGCCAACATGAGAAACTTGCCTGCTACATTTCGGAGTAGGACCAGGCACAACGAGGGACTGATCCCCCAACGTCTCATCTGACGAAACAGGCGGTTGACCCACCTCTGCATCGGCCACTGGAAGGATAGAGTCATCTTTATCATGTTCGTTGCCTTCGTCACCCTCAGCAGCAGAGTCCAAATCTGGTACTTCGGCTCTAGTCTTTCTTTTCTTGGCCCTTGAGAGCCTTTCTCCAGACCGGTACCAACAATAAAACTGGTACCTAGGTTAAAACCGACCGGGGGTTTGTTCGCCATGACATGATACAAAGCCGCCATATACAAGATCTCCACTGACTCCTTAATAGCAGGGACCGAGAAAATGGTACGAGTATAGAACGAATAATAATATTGCCAAGCTCTGATACCATCAAGAAGGCTACCTTCATAACCCAGACAAGAACTGGGGCTGTCCAGACAAAGTTGGCTGTATCCAAACTGCGGGCAAACCTGCTAGGCAGATAAGGCTCCAGAAAGACAGTATTGCGATTACGATACACCATATGTGCGGGACGAATGTTACGCAGCCATAGGAGCGTCTGGCCATCCAGAAGCTGAGGGGCACGATACCGTCAATATGTACAGCCTCTATGTCCCTGGCAGTAAAGCGAGGGACGAATACGAAAATATGATACTTATCTGCCCTCACCAATGCCATCTGGCAAGCCCGCATGGTTTCACATTCCCAAGGCTCATCACGATAGCGGAAGATAAATACGTCATCATCATCACACCATCTTCAGAGCCCGGCCTCATCAAAGACGGGTAATGTATCAGCAGCCACCCCATCAAATAGTGATAGGGCAACTCAGTTCGTTCAAAATCCTTGGTCACATCGCGAGCAATGACTTTGGATGTGAAGGTACGAAGGCCACGGTGTATGCTGCACACCATGGCCGGGAGGAGAGCTAGCCTGATTCATAAAACTAACTTTACAGCCGGAAGGATAAAGTTACGACTAATTCTCTCAATAGAACCGGCTTCTCCCGAGACTACACAATTTCGTAGCCAGATCATCAAAAATCCCGCCAGAAGCGCTTTCTCGGATAGCTCTTGAGTATCCTGGTAAAAGTAACCGAAAGTGTCAGTCTTGCTCCCTAATCTGTCACTGGTAGTGGCCACTCTCTTAGTCGACGACACCAAGTCCTTAACCGCTTCCCGAGATCGAGGGCGACGAGAGGTGACTCGACCTGAGGCATCTGCGGGAAGAGATAGTGCACCCAATCCTTGGTATAGGGATCATTTCCTTCCGAGTTACCAGCCTTTCGGGTTATTTGATGGCATGTTATAATGGCACAATATCTCCTGGTAAAGAGCCACGAAGCCAGGATACCGTCGTTCCAAATCCTCGAGTTCCTCATTAGTGGGAGTATACGCTTCAAACGCTTCGCCCCCCAAGGAAGCTTGGAGACCGCGTGCATCTCATGGAGCACGAGTCCCATCTCCCCTACAGGTGTGTAAAAGGTCCCCGTACGACAATTATACATTTCCAGCAGAGACATGAACAGCTTTTGTTTATGGATAAGCCATGACTGGTACCTCGGATAGCGTGGTAAAGGCCAATCTCGTACAAAAAGACCTCATACTTCTGCAAGATCCAAGTAGACAAATTGATCCACGAGGGAATAGGGTGTACCCTACCAGGGAACGTCAACCGACCAACGGGATAGGAGCCTTTCGAGCAAGCTAATTTATAAAAGTATCGGCAGTAGAGAATGTGAAGTTAGGGCCCGCCACATTCAGGAAAGAACCTGGGACCAACCCCGTCACAGAACAACTAGTATGCACTTTGCCGGCAGTCACGGACTTTAGATTGTTATTATAATGGATGTTCCCCACAAACATCCCACTTCTGGTAGGGGTTAAAGTCTCCCCCATCTTCTGATCCAACGGGAGCATATTGAACCAAGATAATGGGAAGTGTCGCTCCATCTGGGGGATACGGATCGCCATCCCGTTAGAAACACAACTCTAATCCTCCGACACCTCCAGAACATGATCGTTCTCTACGGTCAAGGCGTCTCCAAAAAAGAATACAGGCTTCAAATACTCCCCTTCAAATTTCCCGGAATTCATCATAGCATTAAGGAAATGGAAAGACTGATTCTTGATGGCATTCAATCTAGCCATAGGCTCATCGTTTGAAAACTGGTCCGTCATATGCTGAACAATATGGTCGTACCAATAGCCGAGAGCAGCTTGAGCGCTACCCACCAAGAGTTCTCCAGCGTTAACCGGCAGATTCACTGAAGAACAGACAGAGAAAAGTAAGTTAAACGGAGGGATAAAAAGAGCTGATTGGGTGCTTTCAAACCCCAGGCGGCTCAAGAAAACATCCATGTGGCCCCATGAAGCTCTCATAAGTCTTATGCGGCTCCAAAAAGCCTCATGCGGGTCAAGCCCAGAAGAACGCTTATGCGGCGCGTACAATAAAAGTCTATGCGGTTTAGCGTCACTTATGCGGCTTTGCCGACAAGGCGCGCATACAGACACGGTGGTTTTCTTATGCGGCTCGCAGCTCAGCCGTAGGGCGAAAATGCGATTTACAAAGGTTCGTGCATAAAGTATGCGACGTAGCCATGGCAGTTGGGGTTCTTTAACTCATACATTGGCCTTACCAGTAATGGGAGGGCGAACGTCAGGATGAACATCAGGTACGACGACCTGCGGAGTAGCAGCTGCAGCCGAGGCGGAAGTGGAGGCCGCCTTCTTGCCTTTGCTGCCACGGTCTTCTTAGGAGCCATTAATTATCGAAGAGAGGAAGGGCAATCGAGATAGGGAAGGTCTAAGGAAGAAGAAAGAAAATAAAGAAACCTTCTCTCTCTTCAAAACTCCTCCTATTTATAGGAAGACGGGAGAAGGAGGACACGTGGGCCAATGACCGACTCATGAAGAACGAAACCGACTCCTTGCGTTTCGTCTCCAAGATTCACCCATGGCGTCAAATCCGAAAGATTTAATGAGCTGACCCTTGGGATTCCCCCTACAAAGATGGCGCTGAAACGAATTTGAGGCAATTAAAGACCCGCACACGTGGCGAGAAGCTATGCGGCTGAACCACCTACGCGGCTGAACAACCTATGCGGCCAAGATCTCTATGCGGACAGGGTTTCATATGGCTAGAAGAACACAGCCATGCTTCTTATTCAAAGTATTTCAATTTTGCAAATTGAAAACTTTGAAGGGGGTCTTGTAGAAGCATGGAAAATACTAAAGAAAATGACTCATGTGGCCAAAGAACCCCATGCGGCTCAGAAAGCCCATGCGGCTCGGAGAGTCATGCGGCATAAGGGGCTATACGGTCCAAGACATCCCATACGGCTCAGAAAGACACGTGGCAGGACAGCCCTCCCCTCTGCCCTCTCGTATTAATTGCTTGACGACTGACAACTCTGAAAAGTGACAGCCCTGACACAGAAAGAAGTAATTATGACTCTGTCATAATTACGAATCTCTAGGAAAGAGAAAAGATCTCTGACACAAATCCCCCGAGAGCCATAAAAAATGCCACGTGGCCTTGCCACGTGGGCGTTCGTATGCGGCTCACTTCTCATGCGTTCAGAGTGAATCGTCCTATGCGGCTCAGGCCGAGAAAGCCTCATATCTCGAGTAAAGCACTTCTCATGCGGTTCAGAATGAATCCGTCATATGCGGCTCAGGCCGAGAAAGCCTCATGCGGCTCGAGCAAAGCACTTCTCATGTGGTTCAGAGTGAATCCGTTCTATGCGACTCAGGCCGAGAAAGCCTCATGCGGCTCGAGTAAAGAACTTCTTATGCGGTTCAGAATGAATCCGTCCTATGCGGCTCAGGCCAAAAGCCTCATACGGCTTGAGCAAAGACTTCTCATGCGGTTCAGAGTGAATCCGTCCTATGCGCTCAGGCCGAGGAAGCCTCATGCGGCTCAAGTAAAAACTTCTCATGCGGTTCAAGAGGATCATCTCCATGCGGCTCAGGTGGATGTATCCTATGCGGCTCACAATGATTACCTCCCTGTGGTTTAAAGGCTCAAGGGAGGGCCACCACCCAGACAGCCCTGACACGTGGCCTTAACCTTATGCGGCCCAAAGTCATATGCGGCTCACTCGTCATATGGTTCAGATTCCCCAGTGGCTCCTAGGACACGTGTCCTAAGCCGATTAATTTCTCAGAATTACTGCCATCAAAGATTGGGTTAAATCCTAATAATCTTGGACACGTGGCAGGAGAATAAATTTAATTTATTCGCAGACATCAGAAGATTATTATGAGGAAGATTTATTCCAATCAGCATTAATTGCTAATAGGATTTGGTGTAATCTACACTCGATGGCTCGGATTCGTCACAATCAAAACTGAACGGCCTGGATTGACCAATCTACGGGCCGCCGCCATCTCCAAGAGCTAATCATTGGCAACCCTAATAATCACATCCTACTATTATAAATAGCAAGGTGCCATTCCCTTGTAAAGGAGACAAGATCAGAGAGAAACACGCATATATAGAGAGACTCCCCAATAGTCGGAAAGAAAATACACAGAGAGAGAGAAGCCAGAAGAGCAACAGGAGGAGAGCAAGAAGAGCATTTCTTCACCAACGCCAACCATCTTTTCACAAGGAGTAAGGCAGGGCTGCCGTCGCCTTCCCGAGCCTCTACCGTCACCCCCCAGAATCTAAAATAAACAATTGTACTTAGACTGCTGTACCTAGGTTTTCGTCCCTAGGCTTTCTTTGTACAAGCGAGTTTGTATTGTGAGTCTAAGTTCAGTCCTCCCATAAAACTGTTCTGTACTTTTAATCAATGGCAAACAATATGGACATGATAGGTTAGATTACATACACTGGGGAATTTTTGTGGACTTTTCATCCTTTGTGCACCTAGAATTACGTACGAATGGTAAGTTTGAGACGACAGACACCATTAGAGGTATTGTGGACGTGCTGGTAGAAAGTCGTCAGGAATGAATATGTACTTAGAGGTAATGTAAACATGATAATATTGAATTGTAGCAAATGTATCTTATTCAGAGATTATACAAACATAGAAAGATAGAATTAGTGGTGATATAGGAAACAATTCAGAGGTAAAATGGACGTGATTGTTTTTTGTTGGGGAGATAGCAACGTAGAGGTTGCTAAGTGAGAATCTTACTAAGAGGTAATGTCGACATGGTAAACATATGTTTTGTTGTAGAGTTATCTTACGCATAGGTTATATGAACATAAAAAGATACAACTCTATGGGGATGTAGGAAACAATTCGAAGGTGATATGGGCGTTATTTGCTTTATACTGAGGAAATTAGCACACAAATGACCTAGAGCAGCTGGTATCCCAGGGCATGTTGGTTTTTTCTTTAAAGTTGTGAGATTAGTCTCACAGTATCGGTATTTGTATACACGGGACTTACTAATCTATTGAGTTTTATTGACTGTGATTATTTCTAGATTGTTCGAGACTGTTATAATACTTGTTGGCATTGTCATATGCCTATGTTAGGATCGACATGTAGAATGGTGAACCTAAAATTTTTCGAAGTAAGTAGATTTTCAATCTTTTGGATAATCCATCGAAAATCGGTAGAAATCCGAAGGACCATCCGAATGGCTCTTTTTAGATAGCAAAAAATTGCTGTGACATTTTGGATTATCCGACAAAAATTCGAGGAAATTTGCCGGATCATCCGACTGTCGGTTGGGATGGGATATTTTGATGAATAGTACAATTATATTTTGATGAATAGTAATGATACATTCTTTCGTCCAGTGATTTCCTGGTTTTGATACGTCTTATTATCCAATGGTTTCTTAGTTTTCTTTGATGTACGATCCAGATTAATCCTGATCGAGTCACGGACCGCGATCGGACGGTCACGATTAATTCCTCTTCTCTATTATACGAGTTTAATTTCTTTCAAAAAAATTTTACTCTCTCTCTCCACTCTTCTTCTCTTATCATTTCCACTCTGTACTCTTCGAAAGCTTGGTCTCGAGACCTCTGAGTGTGATTTCTGAACCTCTCTTGGTGGTAGAGTTGAAGAGTTAGGCTGGGAGTTATCTTAGGCAAGTATATCTTGCCGAACTACTGGATATTTATTATTTTGCAGCTGTTTTGATTTTTGTAGCCTTGATAGCTCATTATTTTATAAAACCTATTTTATTAAAATTGTTTCCCTCAATATTCTTGTCATTTTATTATCTTAAATTTTTTGTTTGAGCTAGGTTTTGTTTTCCTGTAATGTCCTGATCATTTTAGTTGGAAAACTCTTTATCGATAATGATACAAGAGTCTTTACCACTGGTCCATATTGGTATATGAGACTTACCTACAAATTGAGTATAATCGAATTAGACTTGGACGAGATTTGGGACCGGATTTGGCCCAAAATTTTGTTCTTACATTCACTAAGTCTTACCATGTTTTTGGATAATCTATCGAAAATCTATAAAAATTCGACGGACCTTCAGAATGACCCATTTTATTACAAATACTTGTTGTGACCGAACGTATAATACTTCGAAAATGCACGATAAATCTTTCGAATGGACTACAAAGTCTTATTATTTCATATTTTGTTTATTTTTTAGATTATCCTTGGTAGTATAATTATGTATATACCATGGCAGATTTTCTGCTTTATACTACTATGTTTGCTGATTTTCTTGTATATGTCTAGCCTACCTGATAGTGGCCTGCCATGACACAATCTTGATTTTGTACATGTCCAGCTTGATATAGTGGCTCGTCGTAGCGCACTCATGTCTTGATATTTATCTTGTCTTGTCTTGTAGTGGCTTGTTATAGTACACTCGCTTGCTTGTCTTGTTAAGTCCAGTCTTGCATATATCATGTCTAGGATAGATTTTGCAAAATGCCACACTTGGAATCCTAAATAAAAATGTTAGGAACTATACAACTAGCTTGATTACCTAAATGCATTCGGAGGGAAGAATTTTCCATTTGCTTACAAGACCTTTGTTCCGGACCCTTACAATGGACTTGTAGCTATCTGTCATGATGAGCACATTTCTAGTACATCGTCGAGTGGGACAATCTAGTATATCCAATATATTATACTTATATTAGCTGTCGTTATACGGAGCATACTATTGAGGATACATTTGTCTTCGGGCGAAGTATCCACTATTTGTTCTCTTTGTCTTTGGCCTAGATAAGTTGGGTAGTCTACAAGGCGTGTAGCCGAATTGGATTTCTCAATATAAATATTAGTAATTAGGATTGTTATAACCCTAGTTAGCTAATGTATCAAGCCGTACTCATTGCTTGGTCGTGATTGATAGATAGAGTCCTTTTCTATTTTTCTAGTCTTATCTTATTCTAGCTTGCTATTTCAGTATCTAGATTTTCGTACATGTTACTGTTCCTGCACATGCCCGATTTTACTACTTGTCTTACATGCTCGACTTTATTACATATATATGCTCAGTTTGACCCTTACATGTTCATGCTATTTTTCTTTACATGTTTCTAATTTTATTTTATATACACTATGGTACCATTTATACTATTCTTGTCTCATTTTACTGGTTTACTTTAGTGTTGTTATGAATTGTATACTGGTTTAAGTTCATAGTTTGGCTTCCTTTGTGGTATATGCTATTGGGGGTCGGACCCCACTAGTTTTGTTTGACCAGATTTAGTAGAGGATCTATCGGATCTTCCACTCGATGGTGACAACCCAGAGTACCAGGGTGCCTGAGTGGGTGTTCCTTCTCTTACCCACTCTTATCTATATAGTCTTCTGCAGTGTTTAGCCACCAAGCATATGTTTAGCTCGTGTTTTGGACTTGGCATTTTAGCCTACGGGCTTAGACATGGTTTGTATATTTTTTAGACTGTAGCTAGTGCTGATCGTGTATGACTTACACTCTTGCTAGTTCTATATTTTGTATTACCAGCTTCATGATCATCTATATATTATAGTTTTGGATGCTTTGCTATCTTATATGCTTGATGATCATACTCTTGTACTTTACTTACCTGTGATTGAGATATCTATAATTTGCTTGACCTAGGATTGACTATTGGCTTGTAGTAGTAACCCCTATATCTACAGCTTTGACATATTTTAGGGTACTATAGTACTTTGTATACGTAGCTGGCCTGGTCTATCCCTACTTGCCAGTATTTTGGTTCTGGGGCATGACAGAAGTGGATTTAGCTGGGGATAATGACAACTAGGTAGTTCAGAGGTAATATGGACGTAAACTATGATCTTTATCAGGAAGGGGTGATTATTTCAGATCCAGTTATGAATCATAACAAATATTTTGGGGCGATAGGCCCCCATTGCGTGTTCTACTGTTTCTAAGGAGGTGTAGGACATGCATCTTTTATTTTGCTCCGAAGGGATAGTATATGCTTAGGCTAGATATAGTATTTTTTTGAGTAAGTTGTCGTTGATCGACATCATTAGCAAGTCTCCATTAGGTTGTGCAAGCTGATAGATGCCATTAGAATACACCGATTCTACCATGAAGGGGCCTTCCCACTTGGGTGGGAATTTTCTTGTTTTTTATGAATCATGACCATTGGTTTCTTTACTGATAAGACGAGGTCGCCAATGCTCTTTCTGCACTTGCGAACATCATCCTCAAATTATTTGCATATAAATGGCTATACATGATTAATGTTAGATATCTCTGTATTTCCTGTGCAGTTCATGTTATTTACTGTATTTCATTTCGGCATGTATATTATGTATCTTGCTATATATCTCTGAGGACCTGGTGACCTCTCCAGGTTATTGTTGGTTTCCTTTCAGGTTATTGTTGAGGTCTGACATAGGCATATTGGGAGCTACATCTTCGAAATCTTTAGGTATCATTATTGGCTGCTTCTTATCTGTTCTTTCTTAGTTATTTCCTTTATTAGTTCATAGTATAGTTAGTGTTGTGGATGATATTATGGGATACATGGACACCTGTTCAATTTACACAGCTTATACTTATTTGAGTCGGACTAGCGTCTGGTTAAATACGTAATTGGAATGTGTACGTATCCTAGTCTTTTGTATTTTGGGACAGGGACGTGACAGATTGGTCCGATGATGTCCATGTCCCATGCTTCGAATGGCCAGGATACAACCATGGAATATAGGAACTCAAAGGGTTGATGGATGAAGTCTGCATGGATTTGAAATGCCCTACACTTCTTAGCATATTCGACTGCGTCTGCCACCATCGTAGGCTAACTGTAGACCATGCATCGGAGTCGATCCTGAAGCACAGGACTGGGCTGGTAAGCTCTGCAAGTACCAGCATACGCTTCATAGAGTACTTACTTCGCTTCTGTATCCGATAGGCATCGAAGGAGGAGTCTGTCATAAGAATGACGATACAACATTTTAATGGCAGTATCGCAATAGAATCAGAGTGAGCATCTTCTGACAAAAGTAGCTTTTTCGGATCATCGGAAAGGATCTCGTAGACTACGTAGCCTATGAAAGAAAATTGCCAATCCCTAATGTCAATATTGGTTTCTGTCTTTATGGAATAACTCAAACACATGCATAAGTTATTCTTGGGGCATACCGATTCTCGACCAACTACTGTGATCGAATATTGGGTCCGGATAGGAACTGCCAAGAAAACTACAAGGCCTGCAAGCATGCCAGCCTTAAGGTTCTGTAACCAGGACACGTATTCTGTAAAGAACCTGGTGAAGGTGGAGATATGTCGATAGTCGCTTTATTGTAGGGGATCAAGTCTTTGTGTCAGACTTTATACAGGTCTCACACCTGATTTACTATCAATTTGGAGTCGTCATATGCCTTTAAGTAGTCAACTCCCAATTTTTTGGCCAATTGGAGACCGACAATGAAAGCGTTGTATTCCGCCACATTTTTGCAGCACAACTCCATAAGGGAATATGTTCGGTAAATGACCAGGCCATCGGGGGACACGATAGCCACCGAGTAACGATTTTACCTTTAGGCCCTGTTCTCGAGGTGTCGTTGAAGAACATTCGCCAGATGGACTCCTCTACTGCTGTGTTGGATTCCAGCACTTCGTCTGGAATACCATCATAGAATTTGATGTTTTCGATATTGGATATGCTACTTGGAAGTCGACCAGTGCTTGTCCTTTGACTGCCTTCTATGGGACGAAAACCATGTCATATGGTGACAATAAGATTTCCCATGTAGCTAGGCGTCAGTTCAGTGCTCCGGGCTTAGTCATAAGCACTCTGAGGGGTTGACCTAAGAAATGACGTGGATTGTCTGCCCTGCTACATATGGCAGGTTTTCTGAATGACGAATACCAAAGCCAAGCATTCCTTTTCAATGGGATTGTACATGTGCTCGGCACCGATCATCATCCTACTAAGGTAGTAGAAGGCTTGTTCATGGTGTGCGACACTTTTTTAAGCTAGCAGAGCACCAAGGTAATGGTTCATTGCATGAACGTAGAGTAAGAAGGGTTTTCCTACGACTGGAGCCACTAAAACTAAAGGACTTATAAAGTATGCCTTGATGTTGTTGAATGCCTACTGGAATTCTTTGATCCAGACATAAGAGACTCCCTTCCTCATTAGTTTGGTAAAGGGTTGGCATCACCCAGGAGGATCTGCTATGAATCTCTTGATATATGTCAAGCATCCTTGCAGGCCACAAAGCTCTCTAAGATTCTTCGGTACGTTCATATCGTGGATTGCTTTTGTCTTTTAAGGGTATATATGGATGCCCATCGCGGTTACTATAAAACCCAAGAACTTGCCACTGGAGGCTCCCAGGAAAGACTTGGTAGGGTTCATCTTCAGCTGATGTGCCCGTATTAGATCGAACACGGTCTTTAGGTCCTGAAGATGGTCGTCAGGATTCCGGCTCTTAACAGTGATGTCATTAACATACCATTCCACTATTTTGCATAAGTGTTCACGAAATATGGTACTAATGGGCCGCTAGTACGTTGCACCCGTATTCTTCATACCAAAGGGCATTACCGTCTAACAATATATTCCCTTTGGTGCTTGAAACAATGTGTGCTTTTTGTCGTTTGGGAGCATCTTGATTTGGTTGTAGCCCAAAACCCATCCATAAAGGACATGTGTTCGAAGCCATACGTGTTGTCGATCATTACATTAGTGACCGGAAGGGGAAACTCATCTTTCAAACAAGCTGAATTTGAGAATCCCGAAAGTCTATACAGACCAAAATCTTCTCGTTCTTTTTAGTGACAAGAACAACATTGGCTACCCAATCTGGATATTGTTTCTCGTGAATGAAACCACTTGCTATCAGTTTAATCACTTCATTTTTGATGGCATACATGACATTGGGGCAGAATCGCCGTAACTACTGCTTTACTAGCTGAGCATTTGGCAAGATGTTGAGTTTCTATATTATAATTTGTTGGTCCAATCCATATATATCTTTATATCTCCAGGCAAAGATGTCGATATATTCCTTGATAAGCTGTACCAAATATTTATGGCCTTTGGCCAAGAGGCTCTTACTGATGAAGATGAGTTTAGGAGAGGTTTCATCTCCCAAATTGATTTGCGTTACCTCATCTTCAGTGGAAGGTTCTCATTTCTCGAAACACAACTCCCATTGAGATCCTAGGCATTGAGCCTAAGGTTCTAGCTCGAAGAATTCCAATATCTTGTCATCATCCTCCACTGGATGTACAGATGTCATATTGACAGACAACAATTTCCTAAAGACTTCATCGATGCTCGAAAGATTCAGATGAGTGCGAATGCATCTCAACTTCGACTTTGGAACATTTTGGGGTTATTGTGGGCGTTACATAGCCAGCCTACGTCGAGTACGATGGTAGTAATCCTGAGGCTTCCTTTTCTGTGTGGGAAGGCGTAAGTGTAGGCATCAACTTTTGCCATAATTTAGGCCTTGTCGATGTTCAAGTCGTAACACATCTTCTGGATAAGGTATTTAGCTTGAGAGGTATAGTGGTAGATTTGTATCTTACCACTATCCGGTTTTGGCTCAATTGGGAAGAGGTCTTGATGAAGCTCCACCTTATCAAAGATAATGGGCTTCTTCTCCTTTTTTCTAGTTAGAACCACAAATTTGGCATCTTGGGATGGAAAGATCAGTTTACCACATTAGCGGTTGTTACTTGTGTTTGTAACGAACCTAACGTATTATCTAAGGCATACATATCATTCTATTGTACAAGATTAGAATAATGCAAAAATAACCCTTTATTAATAATATATAGTATTATGTCACTTCAGATTACATCATCAAGTGATGGCACATGAGTATAAGCAGCTATATATTGATCAAGTTTTACGTCTGCGATGTCTGTAACTGCTGCTGGTGGAGGTTTAGGATTGAGCTTGCTATGAAGCTTCACAACCAGAGGTGTCGAGGTTCCAGCAGCCGGTAGGTCCTCTCTTGGTGGTTGCTTCGTCTTTCGTAGGCTGGCCACCGATGGCTCTTGAGCCCATCTTGGGAGTTTAACCACAAGTGGTTGTTAGGCCTTTCTGTGGAGCATGGCTACGAGAGGCTCTTGAGTCTTCCTCTAAAGCTTGACCACCAGGGGAGCCGACATATCGGGAGCACATCCTTTGAGGCGAACTCTCAAGGGTTCGTCGAAAGTTGTTTTTTGCCTACTTCTCATCATCGGCGTTCCCATTTTCTTCTTCGGGCCGGGCCGACTGGTAGAGGTATGCATCGGCATAGTAAACCTCGACCCCTCTAAAGGGATCGACATCAGCAAACTCTATCATGACCCTACCGTTATTGTCGATATATTTCATGTATTGGTGGAGTGTGGACAATACTATCATATATTTATGTATCCATGGGCACCCAATAAGACGTTGTAGGATACATCAGAAACAATGACGTAATACGTCACTTCTGTTTATAGATTGCCTATCCAGCATTTTAGGAGAATCTTGCCCAAGGGGCTGCTTCTACGGACATTGAAGCCATTGATAGTTGTGTTGGAAGCAGACAAATGATGCATCGGTATACCCAGGGATTGGGGTAGACTCCGGGTGATGATGTTGAGAGGATCATGGATCGATGTGTATCTGATCCACCTTGATGGCACCAACCCTATATAGTACAAGGGTCTATTGTTCCTATTATTTTTTAGTAACATGTCTTGCTGAGAGAATATGATATTGGGATCGTTTCAACCATACTATTGCAGTGTCGGCATGATACAAGGTTCTCCCCAAACAGTTGTACATGGTTGCAAAAGGAATCAACATATTCTAATACCTCGCTCAAGGCTCCCGGGTCTTTTTGGAGAGAGGAAGAAATTCGAAGAGTGACAACCTCGTAGGAGTATTGGTAAGATGTGCCAATATGTCAAAGTTATAAGGTTTGATTAACCTCGATACAAAATCTTTCTTTAGGGATTTATCAAAGTGAGTCTCCTTTTGCCTCTGTTTATCTGTCCCATGAGGCTGAGACGGACCTTCTCTAGATAAAACTAGAGCAGTAGAAGAGGTAGCATAGACCCATCCTCCTCCGAAACTGGATCGCCTTCCCGCTGGTAAGTCTGACCTGACCTGGTCTTTCCTACCAAAGCTTTGTCGATTGAGGCCGAGACGACTAGACACCCACTTTTTTTCCGTAGGACTTGGCGGCGGGATGCGCCGTCGGATGAATCTAGTCTAGGGCGTGATCAAGGTGAACCCACATAACTTCGTTTGGCGACATTATGAGTGGAACCAACCCTGTAGCATTGTCACGAGCTGGTGGGAGGTTAACGACCTCTATCATCACCCGAGGGATCGGGTGAACTTCTATCGCTGGGATGTTATCAAACTGGAGGGACACCATATTCACAGTGACAATCTTTTCCTATAATCAAGAGTGAGGACCTTGGCATCAATCAGCAATTTTATTTGTTTCTTTAACACATAGCAGTCACGTGTTGGGTGATAGACATATCGGTGGTAATGACAATACTTAGGATTGCCTACCTTGTCCGCTTTGTCAGGACGCTTGAGAGGGGGAAGTTGAAGTTTGTCATCCTTCATCAACACATTGAAGAGCTCCAATACATCGTCATCATTGAAGGAGTAGTTTTCCTTTGGTTTTATCACCTCCGTCGGCTTTTTGTTCAATGAAGTTGAACCTTTGAATCTACTAACGGTCAAGGCATGCTTTCCTTTACCATCTCGGCCGTTGTTGGCATTGTTACTGTTAGAAAGGCAATTCCCCTATAATTAATACTAGGGAAATTTACCCCCAGCAAGGGGGCCTCTCTAGCGTTCCTTTCAGCATTATCGGCGCTTATGATGAACGTCGTCCAATTCGCATGCTGAGTGGAGTCAGTCCAATATTTAATGGCTGGCAGCATATTTTTGTGATAGACGTCCATCAGTACAAATTAAGGGGTGCCTGGTGATAACCTCATAGCTTCTTGCAATAGCGCTCAATGTAGTTGCGAACGGACTCCTTCTGTTTCTGGACGATATCCATGAGGGAGAACATCATCATGTCAATTCCTCCTTCATAAAATCGATAGTGGAAGAGGCATCAAATGTCGTCAAAAGACGAAATTTGGTTGTCCGGGAGACCATAAAACCACTCGCAAGCAACCCCCTTCAAAGCCCCGACAAACAAGTTAGTAAGCCGGTTATCGTCTCGAGGTAAGTGTCCATCATTGAGGCAAAGTAGTTTAGGTGCTAACCGAAAATGACTTCTTGTCAAATGGAGTTAACGGCTGTAGTTTTTACTTGGGGGATAAACCACATTGTTCTACTCCCTCGGATATGGTTGACGGATCCCAATCTTTCGGAGTGCTTCCCGGTTGTTTGGAGCATCAACACGGGCTCGCAGTTCCATAAGAGTATCATAAACATCCTCCGATGGTAGAGCAAATGATCGAAAAAGAGTGTAATTATCAACTGCAAGGGGAACATAAGGGGGAGCATTGGATTCCCCATCTGTTCCTGGATCCTGGCTTGTTGGCACTATGGCCCTTGGGGATTGTTGGGCCAAGCTAGCCCTGATTTCCATCCCTGTTTGAGACAAAGCCTTCATAGTGGCGCTCAAAGTCTGGAGTCCTACCTCGAGAGCATCGAGGCATTGTTAGTCGCTCGATACTTCTCAACTGTTGCCATTACCACCACCGGTCAAGAATACTGATATTATATAGCAAGAGGTAGATGGAGTGGTGGACCTTTCACTCTGCTTCCGATCCATGAGGCTCGTTATCTTGAGGGAAGATGGGCATGTTGACATCGTCCAAAAAACCTGAGGATGACAACCCCCAACCCCATACATGACATGGATCTATTGGGTACCCCAAGATTCCTCAGCGTCGGTTCCTTGAAAATACTCTCCTTGGAACGACGGGATGTTGTGGAGTGTTAGGGATTGTGTCACGCCCATGTTCCAAAATATACGAAAATCCAAGACATGAGCAAGCCAGCTGTACGGCTAGAATAAGTATTCTCAATTTAATGGACTTATCCTAATCGCAGTATACTATATCTTATAACTACAATACAACAGTCATAAGTAATCTAACATCTCCATATCAACAACACAAGAATCTCATCCACAGTATAACAACATCAACAAAAAAGAATATAACAAATGTTTCACTGAAATAAAATATGTCTAAAATCATCAAATACAAGATCTGTCTGAAATAATCAAGTTTGATGGAAATATATCCACTGAAACAAAGTATAATACAGGAATAGTAAAATTCTGAAATAAGAAAATAGTCAGGATATAGCTAGCAAGATAAAATGTCCATGATTCTAATCTGCTGTCAACCCCTGGATCAGGAAAACTTCTCGGGCACAACCTTTAAGTCCTCTACAAGATATCCGGGCTGGATGCCTGGTCCATAAACTATAGGATAAAGGTACTCATCTGGATCTGGAAAAAAACCAGGTCTTCAGGGGACATAACAAGATACAACAACTGGCCACAATATGAACAGTAAAAACAATATACATGAACATGAATATAATTGACAAGGTAGACTATCTATCTAAGTATATGCAGTTGAAGACTACTTTTTAATTGTAGAGGTAGATAAGAAGTGATATTAGTGTCAACTAATATCGCGAATATACTAGTATACTCTCATCCAAATTCATAGACTAGTCTGTAGATGATAATGAAATATCTACCAGTATAGCCTATACAAGGGCAAAAGTGAGGCTAATGAGGATAGGGTAATCCTGTATGTCTACTAATAGTCTTCCCTATCCAGGAGTAGTACAATATCATATCCATGACTCGTACAACTCATATCTCACATGCAAGTCCTCTAACTAACACAACTAGTCATATATGATCCGTCACACGAACCCCTTGTACCGGCCAAGTACATGGTGCATGCCAATACTAATGTAACTCGTTTTCCAATTGTCATGTCATGAGTCATGTCCAGTCATAGAAGTCATTAAAAAATAACTTCAACACGAGGAAGTCTACTAGCACACTAGGTCACACACAACCCCCCCACTATATGTCATCGATGGCATCATCGACAGCACCCAAGTCACACTTGGACGCTCTCATAACACATATAATCCTAACACGCTCTCCTAACACATATAATCCTAACACATAGAAAATAAAATAAGATCATAGTGGCACGGTATCTTGCTTGGAATAGCCGTGAGAATGTAGATTATCGGTCTGACTCCAATTTCTGCAATCATGGTCTCACGAACTCCTATAAATATAATAACCAAAATTATTACACATACCAAATTATATTACTAATATTTATATACAATTACAATCTAGTACAATTTCTATTCTAGCTACTAGTTAGGAATTAATTGAGTAGTCATAACAATTTTCTAAATTCATCATAATTCACATCAAAATATATACATTATATTCAGTTTTAATTCTGAATAAATAGCTAGTGAATTCAAGAAATAGGGATTATAATCCAAAATTGTAGAAAAAATAAGGTTGGTAAAGTTCCATGATCATCTAGCCATAATAGCATTAATTAAATGTCCAATTTGGAACTTTTCCTAATCATCAATAAATACAAAATAAATTCTGAAATAAACAGGAAGCAAATCATTATTTGTCAACTAATATTGATCATAGGCTAGGCAGCAATAATTTATATGCCATGCATGATCATAGGATTATTTGGAATCAAAAGATGAAGATTTTGATGATCCGAAACTACGATAACCTAGTTAGTATCTTGATGGTAAAAGTTATTTTAATTCGATCAAAACCTACATATACTAAACAATATCAATTCTGAACAAACTTTGAAAAATGTGTGCTCCAAATAATATAGAAAGAATTTCAGCATGAAATTTTATAGGAAGGTAGCAGACACACATAGGAATCCAATGCTTTTGGTTTCGCAAAGTTTTGATCTCTAGAAGTCAAGAAAATATTATTGCAAAACGGGGTACCTGCTGTGACTTTCGGTCAGGAGTTCAACCTTGACTCGTGGGCTATACGCGGCCTTGTAGAGGCTGTGCATGATAGTGGTCGACCTTGGAAAGGAGGAAGGGGGTCTTGGGTATATTGGGGCTGAGGTGTTTGGCCTTGGGGTGGTCAATAATGGGTCAGGACAGTAGCAAGAAAAAGAAGTAGCAGTAGTAGTTGGAGACAGCTGTAGGGGTTAGTTTAAGGTTTTGTGAGAGGGTATGGTCGGCTAATATAGGTGTTTTATATAGAGTTTATAAGGGGGGTCGGGTAGTGGCTGATATATGTAGCTTTTGGGTGAGTTTTGATGGGTTTTGGAGTCCAAACATTCAAAGGGTTCAATATATGATTCGAAAGTTTCTAAATATAGAAACTTAGATTTGTAGAGTTTCCCATTAGGTTTAAACCAATTAAATACTCAATAAATATGAAATAAATATCTAGGATGGCCCTTCTACATGTGGTGACCCTAATAAGTCCTCTACAACTTGTTAGACAAGTTTAGGTTCAAAAAAATTACCATAATTGGAAATAGGCTTTAAAAGTCTATTTAAGGGGTCTTATGTGCCATTTGAATTTAAATGGTACATGGGGCCTCGATTGAGTGGGACACCCTAGGCATGTGTGTAGTAGGCTCAAAAAATAGTGGAAATCAAATATTGGGTCGTTTACGTTGGATCGATGTTGAGTCCCGAATTTAAGTTGGAAGTTACGACAAGTTTTACGGTAGATAACTTCTTGGCCTAAATTGACCCCAATATTGTGCAAAGCAAATAGGATACAAGAAGAAATATTTGAGCTGGACATGATATACCAAATCGTAGATAAACTTGTATAGTTCAAAACTCATGAAGGAAGTTTCTAGAGTTTGGCATTTCTTGTGCTCCAAAAATCAAAGCTACGGAAGAGTATATTTTATGATCATAAATAAAAGTATATATGTGTGTGTGTGTGTGTATGTGTGTGTGTGTGTGTGTGTGTGTGTGTGTGTGTGTGTGTGTGTGTGTGTGTGAAAAATTCAGAGGTCTTACAACCTCTCCACCTTAGAAAATTTCGTCCTCGAAATTAAGCACACACTAGTATAAAAGCAATCCATAAGAACTAGTTAAAGAAATCATACCAAGTCCCATAAAGAGATGAGGAAAATGCTCCCTAATCGCATTCTCGTGCTCCCAAGTCGACTCCCCTGGTGCATGATGCCTCCATACACCACGAACTAAAGGAATGGTTTGGGACCGCAAGACTTTCTCTCGACGGTCCAAAATCTCCACGGGCTGCTCTTCGTAAGATAGGCTCGGCCCCACAGTAATCTTGGAATGGTCCAGAATATGACTAGGATCTGACACGTACCTCCTCAGTTGAGATACATGGAACACATCATGAATTCCTTCCAAGGTCTATAGCAACGCAAGTCTGTACGCGACTTCTCCAACTTTCTGTAGCACGTCGAATAGTTCGATATACCTCGGACTAAGCTTCCCTCTCCCTCCGAATCTAATGGTCCTTCTGGTAGAAAAAATCTTCAAAAATACATGATCTTCTGGCTGAAACTCCAATCGTCGTTGATGACTGTCTATCCAATGCTTCTGTCAATCTTGTGCTCCTCCCAAATGTCCTTGAATTTGCTTCACCTTCTCTACAGTACGAACCACTAACTTCAGTCTCAATATTTGTCGCTCACCAACATCACTCCAATACACTGGAGAACAAACTTCCTTCCCTACAAAGCTTCGAATGGCACCATTTTGATACTCGCCTGGTAGCTTTTATTATAAGAAAACTCTTCCAGATGAAGGTGATCCTCCCATGAATATCCAAAGTCGAGCATGCACACTCTTAGCATGTCCTCAAAGGTATGTATGGTATGCTCCGACTGTCCATCCGTCTGCGGATGATATGATGTTCTGAACTTCAACCTCATACCAAGACTCTCCTACATGCTCCTCCAAAAATATGAAGTAAATCGCAAGTCTCTGTTGGACATAATGCTAACCGGTATTCCGTGTAGCCGTATGATTTGTTTCTTGTACATCTCGGCTAACACCTCCATAGATTGGCCCACTTTGAATGGCAAGAAATGGGCTGCCTTCGTAAGTCGATCTACTATAACCCAAACTGTATCCCAGCCACTCGGTCTCCTCGAAAATCTCGTCACAAAATCCATCGTAATATGCTCTCGTTTCCACTCCGAAATGGATAATGGCTGGAGCAATCCTGCTGACCTCTAATATTCTGTTATAACTTGCTGCCACACCAAATACTTCGCTACAAATCGGGCTATCTCCCGCTTCATTCTATGCCACCAATAATGCTGCTTCAGATCCTTGTACATCTTCGTTCCTCTTGGATGAAAGAAATACGGCAAACTATGTGCCTCAGTCATCAACTCCTGCCGAATCTTCCATTAGAAACGTAGAGGTAATTCCCACACCTCATGGTCCCATCCTCATGAATACACAATCCGGTCTATTTACCGGCCTCGATCCTCTGTCGAAGTTTCTGAAATCTCGCATCCATCGATAGAGCGGCCTTGATCCTCTCGACCAATGATGACTGTACCTGAAGATTCGTTAATTGGCCATCTACTCCTGGCAGTATAAATTCTATTTCAAACTTTTATAGGTCCTCCAATAATTGTGGTTAGGTAGTCAAGAAAAATGCCATAGATCTCCGACTCAAAGCATCGGCGACTACATTTGCCTTCCCCGAATGGTAATACAAGTCAATCGCAAAATCCTTCATCAATTCCAACCATCTTCTCTGCCTCATATTCAATTCCTTCTGAGTGAAGATATACTTTAAACTCTTATGATTGATAAAGATCTCCACTCGCTTCCCATATACATAATGCTTCCGAAGCTTTAATGCAAAGATCACTGCGGCAAGCTCCAAGTTGTAAGTAGGATAATTCTTCTCCTGAGTCTTCAATTACCTGGAAGCATAAGCTACAACCTTCTTATGCTACATCAATACACATCCTAATCCTTTTCCAGAAGCGTCGTTATATATCATGAACCCTCCGGGTCCAGATGGAATACTCAAGATGGGTACAGTGGTCAGGCGCTTCTTCAACTCATTAAATATCGTCTGACACTCCTTAGTCCACACGAACACCTGCTCCTTGTGGTTCAATCGAGTCATCGGTTCCGCAATCCACACGAAGTTCTTTATAAACCTCCGGTAATACTCGACAAGCCCAAGAAAACTCCTTACCTCAGAGGCGTTGGTCGAAACAGGCCACATCTCTACTACAGATATCTAGGCTGGATCTACAAAAATGCCTTCTTCCGAGACAATGTGTCTAAGGAAAGAAACACGGTCAAAGAAGAACTCGCATTTCCTTAATTTAGCATACAGCTTCTCGCTCCTCAGTGTCTCCAAAATAATCCTCAAATGCTATTATTGCTCCTCTCGGCTCTTCGATTACACAAAATTTCATCAATAAAAACAACTACAAACTGATCCAAATATTGGTGGAACACTTTATTCATCAAATTCGTGAACACTGCTAGCATATTCGTCAGCCCGAAAGGCATCACCAACAACTCGTAACGACAATAACGAGTCCTGAATGCTGTCTTCGAAATGTCTTCTCTGTGCACCTTCACTTGGTAATATCCTAACCTCAAATCAATCTTCAAAAACACATTTTCTCCTGTTAGCTGGTCGAACAAATCATCAATCCGGGGCAGAAGGTACTTTTTCTTGATAGTTAATGCATTCAGTACCCGGTAGCCGATGCACATACGCACTGATAAATCCTTCTTAGGCACAAATAACACCAGAGCCCCCTATGGTGATGTACTCGGTCGAATGAAACCCTTGGTCTGTAACTCTTCTAGCTGAACCTTCATCTCATCCAACTCCTTCGCCAACCAGTACACATTAGAAGAAACCAGTACTGCTGCTGGAACTAACTCAATACTAAACTCCACTGGTCTGTTAGGTGGTAGACCTGGCCAGTCCTCTATGAATACATCCATGAACTCCTCAACACTAGGTGGCGGTGGTGCTACCTCGATAGACATGAAAGCTTCAACTCCTTGTCCTACTCCCTTCTCGATGGTCCCTCACATGAACTCAAACTCGGGACGGCCTGGCAGTCTGAAGATAACACTCCCTCTATGATAATCTAACACAGCATGATACTGGCTCAACCAGTCCATCTCCAATACTACATCGAAATTTGACATTGGAAATACCAAATATCGTGCACTCAACTCTCTCCCACAAACTACAACCGAACAAGTTCTACATGTACTAGTGGCCGGCATAATACCTTCCCCTGTACGAATCCTCTAAGTCTTAGGCAAGGGTGAGATAGCTACTCTATGTATTGCTACAAAACTACTAGATATTAAAGACAAAGTAGCCCTCGAATCAAATAGTACAGTAGAAGATATATATGCTACTAAGATAGTACTTACAATGGTCACGCCTTCGGGTTCCTCTATAATTGGTATTATCACATAAGCATGGACAACTCTCTGTCGTCCAGCCTGCTGTCTAGACCTTCCATACTGGACCTCTTGTAGTGGTAAATATGGTCATCTCAGTGGTCCTCCTGGTGTGGCAGTCGTTTGAGCAGGCGGTCTCGATCCTGGTGGTGCTGGTAGTGCCGGTAATGCTGGCCTCAGGGCTTTCTGTTGTTGGGGACACTCCGTAACACAATACTGCTCAGATCCATATCGTAAGCAATGCCCAAGTCTTCTCCAACAATCTTGTTGAATATGCCCTATCGTGCCACAGTGATGACAAGTCGGAAGCTCCTTCGCTGGATAGGGTATAGCTCTATGCTGATGAAATCCTCCTAGACGTCTGATGGGTCCTCCTGACTGTCCCTTGGTCAAAATAATCGCAGTAGTAGGGCACTTCGGAAGTACTGGGTCCTTGTTGATAGTCTCCTTGAGACTGGCTTCTGCTAACACCTCAGCATACGAAACTCTATACTGTGCAGTAGTATATCATTGAAGCTCATTCGTCAGCCTATGGTGAAATCTTCTCGCCTTTTCCAAGTCTCTCAGTATCAGGGCGATACCGAAACGAACTCAGCGCCATACTCGTCTACGGTCATATTCCTCTACTTGAGGTGGAAGAACTAATCGTAGAGAGCGTCTCGAACTGTAGCAGAGAAGTACTTTATATTAAAATAATCTAAGAACTGCTCCCAAGCCTGATCTCTGCCAATGTATCACTCGATCGACTTCCACCAGTGATGTGCATTTCCTTCGAGTTGGGTCCAAATGACCGTTATCCATAAATCCTCAAGTAGCTGCAAAGCATCAAAAAACTTCTAGGTGCTGATAATCATGCGGTGACCTCCTTTGGTGCTTCCTTACCCTCAAATGGCTTTGGGTTCATCTGTCGATATCCATAAATAGTGCCTACCATCGGAACGGGTGCTGTACTGGTGCAGGTACCAATATAGGGGATGGTGCTGCCAACCTCTCTACTACCATCATCAAGCTCCGCCTCATAGCCTCGGTCTACTGCATCTGCTGCTGCATCTATTGCTGCATCATAGTCTGGAATAATTGAAACATCTTGGCCTGGCCATTAGACTGGGACATCTATGGTATCTGTCCATAGGGCTACTACGGGTATGCTCTATGTGGCATCTGATTCAGGAATAGAGGTGGTGGTGGCAACGAATCTTTCTTATGTATAGAACCGTTGAGCACCTCTAGAGGGGGTGAATAGAGTGTATACATGCAGCAGAATAAATATCATAATTTAAAAAATTAGGTAATATGGCTAGTAAGAGGAGATCTATAATAGTAATGAATTGCAGTAAAAGTAAAGAGTTACGAAGATTCAAACTCAGTGACACAACGATATATACTGGTTTCTCTCATGAAGGACTAATCCAGTCTCGAGTACTCCTGTTCGATGTTAATCCACTATGGCACAAGCTTTAATTGAGTGCTTACAACTCTTACAATACCGTACTTGGAGACAAGTGCACAAACAATTTCAATAACACCGTGCTTGGCGATAAGTGCACGACCGACTCCAGAAGACGATTAAAAACTGGAACTATAGATTGAACTGAACTGATACTGGCTTGGCTAAGAGTAGTATAAGCTAAATTTGAAAGTGTAGCTCGTAGAAAACACTTAAAGAATAGAGAAGAGAATGAGATTGGATGATTTAGAAATATGAAAGTTTATCTCTATTTATAGTATTTTTATGAATCGAATTCCGGCAGAGTTCGGATACAAAAATCTCGTATTCAAATGTCACATACAAATATTCAGGAATTTCAAAAATAAATTGAAACTACCTTGATCGAACTTGGGCCGAGCTCTGCCAGGGTTAGAACAGAACTGTTTGGGCCAATTTGATGGGTTTTGGGCTTATTTTTGTTTGTGGACTTTGGATAAAAATTTGCTGATAGGAAGGCTATATTTTGTGGACTGTAAATAGCTAAGCCAGTACCGATCCAACCAATCATATATTTTCTAGACTCAAATAAAATAAAAATACAAAAGAAATATGTAAAATTCTTTATCTTGATTCCATCATTTTTGGTTCTTTTAATGACGACGAGACGTTTGTAGCAGTAGGTGCAGACATTCTGACTTGAAACCTGTAGCTATATATATATATTTATGTATCAACCAAATTTGACGTTGATTATCAAAATCAGGTATTATCATGACCAGTGGGCCAACAATTTTCTCCATTTTGATAATTGACAAACTTTGAGTCTATACCAAAATATTATCTTGAAACTTTTAAAATATACCTGACTCGTCTGGAATCTTGAAAAAAAATTTAATTTTGGTATGCTCATCTTCCCCTTTATCATGTAATCAAAATATGGCTCCCTCGCAATTTATGAGCCAAACAACAACAAAGAAACAATAGAGTGAAACCAAATATTATAGGAAATAACAAGTCACATCACAATTCAAGTAGTATTAAACTAGAACATCAGCAGTAGCAGCAGTATATAAAAAACCTAAAAGCTCGCATAACATAAAATGTCATTACAACTGAAGCCAAAGTATAAAATGCATAAAAATAAAATATGCTTCTATAGATCATCATCATCAAACCGATCCACAAATACTGTCCAAAATACATCACATCAACTATCTGCACCACCACCAGCATCAGCAGGCGGAGCATCAACTGGCCGCTGGGTTGGATCAAAATAGGCAGTCATAGGGTCGAAGTAGACGAAGGTAGGATCCTCCTCAAGTCTCGGACCGTCAAAGGCAGGGTGACGGATGATAGTCGTCGGAGAAGTAGGATGATGAGCCATCGTCATCTGAATATTTAAAGTATATTTATTAATCATAACACATTATGGCTCTAAAAATTTAAAAATGCCGAGCTCGAGACATAAATAGTTAAAACGATCTTCGACTAGTAGTTTTGTGAACATATCTGCCAGTTAACGATCTGTATCAATAAATTCTGGACAAACATCCTCGTGTTGTTGGTGATCACATAAAAATTGTGACGTATTTCTATGTGCTTAGTGTGTGAGTGACATGTCGGGTTCTTAGTCAGATTAGTAGTGCTAGTGTTATCACAGAATATAGAAATCTTAGTGTAGTACAGATTATAGTCTTCTAAAGTTTACTTCATCCATAAAATTTGAGCACAACAACGTCATACGGCGATATACTTAGCCTCAGTTGTTGATAATGCTACAGAATTTTGTTTCTTGCTAAACCAGGAGACTAAAGCCTTACCTAAGAGATGACACGTACCACTAATACTTTTATGGTCTACTTTGCATCCAGTAAAATAAGCATCCGAGTAACCGATTAGGTCAAATGATATGGTTTTGGGATACCATAAGCTAATAGTAGAAGTTCCTTTAAGGTATTAAAATATACACTTAACGGCGCATAGGTGTGATTCCTTAGGGTTAGCATCATATTGTGCACAGATGCAAACACTAAACATAATATTAGGATGACTAGCAGTTAAGTACAGTAAACTACCAATCATACCTCGATATTTATGATGGTCAACTGGTTTGCCAATTTCATTAAGGTCAAATCGAGTTGATGTAGCCATTGGTGTGCCGATAGGCTTTACGTTGTCGAAGTCAAACTTACGTAGTAACTCCTTCATGTACTTGGTTTGATTGATGAAGGTTCTCTATGAGTGTTGTTTGATCTGAAGACCTAGGAAGTAGTTGAGCTCTTCCATCATACACATCTCAAACTCACTTTGCATACACTTAGCAAAACCTAGCAAGAGTTTTTCGTTAGTAGAACTAAATATTATGCTATCAATGTATATTTGCACAAGCAAAATACTATCATATGAAGTTTTTATAAACAAAGTTGTATCAACCCTTCCTTTTGAAAAACTATTTTCAAGCAGGAAAGAACTTAGGCATTCATACCAAGCACGCGGTGCTTGTTTGAGTCCATAAAGTGTCTTTCTTAACTTAAAAATGTGATCAGATTTTTGAAAATCCTTAAAACCAGGGGGTTGCTTCACAAAACCTCTTCTTTTATAAATCCATTAGAAATGCACTCTTAACATCCATTTGAAAAAGTTTGAAATTATGAAAACATGCGAATAGATTCTAGTCTAGCAACAAGAGCATAAATCTCGTCATAATCAATTCCTTCTTCTTGATTATAATCTTGTGCTACTAGACGTACTTTATTGCATAGAACATATCGATCCTTACTTGGTTTATTTTGGAACACCTATTTGGTTCCAATTATCGATTGACCAAAAGGTTTAGGAACAAGTTCCCAAACTTGGTTTCTCTTAAATTGATTAAGTTTCTCTTGCATAGCATCAATCCAAAATTCACCAAGAAAAACATTTGCTACTGATTTAGGTTCTACTTGAGAAATGAAAGCTACATTTGCTGCTATGTCTCTAGTAGAAGAATGTGTATATACTCCTTTGGATACATCACCTATAACAAGTGTCTCTGGATGGTGTGGCATGAATTTTATTTTCTTATGTAGACTCTCCAGATAGTTCTTATTATAGCAGTATCTTCAGGTGCCTTGGATTGGTTTCGTACATCTTCGTCATTATTGTCGCCAGATATCTGACTGTTAAGCTCATCAAAAAAATATATTAATAGATTCTTCAACAATTATAGATCTCTATTGAAAATCCTATATCCCTTACTCTTAGCAGCATACCCGATGAATATCCTTTCATCTGCCTTCGAGTCGAACTTACCTAAGTTATTCTTGGTGTTCAGGATAAAGCAGCAACATCCAAAAACTTTAAAATAAGAAATATTTGGAATCTTTTCAAACCATAATTCATCAGGGGGTTTTCGATATGGGTCGAATTAACACCCTAATAAAAACATGACATGCCGTACTTACATCTTTTGCCCAAAAATATTTTAAAAGATTATACTGGTTAAGCATGACTCTAGCCATATCGCTTAGAGTTCTATTTTTCCTCTCCACAACACCATTTTGTTGAGGAGTTCTAGGACAAAAAATTTATGGTCATATCCATTATCATCACAAAACTTTTGAAATCAGTATTTTTGAATTCGCTATCATGATTACTTCGGATTCGAGTAATCATGAAGCCTTTTTCGTTTTGTACATTTTTACAAAATATTTGAAATTCAGAATGGTATCTTTTTTATTAGATAGAAAGTAAACCCATGTAAATCGAGAAAAATCATCAACAATAACAAAAGCGTAGAGCTTACCGCCAAGACTAGCGACTCTACTAGGACCAAACAAATCTATATGAATCAATTGCAAGGGTCTAGAAGTACTTACAACATTGATGGATTTAATTGATGACCTTGTTGCATTATTCTTTTCATAATTTGAACAAACCATATCTCTCTTGAAGGAAATTTCTGGGAGTCCTTCTACCAACTTCTTAGTCGATAGCTTTGAGATAGTATTCATATTAGCATGTCCTAACCTCATGTTCCATAGCCAACTTTCATCTTGGTTGGCTACTAGGCACTTACCTGCACTGTTAGTAATTTCTAAAAAGAAAACATATATATTGTCTTCCCTAATCCCTTTATATACGGGATTACCAGTAGAAATTTCATATACAGAGCTTTTGTCTTTCACAAAATTGATACCTTAACCGTTATCTACCAAATGACTAATGCTCAACAGGTTATGTTTCAATTCTGTGACTAGACAAACATCTTTATTTCTATATAGGAAGAGATACCAAAATTACCAATTCCTAAAATGTTACCTCTAAGATTATTACTAAAGGAAACATACCCTTCTCTCTTCATCGATAGCATAGCGAATAAGGATGCATCACATGTCATATGCTACGAACATCCGCTATCAAGGATATATTTATTTTTAGCATGAGAAGGTTGAAGGTCCACCTACAAAATGAGTAGATGTAACCTTTGGTACCCATTTCTTCAAGTGTCCAGCTTGATTAGTTTTAGGAATCTAAGTAAGCATATTTGTGTCAACTAATTTTCTAGCTCTACATTACTGTGATATGTGCCCGTGTTTACCACAGTATGTGCTTGTGATTTTTGAAGTAGTGTTCTTTATTTCGGTCTTGACATGCTTTTTGTGTATTTCTTAAAAACCTGTATGTGAAAGCATAGTCGTGAGGAACGTGTTGCTTATGTGCTTTCTTTGGTTTAGTCCTTTATGGTACATGTATAGTATTAGGACTAACCTAGCTGTGTAAGAAGGGTGACCTATTTGCCTAATTTGATCTCTAACTTTTTAGAAATTGTACAATACTCTTCGAATTTAGCAGCCATATCCGTGAGTTCCTGTGCAGTGACTAGGTGTCTCTTCTTCTCTATGCTATATAGTTCTTGTACTTTGACATAGTATCTTTTTTTCTGTTCTATAGTAAGGATAGCCTCATGATAGTCCAGTCTAATTTTAGCTATCTTCTTCGTGTTACCGGTAGTAGACATCTCTTTGATATCTTCAAGAAGATTACACAGTCTTGCTACTTCGGTTATGTATGCCTTAATATCCTTGCGAGACTGCTTATACTTGTCCAACACATTTCTGTGTTCTTTAAGCAATTTGCTGAAGGCATTTTCTAACAGGTAAAATATAAATCATTATAAAAAGGATTTTCTGATACCTTTTCATATGCCATCAGGCAGACATTTGCATTAATTTTGGGTCCGTCCTCCTCTTCTGATTCACTGGCCTCACTTTCATGCCAGATGTTGGTATTTATGTACTTTCGACTAGTTGTTGCTTTCTTCCTCAACCTTGATCGGTCATATGGACTGTTTTTTTTTGTTAGTGGACAGTCCTTCTTCATGTGCCCTAACTTCTTGCATCCAAAGTAGATAGTATCTTCTTCGTTGCCTTTATGGGTATCCTTCTTCTTTCGGCTTGATTGCTCAAACTTTAAGAATTTCTTGAAGTTCTTGACCAGTAGGGCATGTTCATCACCATCATAATCTTCTTCATCAGTATCATTACATGAGATTCTTCTGGCTTGGGCTTTGAAGGTGATGGATTTTTCTTTAGGAGTAGCCTCTTCAAAGTCTTGCAAATCCAGCTCAAGGGTCATGAGCTTGCCTATAAGTGTCTCCAATGTCATCATGGTAAGGTTGTTTCCTTCTATGGTTGCGGTGGCCTTAGGGTTCCAGTTCTTGTTTAGAGCCCGTAGTACCTTCATGATCTTCTCGTGGTTGCTGTAATCCTTTCTAAGAGATTGTAGAGGATTAGTAATATCTAGGAAATGAGTGAACATCTATGTAATTGATTCACCGAGTTTTATTTCGAATGTCTCGTATTCTTGTGTTAATCTACTAATTTTGGATTCCTTCACTTGGGAAATTCCTTCATGAGTTACCTCAAAAAGTCTCTAAATCTCATTAGATGTGGCACAAGTAGATACGTAATTGAACTCGATTTTGTCAATTATACAGAATAGTACATTATTGGCTCGTGCATCTAGACTAGCATGTGTATTTTCATGCTCAATATATTTATCATGGGATTGTCTACTAGAACACCACCAATCACTATTCTAGGCGGTTTCTTGTAACCGTCTATAACTATCGACCAAAGATCGAAGTCTAGTGACTTAAGAAAGAAACCCATTCTTGTTTTCTAGTATGTATAGTTGGTTCCATCAAATAGTGGAGGTCTATTTGTGGATTGCCTTTCAACGTTGAATATAGATTTAACGTCTGCCATATATGATCTCTGGGTGGTTATGTATATGTATAACCTTCTCTGATACCAACTATAGGACCTTCGAGCACCTCTAGAAGGGGGAAAATAGAGTGTGTGCGTGCAGCAGAATAAATATCATAATTTAAAAAATTAGATAATATGGCTAGTAAAAGCAGATCAATAATAATAGTATATGAATTACACTAAAAGTAAAGAGTTAAGAATATTCAAACTCAGTGACACGGTAATATATACTGGTTTTTTTCATGGAGGACTAATCCAGTCTCGAGTAGTCTTGCTCGATGTTAATCCACTATGGCATAAGCTTTAACTGAGTGTTTGCAACTCTTACAACACCGTGCTTGGGGACAAATGTACGACCAACTTCAACAACACCGTACTTGGTGATGAGTGCACGACTGACTCCAGGAGGCGATTAAAAATTGGAAGATTTTGTGAGATAGCCTCCGAGATACAACTCTTCAAAATCAAACTCTAGATTGAAATGAACTGATACTGGCTTGGCTAAGAGTAGTATAGGCTAAATTTGAAAGTGTAGCTCATAGAGAACACTTAAGGAATAGAGAAGAGAATGAGATTGGATGATTTAGAAACATGAAAGTTTCTCTCTATTTATAGTATTTTTATGAATCAAATTCGGGCAGAGTTCGGATGCAGAAATCTCACATTCGAACGTTGGATACAGATATTCAAAAATTTCAAAAATAAGTTGAAACTACCTTTCACCAAACTCAGGCCGAGTTCTGCCAGTGTCATAACAAAACTATTTGGGCCAATTTGATGGATTTGGGGCTTATTTTTGTTTGTGGACTTTGGATAGAAATTTATAGATAGAAAGGCTATATTTTGTGGACTGGATATAGCTAAGGTAGTACCGATCCGATCAATCTTACATATTTTTTAGACTTAAATAAAATAAAAATACAGAAGAAATATGTAAAAGTCTTCATCTTGATTCCATAACTTTTGATTCCTTTGATGACGACGAGATGTTTGTAGCAGTAGGTGCAGACATTCGGACTTGAAACCTGTAGCTGTATATATATTTTACGTATCGACCAAAGTTGACGTTGATTATAAAAATCAGGTATGATCATGACCAGTTGGCCAACATCACGAACTCCTATAAATATAATAACTAACATTATTACACATACCAAATTATATTACTAATATTTATATACAATTACAATCTAGTACAATTCCTATACTAGCTATTAGTTAGGAATTAATTTATTAGTCATAACAATCTTCTAAAATCATCATAATTCACATTAAAATATATACATTATATTCATTTTAATTATGAATAAATAGATATTTAATTCTGGAAATAGGGATTATAATCCAAAATTGTAGAAAAACAAGGTTGGTAAAGTTCCATGATCATCTAGCCATAATAGCATTAATTAAATGTCCAATTTGGAACTTTTCCTAACCATCATTAAACACAAAATAAATTCTAAAATAAACTGGAAGTAAATCATTATTTGTCAACTAATATTGATCATAGGTTAGGGAGCAACAATTTATCGCCATGCATGATCATAGGATTATTTGGAATAAAAAGTTGAAGATTTCGACGATCCGAGATTATGATAACCTAGTTCTTCGAAGATGTTAGAATATATACATCAAAACAACAAAAATATGAAAAACTCATTGAAGAGGATTATAGATAATCGAAATACGAATGTTTTTATATAGGATATTGATTGTAAAAGTTAATTTAATTAGATGAAAACCTATGTATACTAAACAGTGTCAATTCTGGATACACTTTGGAAAAACGTGTGCCCCAAATAATATAGAAGGAATTTCGTCGAGAAATTTTATAGGAAGGTAGTAGACACATATAGGATTCCAATTTTTTTAGTTTTGCAAAGTTTCGATCTCTAGAAGTCATAAAATGTTGTTACAAAAAGGGGTAGCTGCTCTGACTTTCGGCCAGGGGTTCGACCTTGACTTGTGGGCTGTGCGCAGCCATGTAGAGGTTGTGCAAGTGGTGGCCAACCTTGGAAAGGTAGAGGTGGGTCCTGGGTATGCCGGGGTGGAGGTGTTTAGCCTTGGAGTGGTCTAAAATGGGTCGGGACAACAGCAAGAAGAAGAAGTAGCAGTAACAGTTGGCAGCAGCAGTAGGGGTTGGTTTAGTGTTTTACGAAAGGGGTGGTTGGCTAATATAGTTTCGGGTTTATAGGGTGTCAGGTAGGGGATGATATAGGTGGGTTTTGGGTGAGTTTTGGAGTCCAAACATTCAAAGGATTCAATACATGAATCTAGAGTTTCCAAAACAAAAAAAAAGAAAAACAAAAGAAAAACAAAAAAAAAATCTAGAGTTTCCAAATATAGAAACTTAGATTTGTAGAGTTTCCCATTAGGTTTTAACCCAATTAAATACTCAATAAATCTAAAACAAATATCTAGGATGGCCCCTCTACATGGGGATGACCCTAACAAGTCCTCTACAACTTGTTAGAAAAGTTTAGGTTCAAGAAAAATTACCATAATTGAAAATCGGCTTTAAAAGTTTATTTAAGGGGTCTTATGTGACATTTGAATTTAAATAGCACATGGGACCTCGATTGAGTAGGACACCCTAGGCATGTGTGTAGTATGCTCAAAAATAGTCAAAATTATATATTGGGTCATTTAGGTTGGATCGATATCGAGTCCCGAATTTAAGTTAGAAGTTACGACAAGTTTCACTGTTGATAAATTCTTGGCCTAAATTGACCCCAAAGTTGTGCGAAGAAAATACGATACAAGAAGGCATATTTGAGTGGTACATGATATACCAAATCGAAGATAAACTTGTCTATGTCAAAGCTCATGAATGAAATTTCTGGAGTTTGGCATTTCTTGTGCTCAAAAAATCAAAGCTATGGAAGAGTAAATTTTATGATCATAAATAAAAGTGGGAATATATATATATATATATATATATATATATATATATATATATATATATATATATATATATTAAAAAAAAAATATATATATATATATATATATATTAACCATTATAACTCAATAATATATATATATATATATATATAATATATATATATATATTAACCATTAGAACTCAATAATATATGTGTGTGTGTGTGTGTGTGTGTGTGTGTGTGTGTGTGTGTGTGTGTGTGTGTGTGTGTGTGTGTGTGCGTGATATAGATATCACATATATATATAATATGTGAAAAATTCAGAGTTCTTATAGATTGCTACCCCAGCTTGAGCACCATCCTCGCCAGAAATGGACTTGGTTTTTGAACGGGTGTTTTGAAATACCCCAATGTGAGACACCGCTAACTTACTTCCTCAAGGTCGGCTCTTCGGTGCACTGGCCAAAACCAAAGGATTGCTTGTCTTGGAATTCTTTTTCACATGAGGTGACTTCCAAGTAACATGACATGAGGCGATGGGCAGTTCTTCATCGTCTTTTGCTTGCATCCTCTTTCCAAAATGTTGTCGGATTGGTGCAGCTGGTTGTAGTCATTGAAATACAGACTGCCTGGAATAAGAGACTGTTGTTTTGTCACGGTAGCAGTTGATGACAACATTAGCACAAGTATGCCCTAAAGAAGACATATTGTGCGTAACGACTGTCTCACTTGCTTTGCGCTTGTGACTAATCATGTCGCACAAATCTTGCAAAGGGAGGCACTTACACTAACTTCATGCGCTTGGTTAAACTGAGCGCTTGGGTGTGTATGTGATTTGGATGCTCTGACCTGGTTCCAGCACATGAGATTCGCCCAGATCATTGGTGGAAGACTTCATGTGAGACAAACTCACTTTATGCGCACAGCTGGACTAGATGCACGGGTCTGTCAACACAATATTTTCTCCTTGGCATGGTTCCAGCACATGAGATGTGCCCCAAGTTATAGGAATACTTAGAGAACTGACCCATTCTTGGCGTAGAAGCGGCTGGGTCAATTCTGTATAGCTTGCCATTAGTTGTATATATTACAGTCAGTACATACTTCGGGTTCGCTGTTGGCGCAATAGATTGAGCGTGTATGGCTTGTGCTGCTTTAGACTTCTTAGCACCTAAGATGCATAGTAATCAGAGTCCTACAACCTCTAGGAGCGCCTCTTCTTGAACACTTGCGAGAGGCGCAGTGGCCTTAGGTACCCAAGTACGATGAGTCTTTTTTGGCTTCGTTAGCCACTTATAAGGACTCGTATTGTCCTCAAAGAGCAGATCCTCGAAGGCTTGTTGATCGAAATATCCGACCAACATCCTTTGAGAGGACCCTAGCAGGTTGTCGTCAGATTGTGTCACTACCTTCTCGTTGGAGAAGAAGAAATTCCCCAGCAAAGTTGCCAGTTTATTTTCTATTAACAAAAAGTTGACCGAACTTTTGTATTGATCAAATGAGAAAAGTACACAAGAACTCCTAAATAGGAATTCTAAGTACAATCTTGATTCTAAGGAAGTGTAAAATAGAGATCGAATACTACAGCTGATTCTTTTACTCCATTGTCGATCTGATGAGATAAAAGAGGATTGCAAATCTCTTCTCCACAGTAAGAAGAACAGCAACTTGGCTCTCTCAATTTTATGAAAAAACTATCAGTATGTCTTGAATGAAGGAAGGCTCCTTCTATTTATAGTAAGCTGGAAAAATCTACCCATGCACGCATAAGAGATGCGCTCATGGTTTGTAGCACGTAGGAGCGCTGCACGCATGATTTACATTGCCACCTGGCACTTCTGAACAGAATACGACTGCCGTTGTGCATACAAAGCGTAGCTAACTATAACCCCTTGTTTCTGAATTTCCTATTTTTCCTAATGTTTTAATTTTTTTCATCCGAAAAATTATTATTTTTGGGTGATCAGGAGAAGGAAATGGCGAACTCATAATTATTTAAGGTGAAGTGGCACCATTGGTAATTATGTGGAAGTTTATGATTATTGAGGTGGAATAGTAATTTGGTAAATTCTTAGAAGTAGAGTGGTATTTTAGTCATATGTTGTATATCATGATTAGCTAGATGATTAGTGGAAACTCTCTAGAAGCCCCTTAATTAATTAGTGTTAGTGTAATTGACCCCAAGGAATATTCAACATAATCTAGCATATTTATAGAGAATATTCTATGGAATATCCTAGGAATATTCCTTTTTAATATTGTGCTTAGTAGATCTAGATTATTTCTACACACCTATAAATACCCCTAATTATTGTTAGTACTAATCATTCTAAGTTTCCACAAATCCATCATGACCGTGTCTTGCCGTGTTGGCGTGTCCACCATATTTTGTTATTTTTTTTTTAGCTATTACATTTACATTTTTTCCGTGTACGACATGACCTAACCCATTTCCACCCATTCCTCGTGTCTCGACTCTGACCCCAGGACCCGGATACATCCAATACAATTCCCATACACCCAGATTTTTTTATCTTGTTCACTATGTCTACAGGACATGGGCACTTGTTTTAAACCATAACCCTAGACTCTGTCGGATCTGTCGTCATGTCCGACCATCTACATCATCGAAGCTCCTCCTCGGGCTTTCAAGGCTTCGCTGGATCACCTTCTACACGTGTGTTGCCGACCTCCGCCAGACTCTGATCGACCTCCTCCTTGACTGAGCTTAGCCATCACCATCTTCCCTACGGAGTCCTTCCTTGTCGTGTCTAGCACCAAGCTGCTGCCATCAGCAGCCGCGACCACTGATCCACCACCTCGATCGGATATCCCTTCTTCTAAAGTCGCCGCAGCCGTTGTTTCGACTAGCAACCACCCACCTCCCCCTTTTTGAGCTCCTCCACCATTAGTCACCCATCGGTCGATGCTCCCCGACTAAGCATCCTTGAGTGGGTTGATCCCCTGGATCCTCGAGTCCAAATCGACTCCAAAAAGGAGAAATACTATTTCCCCGCATCCTCCAAATCTGGCGATCTTCCTGTCGGTGCTGTCTTTCTCGCACATCTGGCCCCAGTCTTAAACTCCACCGCCTGGCTGAGATCTGTCCAGATGTGCAGGTGTCGCATCAACGTAGTGCTAGATCCCGAATACCGGCGTCGTCGAGCAGCGGTAAAACTCGTATCGTATCTACAGTCGTCGAGCAGACCAGAACCCTAGGTTCAGAACCAGGCCGTCTTCCATGTGCACTTTTTGCGAATAGCTCCACCAGCCGTGTGTTCCTGAGGTAAAGCTTCTTGGCATTTTTTCTTCTTTTTCTTCTTCTTCTTCTTCTTCTTCTTCTTCTTCTTCTTCTTCTCCTTCTTCTTCTTCTTCTTCATCTTCGTTCTTCTTCTTCCTCTTTTTGCTTCTTCTTCTTAGTTCTAGAGTGAGAGAATAGTGGTATAGGTTATGTGTAGAGTTGTAGGCAAGATCTGGGTCTGAGTCCTAGGACCAGACCGTGGGCCTATGGGTTGGGTGTGAGAAAAGAAAGAAAGAAAAAAAGAAAAAGAATTAAAAAAATAGTTGGGCTGGGTTGTTCCCTATGGGTATTGGGCCAGTGAACCTAGCAGACAGTGGGCTTGAGCCCAAGAAAAGAGAAAAGAATTAGAAAAAAAGAAAAGAAAATGTAAATGAGATAATAGGGATGGGTTATGGGCTTAGGCCATTTTGGGTTTTAAAGATTTATTCAAGGTTTTGGGCCCTATTATGTGGATTAGTTTTGGCTTTAAGGTGATTGGCTTATAATCAATGGGTTTTTATACATAGATTTTTAGTGTTAGAGTAGTATATTGATGAGGCATTATTTTTAATAGGTTGGACAAGGAGCAATTTTAGCAAACTGGACTTGAGGCAAGTACACTCCTTACTCATGTTTCTCTATACATTATAAATGAAATATATTTTTTGTCATATCATGTTTCATATTGTCATACAGTCTTGACATGTGATCCTTTTATTGATCATGATCATGCTTCTTAATCGTGATTCTTGTTTATTGATCATGATCGTGATCTTGACTTGTTTACTGATCGTGTATCGCATATTGGTTATGACTTGTGTTCTATATCATTTTTGATATTATTTCGTGTCTCGGGGGAGGAAAAATGCTAAGTAGATATGTGGTCACACCCATATTATCATAAATATCGTAAATAGCACACATACATCTCACATATATAGTATCGTATTCCCATCATTAATAGCCATCTTCGGATGTGGCATATTACCCCAACCTAACAACATATTAAATATGGTATTTCATTTGCACATGATTTCTAGTCGTATTTATTCTTGATCTTGGTTATTCTTATAGTTTTTCGTGTTGCAGGTTGCATCGCATGACATTGTTTCGTGTCACATGTTCTGGTTTATTTGTTTCCTGTATTTACTATACTGCTTTATTTTGTATCATGCGATATTTGTTTGGATGTACTTTGCCCCTTTCTTGACTGGATTATTGACATATTAGGTCAGGGCATGAGGATGGGTTTGGATTGGATGGCGACTCATGGAAGGTTCTACAAGACATATTATATGTGAAACATATGTAGCAAGCAGATGGTTTAATGAGACATATGTATCAGTTGTATTATTTCTTTGTGTATATGGATTACTGAATTTGTCTCCAACGGATTGGACATGTACTATGTACTCAAAGTGATAGTGGATGTTGTGATTATGCATGGGCTTGGTTTTGGTCTTGCTTTTACTAGTTTCATGATTGAGAAAAGATCAATTTCACTGATTAATTGGTGACTATCAAGGTCTAGACAGCTAATTATCGTCAATACTGTGGTGTAGGCTGAACGTACACACGCACTCGTACCCGATCATGTGGGCACGGGTACTGATACTAACCTCCATGTGGCAGTGGTTGGGATATGAGTGTTGCTGAGACCTTGGGTTGTTGATACCAGTCATAGGCATAACCAAGTCAGGGACACATGGCACGTACCCGGTGCTAAAAGATCTTGTGCTATTGTAATAGAAAGATTCTGATACGCATGAAGGAGTCAGCACATGAGGGGGACTCGACACATGGATTCTAGGGAAAATGTCAAGTCCTGGCGCAGGGCTTCAAAAGCGCACATGACGGTTGGTCGGTTCAAGCCATATGGCACTGCACAGATGTAACCGACAAATGTAGTCATGGTTGCTTTGACATAAACGTTGACATCTGCTGTCAACTCGTTCTTTGAAGCACTTTTGACTTTTGAGGTGTTTTTAATGCGCATGGCGACGTAGGCGTAGGGCGGCCGGGGTGCATCAAGTCATATAAATGATGACGCTTTGCTTGTCGTGTAGATATTGGATGTGCATACTTCGAGGCACATGTTGTACCATGTTCCAAGTAACAACTGATGTCTGACACAGTTGTCAGCGTTGCGTTAAATATTGAAGTGCCAATTGGGGGTTCTTAGGCGCATGACCGTCTAGGCGTATGGAACTTTGGCGCAGCAGGGGCCCTTTGTGAGGGATGCACCTATGCCCATGAATTTTGATGCATATGGTTTGTCATGCGTATGGCCTCTGAGGCTCATGGCTTTGAGTTTTCCATGCTTCTACAACAGCCTCGCAAACAATGCCTTATGTAGGCAGTCATATGCATAATGTCGTATGCATAAGATGTTGCATATGATATGATATGTGCATAATGTTTCATATTCATATAGTATTGCACATATTACGCTACACGTATAGAATTTTATACGCATAACATTCAGTTAATAGTCCGCTATTAAGCAAGTGACAAAACATAATTATTTCCATGGGAGTCTTGATCCTTGCCCTCTTGGAGAAGTAGCCCACACACCACACATGGTGTCGCACCCTAAGTCAATTAATACAAAATTGAAGCTTTATATTGAGATGCACCCTTGGGGTTCTAGGCAATGTGGGTATAAACCTCTTTTTGAGTGTTGGCTCACCATAAACCCAACAATCCCTCACACAAATCAATATACGTGTTGAACGTTCCCCACTATGACTATCCATCATAGATTAGGATAGATGTCACTTACGACTTGAATCTTCCTGCACGGGTCAAACAACCGTATGATACAGAATGGACTAGGCCTTGAATTCTACCACCATAGCTGTTATTATTCACAATCACACAATGACATTAATTGTGCTTCTGGTCACATATTAAAGGCTTGTTGACTTGGTTTTGGTGTATGTGTCTTAGGTATCTATATACTTACCCTCAAGAGACGATCTACATCTTTGTCCACATACATAGGTGAGGTCTTATGTAAAGAATCCCAGCATGAAGCCTTCTGCTTCCTTGTGGGGTTATGCCGCTAAGATATGGCATAAAGCCGAGGCTCTACCTCTCGTGGTGTCATGCCACTATAGCATGAGGTCATAGGCCCTTTCATATTATTGTACTACTCAACATGCAACATTGTGCTCCCTTGCGATGCTACATCACTGTGACAATGCCCGAAACTGAGGTCGCAACCTCTTTCATTGTTATCCTACTTTAGCATGAGGTCATTGGCCTCTTTGTAGTGCTTCCTACCAACTCTCTATTTCTTCAGCATTAGGCTACCTTCCTATATGCGGTGCTATGTCGTTGTGACGTGGCCCAAAGTCGAGGCTCTACCTCATGGTGGTGTCACCCTACTGTAGCATGAGGTCACTGGCATCTTTGTAGTGCTGAACTACCCATGCTTCTTGCTAGTACGCCAAACATCTACGATACCCTAGAACTCATTACGACATTGAAGCCATCCTCCCATAGGAACTACTCTATACTAAGAGAAAATAGTAGACCATAGAGGTTTCAGGAGCGGATCTCATTAATGTCCTCGAGGATTAATCTTTGCACCTGATATTCTCCCAATTAATAGTCCTCCCTTGAACTAAAAGCTAAATATCTAGTAGATTTTTTTTCAACTAATAGTATAAAACTTTGTAGTAGGATTGTATAGACACAATATTAGAGATTATTTGATGTGTCCTCGACTAGTTGGTGCTTGAGGCCTTTTGTGAATAGATATGCTACTCTCCTAGCACAAAACATCAACCACTATAATGATACCTCCTTTGATGCAATCATTTAGTACCATGTATTGAAGTCGCATTATCTTCTTCTTACATTGAAAAGATCATTTCATGTCATCACTGCAGCCACCTAGTTGTCATAATATACCGGTATGGCAGGGATCTGAGCACCAACCACTAAAAGATCAAACATGAGCTTTCAAATCCATTTTGTTTCATCTCTTGTAGCCGATAATGCATAGAACTCAAACTCCATTGAACAGTGAGAGAGCATGGTCTGCTTCTTCAATTTCTACGATATAGTAGCACCTACCATGGAGAAAAGATATCCTCCGGTGGACCTCTCACTCACTTCTTCTGAGAACCAACTGGCATTACTGAAGCCTTCCACTACTCCCAGGAACCCAGTATAGTATAGTACATACACGTAAGTCCACTTGAGATATCTCATGACTCTTTTCATAGTTTCTATTACTCAACATCTGGATTGCTTGTGAACTGACTCAGCATCCCCATGGAAAAATCTATCTCAGCCCTAGTGGGCGTTGCATACATTAAGCTTCTAATGATACTAGAGTACTCTAGTTGTCTGATGCTTCTCCCTGGATTTGTCTTCATCTTCTTGTCACACCTGTAAGGAGTATCGATCCCTACAAAATCCTGGTATACAAAATGAGTGAGCATCTTTTTTCACTTAGTGAGCTTGTAATAGAGCAAGTCCAACTATCGTTTGGGTTATCTTAATCCCCAGGATAACATCTGCATCTTCCATGTCCTTTATATTAAACATAGATGAGAAGAACATCTTTATCTATGTGACACATTCTAGATCCGTACTCAGGATTAGCATGTCGTCCACATAGAGAGACATGATAATACCTCTATTATCAGCAAACTTAGTGTAAATACACTTATCTGCCTCGCTGACCAAGTAGCCATTTGACCCGATAAATTTATCAAACTTCTCATGCCATGGGTTACGAGCATGTTTTAGACCGTACAAAAATTTTACCAACTTACATACTTTGTCTTCAAGACCCTTGCGACAAATCTTTTTGGTTGTTGCATGTAAATTTCCTATGTCCGTTCTCCATTCAAGAATGTTATCCTAACATATATCTGATGAATTATTAGTTTATGGATAGCGCCCACAGCAATCAGCATTCTGATAGTAGCCATCATCGTCACGGGAGCATACGTGTCAAAGTAGTCAATCTTTTGCTTTTGAGGAAACACCATAGCTACCAACCTAGCCTTAAACTTATCAACAGTTCCATCGACTCTCATCTTCTTCTTGAAGATCCATTTGCATCTGGTGGGTTTAACTCTTTCAGGCATATCAACCAAAACCAATGTATTATTGGTGGTTATGGAGTCAAACTCGTCATGGATTGCCTCCTTCCAAAAGACTATGCCTCTGGTTTTTATACCCCTTCATAGGTAAGAGGTTCATCTTCCACAAGATAGGTGATAAAGTCTTTTTTGAAATCCTTCGGCCTCCTTACACTTTGTTGGCAGCTCAGTAAGAAATTATTCGAGTATTGTCTCCTAAACGACATCTTCTTGGACTATATCTTCTTTGAAGTACTTCCTTCTTCGGTACTAATATTGTTCTATGGAACATCCGCAAGAACAATATTCTTGTCCTTAGCAAACTTATCTTCATAGAGCTTCGTGTCTTAAGATTCGATAATATGATATGATTTGATATCAAGGAACCTTCGAGCATCGATTTAATAAGCATAGCCGAAAAATATGGTTTTCATAGGCCTTATTTCCAGCTTCTGAATCTCGATATCTGAAAGCTTCTGTCACAACCCGCACCTAGTGTAAGGGCACGAGAAGTGGGTAGAACGTTGTTCTAGGTCACAATCATAACTAACACTATATGATATAATCTTCAAATGGAGGACAATCTCAAAAGGATACCATCTCAATCACAAAACTAGAGGTAGATAATCAACACGATGAAATAGATAACATCCACAAGAGGGATACAACCAAAAATGAATATGTCAAGTGTATAACAAACACAAAATCTCAATATCTAAAATGAAACACACATCTCCAAGACAAACAAGAAATAAAATAAACAAACTCTAGACATCTACTCCAAGCTCTACTAGTGTCCTCTAGGCTAGCTGTGATCCTCCAAGTTACCTGTAAAATTTTATCAACAGGTCCAATCAGGACAGGAATGAATACATATCTCTCACACAGTTCATATCATGACAGGAAATTTACAGCAAGCTATAGAATAAAATATATGAAACGATGTAAGAAATAAACATGAAGAGCAAAAGAAAGATCTAGTAAACTGGAAATATAAATATGGAAAAGTAGGAACTGTAAGTGACTAAGTGATTTAGAGCACAAGATGGTTATGTAAACGGCTTAAATTTGCACATGATTATGCTATAGAGTTTGCACATGATTACCTACTTTGGAATTGTTTATATGACCACTTCTACTCTCCCATACCCCAATCAATACACAAGGATCTCGGCAGGTTATGTTATTGCACATGAAGGTTTATACATAAAGCTCATAAGAACGTGAGTGTATATGAATAGTTCATACATGAAGCTTATGGATCATGAGAGTACATGATTGTACATGAATAATAAGAGTCCAAGGAATACATGATGTTCGTGAAAAGCACACATGACATGACGTATTCGATGCACCCGAGGGGGATAACATCTCATGAAAAGATCTATATACTAATTCGTGATAACATCGTGTCAGCATCAAGTAAAGTAGTCTATAGCAATATAAGTCCTAGCAAGTATGAGACGGTCAGAGAATGTACTCGCTTGATAACCTGAACAGCTGATGAGAATAGATGTCCAACCTGGAGTCACAGTATCCTATTTAGAGCAACACAGGTTACAAAGTGACTAATATGAAATAAGAAAAATTTACAATGTATTCTAAATGATTCTAGGTCATAGTCAACTCTTGGTCAACTCTGGTCAACCGTTCAAGTCGAACCTAAGTCTAGTCAATTAGTCTAGGGTTTGGTCAAACTTAAGTTAACTAGTCATTTTAAGTCTATTATAGTCAATTCTAGGTCAAGGTTGACCCACAGTTGACTTTGGTCAACTGGGTCAACTAACTAGTCAAGTGTGCCTAATTAGGCCTATAGGGTTAGTTCTAATCACAACTAGCCAATTTCTAAGGTTACACTAGCCTAACAAGTCTTTATGGATAAGCCACACTCAAAATACTAAATAGACTAGTGTATATAGGGCAAAGCCTATATAGGAAGCCTACTTATACTAGCATATATATACAAGGCCTAAAAGAACACAAACCACAACCATAATATAGATAACATATACCATATATACAATATATATACAAGTGATTATATATAACATAAATATATAATATGTAGTGTCACGATCCGCACCCGGAGTAAGGGCACGAGTGCGAGAAAACGTCCTAGCCTACGTTGCAGAAATGGCGTAGAATGCTGTCTAGGTCTACTATCTAACAACAAGTATAATATCAAAATCTGTCGAGAACGGTCAACTCAGAATGGAGGACAAGCAATGACAATATAATATACTCAGTCACAAATTCTAAGAAAGATGATATCGAAAGATAAAGACAACAAGATATGAAATATCATCCAAAAGATCCAATACAGAAATAATACAAGTTTAGAGTCAACAATCTCTAATACAAATACTAAATTAATAACAAGCCAAAATGTAATCTGGAGACAAAGTCCAGTACCCCACTAAACCAGCTAAGCTACTCTAAAGCCCTATCGGCTGGAGCTAACCCTTGCTGAACTAGGGTCTCCAAGTCTAGGCCAACTACGTCATGAGGACCGTAGTAGGTAGGACACTCATCCTCGCCATAATCTATAAAATTTTGTCAACATATCCAGTCAGGATGAAACGAGCACAAATCTCAAATAACAGTTCTAGTTAGACGATATTAAAAATATAGCAGTAAATAGAGAGAATATACAAGGTAAAATAATATGTACTTGAATTATGGTAAGGCATATCAAGACTGTAATTGATTGTAAGAACAAGAAAATAATATATATCATGTACAAAAATCTGGAACTATATCTATGTGAGTTTAGTATTAGTTTCAACATATGATCGGCTTGGGTTACACAGGAGAAAAAGGGCCTGGCTAGTCATACGTGAAGTGCATAACTAACACTCACAGGGAACAGAAATCATAGGAGGAAAAATGATCACATATCTACGCTAAGTACCCCCATTTCTGACCAATAAAGTAGATCCAGTAATGACATGTCATGGCATATGATTCTCTGAGGAGGTAGCGAGCCTTCGCAGGAATCGTGTCTATACAATGCACAGGAAAAACTTGCACAGGGTATACCAAGGAATACAAGGAATAACATCTCATGACGGGCTCCAGACAAATACCAATCCGTGTGAACAATGTGACAAGAGAACAAGGATATCTACTCTAAATACAAGAAACATAGACGTTATCATAAAACATAAATACTATCATAGAATGTACTCGCTTGAGATCCGATGGAAATATGTCAACTGTGTAATCTTGCTCATAGTGAAATCACAGACCTAAAGATGAGATATCATGAGTTAATTAGGGTTTAACAATGTATGGCATAATTTCTAGTATATGTTATGTCAAACTCAGTTATACTAAGTCACACCAAGCCAAACTAAGTCACACTAGGTCAATCTAAGTCAATCTAAGTCAAACAAGGTCAAACTAAGTCAATCTAAGTTAACTCTGGTCAACACTCTAGTCAAACTATAAGTCTAACCAACAAGTCATATAGGGTAAGCCACTCTAGGCCTATATACAATATAGGTAAAATACATACATGCATATTCTATACATTCATTATTGCAAACATAGATACTTGCATATCATTCGTTCATATCCCATATACATGCATACTTCAGTTCATGCATTATATTCATTCACATATCATTAAGTTGTATTCATATACTTATTTTCATTACATACATGTCATTCATGCATATTACATACTTACATGCATCTATACGTTATATACATTGTACTAAACATGTAAAAAGAGAAGAGGGAAAAAAGGGAAAAAACTGAAATAGAAAGGGAAGGGAAGGAAAAATGTAAGAAAAAGGAAAAACAGTGGACATATACATACTTACATCATATATTCTACATTACCATACATGCTATCATTATATATTGCATTACATTATGTATGCATTATGCATTCATATCTATCATTACATGTATACCTTGCATTCATATCTAGCATTCATTATATACTTTCATGCATACATTGTATATCATTCTTTCATTCATGCATTTATGCATTGCTTACATACATTACATTGATTGCATTCCTACATGCTTGCATTCAACCATATATATACATTAATGTAAAGAGGATACATATCATATATATATATATATATATATATATATATATATATATATATATATATATATATATATATTATTTCATTCATCTGATATATCATGCATTACATACTCTACATTTATTTAATATCCATACTACATAGGCTCATAGGTTACACAAAATGCCTATGTCGTATAGTCACTCTTCTACTTAAAATCAATACTGTACCAATTGGGCCTTCACTAAATTTTAGGATTAAAGTATGTCGTAGTCCTTTGTGTTAGCTTTCTGAAACTTCAAACGGATCGCATTTTCGTGTCCGGAAGCTCCCAGAATCGCGAAAACACCGAAACGCATTCGTCTTTCGGACAGCTGACACTCAAATAGTTTTACAGAAAGTTTTAGAATGTATTTTACCTATTAGTATATATATTTGGAATTCTAACTTCAATACGGTTCTTTTAAAAAAAAGGAAGATTAATCGGAATTCTAAGCTAAAAGTTATGACATTTCTGAGAATGTTGGCGATGTCTGTTTCAGCTTTCGGAGACAGTTGTGAGATTTGGACTCTATGGCTTGCCAGTTGACAGTATCTTATTGGTTCTTTGTGCTACCACCAGGCAAGTATACCTTGCCTCCCTCTACAGTTTATTTATATGCATATTTCTATTATTATATAGTTTTACTAGTTGGTTATTTACATGTGATTTGTATATCGTGCATGCTAGTATAGATATAGTCCTTGTACATGGTTAGCCTTGTAGTTCATATTAGGTTGGTTCTCTCGTGTATCTTGATTGGGTCGTGTCGTGTCTTCACCTGTATCTTGACTGAGTCGTGTCTGCATGTATGTGTGAGTGAACTGCTATTCTTTTGTCTGTCCAAAACCTGCGAGTCCACACACGGGGCGAGGGTGACTTGTCTTGAAACTGACCTGCGAGTCCACATTCGGGGCGAGGGTCGGTATTCCATTGATCTTCCAGCAGTTCATTTATGCATACTTGATCCCGTATACGTGTTCATAGCTACATGTCAGTAGCCACATGTAGTCTCATGTCTAGTTCCTGTTTATACCCTGGTTATATTATTGCATGATTAAACTGTTAGATAGGCATGTTTTATGTATCTTGCTAGTCCTCTGAGGACCTGATGGTCTCTTCAGGTTTAGCGACTGCATGGAGTTAGTTAACAGAGCGGGATGGTAGAGGATTGTGATGTATGATACAGGTATTTGCTTGTGATATTTCTTTATTATCCTCTCGTGCTTTATATTCCATACCATGATATACTCTGCTTGTTTATAGACTCATATCATTCTTGGAGTCTAATCGAACAATATGCTAATGGGCTGCAGACCATGACCCCATACTTGTTCATTCTTGTTTATATGATTCATGTATATTGAGATATAGTTTAGATTAGATATGTTACCATGACATTGACAGCTTATACGTACTCAAGTCGGGCTGGAGTTCGCTCGATACGTAGCTGGCTGGCTCACGAGCTCGCATCCGAAAAGCGGGTACGGGTCGTGACAAGTTTTTATGGTGGTCATGCAGGTCAGAGCATATCGTACAGGTTACATAACTGTACTGGTACGAGCCTGCGCACCTGACTAAAACCTTTAGAAATCTTAATCCACTCTGCCTTGAAAATTCTCCTAGAAATTCTCTACGTCCTTGAAAACTCCATATTTGCTCCTAGATATCTGTTGGAAGGACTGTTAGCCAGTAGTTAGAAGATTATAAGATTTTAGTGACCATATTTTGAGGAGTAGTGCGACCAAAGGTGGGTAGAAGTCCTCAAGTATTCGGAGTTATAAAATGACTAAAGAAGGCCATAAAATACTTTTGAAATTAAATTTGAGGAGATTAAGGAAATAGTAGACTTTTATTTTTAAGGAATAGTTATGAATTGGAATTTCGAGGACGAAATTATTTTTAAGGTGAGTAGATTTGTAGCTCCCCTTCCCAAAATTTTTGAAATTTTTTTATTATTATTTATTTAATTTAAATAGTGATTTTAAAAAAATTATAAATAATTATTTAGTTACATATTAAGGTAGAAGACTTTAGCCATGGTTGAGTTTTGAAATACAAGACAACTAGGAATCATGGCACGGGTAGTGCAGTAGCATGTTTTGACTAGTGTTTAGCCATGATAGAGGAGTGCCAAGCCATCGGTGTGTCCTAACTAGGAAAACCAGGCCAAGTTATAGCATGACCATTAGAAATAGTTTAATTAATTATTATTAGATTTATTAACTTTGCAGAAACCGGTTATACCATTTTAGCCCGGACTGGATCCGAACTGAGCCCAAGCCCATGTTGGCATCCAGTTTACACAAAGATTCCATGTAGACATATTTTTAAGTAGATGCAGTACCGATTGTGGGATATTGTAATTTGTTATTATTATTATTATTATTATTATTATTATTATTATTATTATTATTATTATTATTATTATTATTATTATTATTATTATCAATACTATTGAGGTTATTATTATATAATATTATTTTATTATTATTGATTATATTTAAAATATTGTATTGCCTGTATAGAAATTGTAGAATAGTTATATATATAAATATGTATAAACACCAATATATATATATATATAAAATAAATATATATATATATATATATATATATATATATATATATATATATATATATATATATATATATAAATATATAATATATATAAATATATAATATATAAAAAGAAATATATATATATATATATATATATATATATATATATATATATATATTTATATATATATATATGTTGATTTGTAACCATGTTTATAATTTATTAATACAAATACATATGTATATGTGTAAATATTATATATATATATATATATATATATATATATATATATATATATATATATATATATATATATATATTTTAAACAGTGGCTCACGCCATCATTGAAACAGTAGAAGATAGGTTGGAACCGGGAGATAGCCCGAGTTCCTACAAGGTGCGGGGTAAACCCTAAACACAAATTCTGACGCGAAGCGTCATAACCAACCACTTCAGGAGGAAGTGGGCACGTGGCCCTAGGGAGGCACTGAGCCCGAGGGGCTCTCTGGACGAAGGGGGTAGGTAGCGCGCTGCGCGAGAAGGAGCGCGGACCGAGGGGGGTGGGCGCGTCCCGAGGGGGCGCACGGATCGGGGGGCACAGGTCTCCACCCGACGGCCAGCGGCCAGCGCTACGCCGGCAGGGGCCGTAGGAGCCGGTGCGGGGACCGGTCCGGTGAGGGAAAGAAAAAGGGGGGGAGGGAGGAAGGGGGGAGGGACTCCGCCGGGAAGGAGGGGGAAGCGTCCGCGGTTAGGACAACCGCGGCGAAGTGCTCCGGGCGACGGATCGACTAGGGCACGCCGAGGTGGGGAAGGGGGGAGGGGGACGCACGGCCACCGAGAGAAGAAGTGGGCGGCCGGCCGACGGTGGAAAGGATCTACCACCGGCAAGGTGGGTCCTCCTACATCAGCCGGAGCGAACGCCGGAGCCCACCGCCCGTGGGGCAGCGGGGAGGAGCCGACATCGACGAAGGGGGGAAGCAGAAGAGCGCCGGCGGCTGCGCTGCCACGGAGGCCCACGAGGAGGTCTCGCTGGGGGAGAGCGCCGCCGCCGAGAGAGGAGCACGTGTGCCAGGGAGCGCCAGGGGAGGGCCGTGGCAGGGGGAGGGGGATCTCCCGCGTGGCATGCGTTTGTGGCGGAGGAGGAACCACCAGCGCCGGTGGAGACCGGGGGATGGGCGACCAGTAGAGCCGGAGGGGGCCACGTCAGGGCTGGGGTGGTGGAGGGCCACCGCAGAGAAAGGAACCCTTTCGTCGCCGGCGGGAGGGTCGGAGGCGCGGCAGAAGGGGCAACGGGGGGGTGGGCCACCGGAAACGAAGGGGGACCTGGCGGAGCCTGGATCGACTCCGGCAGAGAGCCGGGAGCCGGAGGAGTAACTGGAGAGGTGGGAGGAGGAGCGGTCTTCTCGCGCGGTCGTCGTCGACGCCGGGGCCGCCGGTGGTGGCGGTGTCTCTGAGGTGGGGGGGAAAGAGGTAGGGGGAGGCGACGGCCGACGGGAGCGCTCCGGCAAAGGGGAAGGGGAATCCCCACTGGAGGAGGCTAGTTGGCCAAGCCGGGCATGACCATCCGGCGGAGGGCGGGTGGCGGCCATGGGGGAAAGCTCCTAGGAGCACTGCCTGACCGGTGACGCCGGCCGGCCAGGCCGGCCACCCTACCACATAGACGACGAGGGTGAGGGGGTGGCGAACAGTGGGGGACCGACCGGAGCCCGAGAGCTGTACTTCCCCATCCGTTATATATGATATATATATATATATATATATATATATATATATATATATATATATATATGTAGAAGCATGAAAAAGAGGAGAAAAATGATCCATGCGGCCAAGGAGCCGCATGCGGCTCAAGAGTCCCATGCGGCTCAAACACATAGGCAGCTCGAGTGGACTCTATGCGGCCCGTAGAGGGAAGCCACGTGTCTTTTCAGAACGGCTGTACCCAGCGTCATTCAAACACAATTAATCCTCTGACAGCTGATAGCTGACAGCTGATAGCTGACAGCTGACAACCCTGACGTAAAGTAGTCATGATGACTGATACAAGAGCACTATCTTCCTAGGGAACTGGAGAAAATCTTCACAGCTTCGAGGCAAGTTTATGCGGCCAGACTAGACGGGTTCACGCGGCCAGTGCAGAGAAACCTATGCGGTTCAATCATGAAGGTCCCCCATGTGGCTCGGCCATGAAGAAATCCATACGGCTCGGCCATGAAGACTCTCATACAGCTCGGCCATGAAGACCCCCATGCGGCTCAGTCATGAACATATTCATGCGGTTCGGTCATGACAACCTTCATGCGGTTCTAGTATAGAGACTATTCATGCGTCTCGGTCATGAAATCTTTCATGCGGCTCGGTCATGACGACCTTCATGCGGCCCAAATTTGAACACTCCTCATGCGGCTCAGCAATGATGACAGGGCACGTGTCCTAAAGATAATCAAATTTTGGGTCAGATCACAATAATTTGGGACACGTGGCAAGAGAATGAATTAAATTGATTCATTTAGATTTGCGAACGTCAGCAAATCATCATGATGGAGATTTATTGCAATCAATATTAATGACTGACATGATTTGGCATAATCCTCATTAATGGCCCAGATCCTTCACGCTCAAGATTAATGGCCTAGATTGATCATTTACCAGGCCGCCGCCACTTTGAGAAGGGGCAATCATTGCAAACCCTAGTGATGCCCCCCACTATTATAAATAGCAAGGTGCCATTCCCTTGCAAAAAGACGCTCCCCCAATAATCAGAGAGAAAAAATACACAGAGATCAATCCAGAGAGAGAGAAGCCAGAAGAGCAATACGAGGAGAGCAAGAAGAGCATTTCTTCGTCAACGCCAAGCATCTCGTCACAGGAGCCAAGGCTACGTCCGATCGTCCAAGGAGTAAGGCAGAGCTGTCGTCGCTTTCCCGAGCCTCTATCGTCACCCCCAGAATCAAAAATAAACAATTGTACTTAGATTGCTGTACCTAGGTTTTCGTCCCTAGGCTTTCTTTGTACAAGCGAGTTTGTAACGTCAAGTAAAAGTCCAGTCCTCCCATAAAACTGTTCTGCTCTTTTATATTTCATAGCAAACACGATGCTGACTCTGCTAGGGACAAACTTCTCCATGGCTGAGGAGTTGGTGACGTAATCGAATGCAGCCAAACTTGGCTCCACTCAACAGATGATGGTCGCCCGGTTCGACCAACAGGCGTTTGAAGAGATGCTCTCCGACAAGAGCGCTGGCCCGGTCCAGAAGCAAGCTCGCACGAAGAAGGCCCGCAAGGAGTGGAGAACCCGATCATTCGCTCCTACTGAAGCTCTTGCAGAGATACCCTCTGTTGCTCAAGACGGTGGCGAAGACTCTCCTGCGGCCCCACTTCAGACCGTAGACAACTCTGTTGTCCCCAAGTCCGGCAGAAGAAAATACTATGATGCTGGACTTGCAGGGGCAAAGAGGAACTCTATGCGATCCGAGCCGCTTAAGGGTGCTAGCCGCATAGAGAAAACTCATGCGGCTACATCCGCCAGCCGCATGAAGAAAGCTCACACGACCACATCTGTCAGCCGCATAGCTTATGCGGCTACAGTTGCCAACCGCATGGATGAAATTTATGTGGTTACTAAAGTCAATCGCTTGCAGAAAACCCATGCGGCCACAATTGCCAACCGCATGCGGCCAACCTGCACGGTCGTGACTCCTAGTCGCACAAGAACAACTCATCCGTCAGCTAAAGACAGCCGCATGCAGACAGCCTGCACGGTTTCCAATCCTAGCCGTATAGCGTCTGTTCCACGCTTCTCTCGATCAGTCTTCGACCGTCTCTCATGCGGTCCTGACCCTGATGGTTCCCTGGATGATAAGCCAGACTCTGTGGTATCCAACTTGGACTCTTCCTATTACGCACCCGTAAGTGCTAAACGGAAGAAGTCTAGGGCAGCATGGGCTCACCAAGCCCAGTCAGCTGCTCCAACCTCTGACTATCGGAGCGTCCTACTGATTATCACGCGGGCCTCTATTGGAAAGCTGTATAAAGCTACTCGTACCCTGCCCCCTGCGGCCAATGGGCGGGATAGTCATCAAACATCTCCCAATAACGAACGAAGGTAAGTATACGAGCTACCTTCGAATCAGGGAGCAGGTGGGAGGCCTACACACTCGCATGCCCAGAATTCCCGAGCCAGTAAAGCAAGTGACTTACGTGAGGCCATCCTCCACAAATACAAGGAAAGAAAAGATGCATCGGGGTACAAAGAGTCCTTCCACGGATGTCACTGCACCCAAGTCATCGTCAACTACTGCTGTAAAGGTACGACTATGCAAGAAGACCGGCAGTCTGTCTTTCAAAGACTACAACAGCCATCTTCATAAGACGAGGCACTACCCGTCGTCTCCTGCAACTCTGCTCGGAAAGTCTCTGCTGATGGAAGGGGGAAGAAGACGAATGTTCCCAGCCCGAAGATCTCAACCACTGTGACTAAAAGACTGTCGTCTAAGAGGGTGCCCACCACCGGAGTTTTCCAAGGTACTCGCTCTAAGACGAAATCTGCTACAGTGGGGGATTTGTCGTCCATAATGCAGGGGGTTGCTGGGGCTGGGGGTAGCACCCCTCCGAGCCTTCACAACCACCTAATGTTCCAAGAAGACGAGTCGGGGGAGATAACTCTCCCATCGGATGTAGCAAATCTCGACGTCCCCGAGGACGTCCACAACTCCAATGACGAGGCGAATTCGGAGACTGGAGGTACTGTTCCTTCCGAATCTGAGTCAGAAGGGAATATACCCACATACCCCGATGATTTCTCGCTACAGGGATACGATTCAGAGGGCACTTCCTCCACCACTCTGTCTATCTCTCCTTATGTGAAGACGGTATTCATGACAGACAGCAACCAAGGTGGTTCCAGTGATCGCCAGCGCATCGACAGTCTCGAAGCCATATTGCTTGCTTTGGTCAAGTCTGTAGATGAGATTAAAGCGGCCCTTCCAACTCTGTAAGGAGGGACGCCTGGCCAAACAAGCACGGGTCCCACGGTCAATACGGACTCGAATTCGGCGGCACCAAACCCGGGCAACAATCCTCCGGAAACAACGGCCCGCACCGCCGTGGACGAACCACGCGAAGTGAGAAGAGAGGTCCAGGAGCTCCGAGCCATGTTCCACGCTCGAGAAAACTCTCAAGACCTCAGAATACGGCAACCGTATCCTGCTACATGGAGGAATGTTCCATTCCCACCAAGATATAAGCCGTTCAATATCAATCCTTATGATGGCAAGACCTCGGCAAGTCGGTACATCACTTACTTCGAGGTCACCACCGACCATCTGCCCTATGACGATGCCATTCTCACACGATTATTTATCGGGGCATTGGAAGGAGTCGCCTTCGACTGGTATCGCAACCTGCCGGACAACTGCATCCACTCCTTCGCCGGCTTCAAGCGTCTGTTCTTGGAGAGATTCTACGAAGTAGGGCAGGACGTCACCATGTCCACCCTCATGGACGTCGTCCAAGGAAAGAAAGAGCTGACAAGGAACTACATTGAGCGGTTCTGCCAAACCGCCATGAAGTTGCCCTCTGGAATTCCAGATTCCTCCTTGATTGAAATTTGCCAAAAGAGACTCCTCCCAACAATCAGTCTCTAGATGGGCAAAAGTCAATTCAAGGACTTGAAGACGTTCATCATTAGTGCCACAAGCGCCGAAGAACGATTAAAGAAGGCTCGCCAACTGGGATTGCACATCTCGAACGGAGAGAACAAGGGCAAGCATCCCAACAACGATAATAGGGGTAGCCCCTCTAACAATCGGGACAGCAGGAGAAAGCAAGCTATGGTGGCCGACACGGCACAGAAACTGAGCCAAAGCCGACAGACAAACAATGGCCGCAAATCACTTACTTCTTCGAAGACGGTCACGTCAAGCCCATCTTGGACATGCTCATACAAGGAGACAGAATCCAGCTTCCTCCACCAAGATGGGAACCGCGGCCGGCAGAGATAGAGAACCCAAAGTACTGCCATTACCATCGCTACGTCCACCATGCCACACACGACTGCTACGAGCTAAAACGGTACATCCAAAATCTTATCGATTCGAATGCTCTGGCTATCGATTTCGAAGAGATAACCGTGGCAGCCAATATGGTGTCCGTATAATTTGACAGCTTCCCTCCGACGGAAACTCAAGACGGGGTGGTCCCCATCCCTCTGGCGACAATGGAGATTACTAATCTTCCACCTCCCTGAGATCAGGCTGCTGGTTTGGTGCCCCTCACCACATCACGAGGGGAGGTCATGTGGATCCCTCCAGACTTGGTATCGGAAGTGACTCGGCCCATATCGTCTTCTATCTACAAGAAAAAGAATAGAAAAATCAGATCCTGCCGCACAATCTCGGCAGACATCGAAGAAGCTACAGCCGTCGTCACACGGTCTGGGGCACAATCCTAACCTGTGGTTGACAATCCAGCTGAAGATCATCAACCCACTTTAACTGATGCTCCGGGACCGGCTCAGCCTTCGACGACCGACAAGCCTAGGCCGAGGGAGACTCGCTTCGACAAATCCCTCCGAAAAGAGGCAGTCCAAGGGCTGGAGAGGCCCTACAACTTCGACATCTTGGCACAATTGGCCAACACACCGGCCAAGTTATCATTATACAAGCTCCTGAGACTCTCTAAGGATATTCGTGCGGCATTGAGCGATGCACTCCAAAACGTCGATGCATACCTGGCTCAAGTTAACCTCACGGGAGAAAACCCGCCTGCAGATCTCCAAGACAGCGCATGCACGGGAGCAATGCCCAACATCGTCTTCACTCCGCAGGACATGCTCATCAAAACTAATCTGTACGATCGCCCGCTATACTACACTGGATACATCGGCGACGTAAAGGTGGATCGGATGCACATTGATCCTAGCTCTTCCATAAGCATTATCCCGAAGGGTCTACTATATCATCTCCGCATCCCAATGCATCGCCTGACGCCGACAAGCACCGCCATCAGCGGTTTCAATTCGGGCAGGAGCTACCCTATTGGGAAGATTTGTCTGAAGTGTCAAATTGGTGACCTCCAATCCGAAGTCTCCTGCTACGTCATCGATGCAGACACTTCTTACAACATCTTCTTGGGGTGCCCATGGATACACGATTATATGATCGTGCCTTCCACGCTGCACCAGTGCTTTAAATATGTCGACAAACACGACTTCGTGAGGACGGAATTTGCTGATATCGATCCCTTCAAATGGGTCGAATCTTACCACTCAGACTCCTGCCTGTACGAAAAATCGAAGAAGCATCTTGGTGAAGGAGATGTACAAGCTAGTACCGAGACAGCCATAGGATCAGAAGAGCCTCTGACGATCCACCTCCAAGCTCGCAAACCGGGCAGGTCTGCACCCCTTACCGCCACTCTGCGTAAGGACGCAATCAGCCTCTCGGCACAAGAAGAGCAGATGATAATTCGGCTGCCAAGGTCTGGCCAAGTGCCAAGATCTACAACGGGGCCACTAACAATCAGACTGTCGAGAGTCGGTCAGCCCCAAACGGAGAAGCTCAATCCCTCCGACAAACCACTGACGATACGCCTTCCCAAGAAGGGTCGTCACCCCGATGAGAGGTCTGACACTTCTAGCGAACCAGCCACTCCTCGCCCCACACCGAGTACCAAACTGGAGGTCGCTAGTCTACTAACAACTCCACGCCCAGCTCCATCAACTGAACCACTGACGATCAAGCTCTCCAGGTCGTCCTCTCAGTCTTTATTCACACAAGGGGTAGCCGAAGAGGAACCGGAGCTAGCCAAGTATGTGGCTGCCCACACTGATGTTCCCTCCGCAGATGATGTAATCCCCCTAGAAAAGATACCTTACTTCATCAATAAAGGGCTATCTTTGAACTACCTCGAGCTTAATAAGCTTTGTACAATATACGCTATGGAACACGGTATAGGCACTCACCTACACAAACAGGTGACAAATGTCTACACCACAATCCAGCTTACTCCAGCAGAAGACGCTTACCGAATAATCGAGGGGGGGACCATCCAATCATCTTCGGCCGGAAGGACGATCCGCATCCCTTCACCATAGAAGAAGTCAACCTTGGATCGGATGCCGGGAGACTACCTCTGTATCTTTATAGCCCCCAATCTAAATATCTCATGCAGAAACAGGGGTATGATCTGGAAATGACACCGGGTTTGAACTACGGTACTGGACGACGATTACCTTTGAAGCCCCCGGTCCCAGCTGGCAAACTACGGGACTACTATAGCAAGACTCGATGTGGATTAGGATATTTAACACCCACGACGACCTCTGAAAGTTTAGATGAAGAATGCGACTGGCATTCACATTCGACCGGGTCACCAACTTCTGACTCGGATACCAGTATCGGAGACGTATTCAGACAAGTCCTGTCAGTCAACATGGCATTTGTCGATGCTTATGAAGAAGATGAAGACATTCCGAAAATCCTCGAGCTAGAGCCGTGGGCCCAACAGCTAGATATACAATGGGAAAAGCGTTTCGAGCAAAGAGAACCTCCCACTGAGGATAAGGTCATACAAGTTAATCTTGGTGATGAAGCCTCCCCAAAACCAATCTTCATTAGCCAGAGTCTGACAGATGAAGAGCGAGAGTCGCTGCTCCAACTCGTCAAAGAGTATATCGATGTGTTCGCTTGGAGCTATAAAGATATGCCAGGATTGGACCCCGAGATCGCACTCCACAAACTCAATATTCGTTCGGATGCAAAACCTGTCAAGCAACAGCAACGACGGTTTCACCCCGATGTCATGAATGCTATTGAAGCCGAGGTCAACAAACTGATATCCAGCGACTTTATTCGTGAAGAGCAGCATCCAGACTGGGTAGCCAATATTGTACCAGTTCTCAAGAAGAACGGGAAGATCCGAATATGTATTGACTTCCGGAATCTGAATGAGGCATGCCCTAAAGATGAATTCCCTCTCCCTATCACAGATATTATGATCGACAACATCTGCGACTTTGAACGTATGTCCTTTATGGATGGCTTCTCAGGATACAACCAGATCAAGATGTTCCCTGACGACGAGAAGCACACATCATTCAGAACACCAATTGGTACATATTGCTATACCGTTATGCCTTTCGGTTTAAGAAATACTAGCGCCACTTACCAGAGAGCTATGAACGTCATCTTTAGAGACCACTTGCGCAAGACAATGGAATGCTACGTCGACGACATCGCCGTCAAAAGCCGTTCGAAGGAAGATCATCTGCAAAATCTCAGGACAGTGTTCGACCTAATGCGAGCACACAACTTAAAGATGAACCTTACGAAATTATTCTTGGATGTCTCCGGCGGGAAATTCCTGGGTTTCGTCATCACTTCTCAGGGCATTCACATCGACCCCAAGAAAACAAAGGCAATCATGGAGATGGGTCCCCCGAGAAATCTTCGTGAACTCCGAGGCCTCCAAGGCAGGCAAGCTTACATCAGGAGATTCATCTCTAATCTCTCCGGACGATGTCAACCATTCACCAATCTCATGAAGAAGGGAGTCTCTTTCGTATGGGATGAGGAATGCCAGCGCGCTTTCGACAGCATCAAAGAATATTTATCGAATCCTCCAGTCCTGGTAGCTCCTGTTGCTGGGAAGCCATTCATGCTCTATGTACGAGCTATAGAACATTCTCTTAGTGCCCTATTGGCACAGAACAATGATGCGGGCCACGAACAAGCTATATACTACCTCAGTCGGAAGATAATTGGGCCAGAATACCGATACACGGCTGTAGAGAAGGAATGCCTTGCTTTCGTGTTCGCAATCCAGAAGATGCGACACTACGTCACGGGACAAACCATCCACGTGATATCGTAGATCAACCCCTTCAGGGTCCTCATGACCAAACCTGGGGCACTCAGCTCTCGCCTTGCTACCTGGGCGATATTACTATCACCATACCATATGATCTTCATCCCGCAAAAGGCTGTTAAAGGCCAGGCTCTGGCAGACTTTCTAGCAGCCCATCCAGGTTCAGAGACGACTAGGGTATATGAAGAGATACCGGACGAGGTCACCAGTTCAAATGCAGTCTCCCATGATGCCATCTGGCGAATGTTCTTCGACGGTGCTTCGAGAAATGGACCCAAAGGCAACATCATCGCTGGAGTTGGAGTGGTGCTGATTTCTCCCTCCGGCTTGGTGATCAATCGGGCCTACTCACTCACAGAGCCCTGCTCAAATAATGTGGCCGAGTACAATGCCTTGGTCATTGGCCTCCGACTTACAAAGGAGCTGGGGGTAGAGTATCTTGAAGCATACGGCGACTCACAGTTAATCGTCAATCAGATTTGGGGGTCGTACGAGGTCCGCCATGAAGACATAATCCCGTATCATCGAATAGCAATCGACATCATCTCATCTCTGGAAGGATTCTTCATAGAATATGTTCCCAGACTCCAGAACATTAAGGCTGATGCCCTAGCTGGTTTGGCCGCTTCTCTAGCTGTGCCAAATTATGCTCGTTATCAGGTCGACATAATAGGCCGTGAACTGGTCTATCCTAAGGATAACATTCGATGCATTGAAAGCTACTCCGCCCTTTCAGTCGACGAATCACCAGACTGGAGACAGTCGTTCATCGACTTCGTAGTATACGACATCCTGCCAGAGAATCCGAAGGAAGCTACTTCTATCAGAAGACGTTCCTCAGATTTTTCTATGATACGAAGACAAAAATACTGTAACGCCGATCCTATGATGGGTTGCTGCTTCGGTGTCTATCAACTACAGAAGTCAAGGAAGCCGTATGCGAGGCCCATGATGGTGTCTGCGGAGCCCATCAACCTGGCCCGAAACTGCAAGACCGCCTTCACCGAATGGTCTATTACTGGCCCACGATGGTTGCAGACGCAATGGATTATGCACGAAAGTACAAAGCCTGCCAAATCCACGCCGACTTCATCCACCAGCCACCTGAATTCCTACATCCGACTGTGGCCTCCTGTCTATTCGAAGCATGGGGTATGGACATCGTCGGCCCAATTACCCCGCCTTCGTCCAGAGGACACCGATTCATACTCACAATCACCGATTACTTCTCCAAATGGGCGAAATCCATCCCATTGGCAGAGGTAAAAACTTCAAACGTGATCAGCTTCCTTAAGCATCATGTCATCTACCGCTTTGGACTGCCCCGAAGGATCATTCACGACAATGGGCCACAGTTCGCAAGCCACGCATTTTATTAGTTCTGCAACAAGCACCGAATTTAGAACATTGCTTCGATACCCTACAACCCAGCAGCCAACGGGTTAGCAGAAGCATTCAACAAAACCATAATCAAGCTACTCAAGAAATTCGTGTCCTCTAACAAGCGCGACTGGAACGAGAAGCTCGGCGAATGCTTATGGGCGTATCGCACCACAGTTCGAACAGCCACCGGGAATACATCATTTTCCCTGGTGTACGGGAGTGAGGCAGTCCTTCCATTAGTGACTCAGATCCCCTCACTCCGCGTCGCCCTCACACATCAGTTGACGACAGACGAAAACCACCATCGCCGACTACAGAAATTGGAGGCCCTAGACGAGAAACGCCTGTTGGCTCAACAGCGAATCGAACTATATCAGGCCAGAATCTCTGGAGCTTTCAATAAGAAGGTCAAGGTCAGAACATTCCAAGTAGGCGATCTCGTTCTGGCGGTTCGGAGGCCGATGGTTATGACGCATAAAATTGCCGGTAAATTCCAACCAAAATGGGAAGGCCCGTTCATCATTGAAGCTGTATTCTCCAACGGCGCCTACCGCCTCGCAAAGCAAAATGGAGACTTGCTCATGTTGCCCATCAACGGCAAGTTCCTGAAGAAGTATTATGTCTGAAACAAAATCCTCGAGACATCTCAGAGTGTCGAGTTATGTACCTCCCCGTACCACTGAACTTACATTCTGGTCCTATACATCGAGTCATGTACCCGCTGGTACCTCTGAACTCATTTCCACATTTTCTAACCATACGAGTCATGTACCTGCTGGTACCTCTGAACTCATTCCCACATTTTCCAGTCATAAGAGTCATGTACCCACTGGTACCGCTGAACTCATACTCATATTTTCCAGATCAACGAGTCACGTACCCGCTCGTATCGCTGAACTCACACTCACCATTCTTTAGATTCCCTAGTCATGTACCCTCTTGTGCCGCTGAACTCACATCCACAACATCCCAGATTATCGAGTCATGTGCCCGCTGGTGCCACTGAACTCACACTTTCACAATATCGAGTCATGTACCCGCTGGTGCCTCTGAACTCACATCCCGGTCACTCTTTCAGATAGTAAGTCATGTATGATCATACCTCTGAACTTTCTTCCTATAAGAGATCCTCCCTCATGATCCACTACCCGCACTCCCAGTGCACAAAAAGGGTAACGGGTCCACAAACTTCCAAAATGACCATGTCGATGCTACCTCTGAGTCGTTTCACTTCCACCAAAAACAAATCACCCCCTACATAAAACTTCCATATCCTTATTACCTCTGAGTCATTTTATGTATCCCCTCTTCATTGAGCCCACTCCTGCCATGTCCTCATTACCTCTGCGTGGGAAGGCTCCGTAGAAGAAACCTTTATACTTGCCATGTTCTCATTACCTCTGAGTAAGTATGTCAGTTCCCTTTCAACCTATTATCTGTACCCACAACTGGAGTACGACAAGGATAATAGGTCCTTAAATGTCCTCTGTTGACCACAAATGTCCTCTGTTGACCACAAATGTCCTCTGATGACCACAAATGTCCTCAGTCGACCACAGATGCTGTACTGGGTCTCCAGTACATGCCCATCCCTTCCCTATCATGCCTGGGAGCCCAGTTGCTCCCTGGCAATCTCTCGAATACCAAAAACTTCTATAGATGTCTTATCAAGAAGTTGTTCTAGGTATTCCTCTCCAAAACTTGTTACTCGTACCTAAAACCAAGGTACACCCAGGGTAACAGGTCTACAAATAATCCCTCAGCAGGTTCAATTCCACAAACACCACGAGTACAAGAAAGAGAAGATGAGTTGAAACATGCTCATTTATTCAGAATTCAAAGTGCTACATCATTTGGGATCATAGCGCCGTGAGACGGTCCATCAGTAAGGCAATCGACCGCTCAAACCTCTGTTTAGCTCGACGCTCCGCCTCTTGGGTCAGCACCGCCGCGTCCTCCAGATGAGCGTGAGCTTGCCAGTTGTCCTCAAATTTCTTGAAAGCCCGCTCCAGGTTAACAGAAGATCGGGAAACCTTCTCGGCCTCCCAAACGATTGACTCCTGTTCCGCATGAGCAGCCTTCAGCTCCGACTCTAGGAAGGCCAATTCCTTCTGAAGTACGAGAATCCACTCCTTCGTGTCAGCTATTCCACGAGAAGCAGCCTCTTCCCGAGCCCTACAAGCTTGACTTCGACGACCCAGCCTGTCATACGAAGCAGAAAGCTCGTCAAGGTCCCCCTTCACAACTGGCCCGGCAGTGTCTCGAGTGAGCTTTATCCTATCCCAAGCGGCAATAAGGAAGCCCCGCTCCCGTTCAATCGCAGCAGGCAAGTCAGCCTGCCGTAACACCAGCAATCGTGTCACGAGCTGATCAGCCTCTGCCAATTTGGGCTCCAGGAGCGCAGCCAACCCCACCCCGTCAGAAAGAGTCTTTAAAGTTTCAATCTGACCCCGAGCGCACCGCAGGGACAGAGAAAAAGGGATCTCCCGTTCTACGGCAACATCTACGCCCCTCTTTAAATGGCGATAGAAGCTGTCGACCACATCCTGCGACACCTCGTCCAGAGCCTCCGAAGCAGCCGGCGTCAACGGAAGTGTAGCTGGCAACACTAAAGAAGATGTGACAGAATCTGCCGCTCCTGCCATGAGGGAAACAAACTCCGTGCGGAAGGACGCATGAACAGCGGCCAACTCCTCTTCAGCAGCCCGCAGAACTTGAATGCTCGGCAGGGCCGAGAAGTCAATCTCCGAAGCCGTATAAGCAGCAGAGGATGAGGCGGAGACCATCGCTCCCGGAACAAGCACCACTCCCATCTGCCCGGAGCTGGTGGGAGGCCCCTCGACATGAGTCGGTAAAGGAGAAAAAATGCTCCTTTTCTCCAGATCGCAGCAGGCCGAGCCTTCCCCAAGAACATCCGCTGTGGAAAGTAAAGGGTCAGGACCTGTAGGGCCAAGACAACCATGAATCGATTTAACCTGGAGGATATGTTGATAGAGCAAATAAGCCCCCTCATTAGTCAATATTTGGCTTATCTTACCAGCGGAAGAGTGTGGAGGCTGAGGTTAGCCTACGGCCACCACAACCTCTCCACCAGCGGCCTCCGAGTCGAATATAATAGACTCCTCCGCCCCGACACCCTCGGGAGGGGATGCGACGAGATCGGCGTCGCCTTGCTAAAATTCAGCAATCTCGGAGACAGGCCCGAGGAAACCTTCGTCACCCCGGACCGAGGCCTCAGCAACTTGGGAATCCTCAGCCGCCGCTGAGAGAGCCCCCGCAGAAAGGACCACGACACACATGCCACTAATCAAAGCAGCAAGGGCCGGATCAACTCCAGGGGCAGCAGACGGTTCATTAGAACCTAGTTCGTCAGACGCCTACAAAGAAAAAATGATTAGGTCATATCTCCAAGAAAAAAGAAAACCACAGCAAGGAGATAGCTCCAACATAGTCTTACCTCCTGAACATCGTCAGCATTTTTACCCCTCTCGGTAATAAGCAACCTATGAGACCTAACGGCGGCTCTTTTCACAAAAAAGGTCATTCTGCCGTCAGAAGACTCACGTCTGACTCGTTTGCGTGAGGGACCAGGCACAGCGGGAGGCTGTCCTTCCTTTACTACTTCCTCTTGTGTAGCAAACGACGGATCCTCCGCCAGTTCGTCTGATGTGGCAAGCGGTTGATCCGCTACTTCTTCACCCCCAAAAGAAAGAGAGTCTTCGCTATCATGATCGTCATCCTCCTCAGCTGCCTCGGAAGGTTCTAATTCAGGGAGGGGAGTCTGGAGCGCTAGTTGCTTTCTAGCCTTAGCCCCCTTGGGCTTTTCCTCTAAACCGGTACCCACGATGAAACTGGTACTCGGATCGAAATTGACAGGAGGCTTGTTCGCCATAACATGATACAAGGCAGCCACGTACAAAATGTCCTTCGGTGCCTTAGTATTAGGGACCGAGAAGCTGGCCCGAGTATGATAAGCGTCATAATAATTCCACGCCCTGAGACCATTAAGAATGCTACCTTCAAAGCCAAGCAAGGGCTGGGACAGTCAAGGAATAACTGGCTATAGCCAAATTGGCAGGAAAACCTACTAGGCAGGTAGGGCTCCAAGTACACGTTATCGCAGTTACGATAAACCAGATGCGTGAGGCAAATGTTGCGCAACCAGGCGAGCATCTTCGAAGACAGAAAGTGAGGAGGTCCGGTACCATCAAGGTGTACATCCCTCACTTCCTCATCAAAAAAATGAGGAACAGACCCGAAAAAGCCACACCCATCCACCCTCGCCAGTGCCCCCCGACAAGCTGACATAGTACTGTATTCCCAAGGTTGGTGATGGCATTGAAAAAGAAAAGCGTCTTCGTCTATAGCATCTTCCGCTGTTCCAGATCCCATCAAAGACTTGTAGTGCATCAACAACTACCACATCAAATAGTGGAAAGGTAGCTCTATGCACTCAAAGTCCAGCGTCTTCTTGCGGGCAATAACCTTGGACGAGAATGTTCGAAGACCATGGTGTATGCTACACACCATAGTCGGGAGAAGAGCCAATCTAACTCCAAATACCAGCTTAATGGCAGGGAGAATGAAGTTGCGGCTGATCCTCTCAATAGAACCTACCCCTCCCCTCCCCCCCCCCCCCCGAGACTACGCAGTTCCGTAGCCATATTATCAAAAATCTAGCCAGGAGCACTTTCTCAGACATCTGCCTGGTACCATATTAAAAATAGCTAAGAGAGTCAGCTTGACTCCCGAATATATCGCTAATAGACCGCGACTTCTTGACGCTCAACATCAGGTCTTTTATCTCTCCCTGGGTTTGAAGGGTTCGAGGAATAACCTCGCCAGAAGGGCCAACTTTAAAAAGATAATTGACCCAGGATGTGGTGTGGGGAGCGTTCTCTTCTGAGCTATCCTCCTTTTTTATAGCCATCTGGTGACAAGAACTATGTGTCACCCTCATTTCTCGTATTTCCCGTATTTTTCTGTATTTCATATTTTACTTGTATCTGGATTTTTTGGCATGTATTTTTATTTTTTTCAGCCTGTGGAATTTTGGTATTTCTCGTATTTGGGTTTTGGCTTGGCTCGGTTTTATTGGGTTGGTTCGGTTTGGTTTATGTATTGGAGCACCTTAGCTTATGCTACCCCTCATCCCCACCGCAACTCCCCCTCTTTATATCCCTACCTACCACTCTCTCTCTCTTCATTACCACCACCATTAATTTCCTTCTTCTTCTTCTTCTCCTTCCTCTACACAATTCTCCCAACCCTAGGCAAGTGTATCTTGCCACTACATGAGAACCCTCTTTTCCTTGTCCATTTGATAGATTAGGACATGGTGATCAACATTAGAACTTGGGTTTTTGTGATTTGGAGCCTCCATTGTTGTAGATCTAAGTTATATCTATTTTTGGATTTTGCATGGTTTGAGCTACTTAAGTTGGATTTTATGGATTTTTGATGTTTCCATGTGGAAGAGCATTCAATTACACCCTGGTTAGAACTTTAGAAATCTGGATTTGGAGTTCGGATAGCCAAGTTATGAGGTTTTGAAGTTTTGGAGCCATTGGAGCTTCTTCTCAGCCATGGAAAAGAAGACCCAGACCCTGCGTGCGTGTTTTTACGCGTACGCAGCTCTCTGCTTGCGTGCTTTTGCACGTATGCTGTTTCCCTTGAGAGTGCGTGACTTTCACGCAGCTGCTCCCTTGAACGTGCGTGACTTTTCACGCAGCTGCTCCCTTGAGCGTGCGTGACTTTTCACGCAGCTGCTCCCTTAAGCGTGCCTGACTTTTTACGCAGCTGCTCCCTTGAGCGTGCGTGACTTTTCATGCAGCTGCTCCCTTAAGCGTGCGTGACTTTTCACGCAGCTGCTTCCTTGAGCGTGTGTGACTTTTCATGCAGCTGCTCCCTGTAGCGTGCGTGACTTTTACGTATGCTGCTTCCCTTGAGCGTGCATGACTTTCATGTACCCTGCTCTCTGTAGCGTGCGTGACTTTCACATACACTGCTCCCTTCAGCGTGCGTGACTTTTTACCTACGCTGCTCTCAGCGTGCGTGACTTTTTCGTATGCTGCCCCTTGATCCCTTTGCTTAATCCATTGGCTCTTGGAGTTTTGGTTTTATTTCTTTTAGCTTGGCTTTTCTATAGCCCTATATATTGATATTTTATTAGATATTTTACGCCCATTTTATATCCTTACGCCTTTTGTCATGAACTTGATTTTACTTAATATGTCTGGAATGACTATTGTACATGGCATGGTATGACAAGGAACTTGCATAACACAACAGTGACCCGTGGTGGTGCACTCCTGACATGACCAACCTGACATGATAGTGGCCCGTCGTGGCGCACTCCTAACAAGTACCCTGACATGATTTATCTTGATAACTTAACTTGACTTGCCTTGACACCGTGGGTGGTTCTTCATGCTTGCTTGTTAGATCCACTTGTCCTGTCTTGCATCATGTCTAGGATGGGACTCCTGAGTACTACGGTCAGGAGCACCTACTAAAATGGATTAAGGTTAATAACTAGAATAACTCAGTAGTCATGAAGAGATGACACAGCTACAGGTAATCCCGTTACCTGGGTGCTCTTGGGATCTGTAGCCTGCCGTCGAATAGGGCACATTTCCAGCGTACCGTCGAGTGTTGCACCCTCTAAGTCACCTAAGGGTACATTTGTCTTCTGGACGATGTACCCACCTGAATTCAACCCTAATCTTTCGTCCTGGGTAACCTGGATGGTCTGCAGGGCCTGTGGCTGTGGAACAATCTCATTGCATTTGTTAGTAATTAGGCCTGTGATAACCCTAGTTAGTTAAAGTAGTAAGCCGTAGTATCTGCTTGGCCATGATTGATTGAATGAGGTATAACCAGTCTAGCCATGTCTTGATCCAGTACAAGATTGCTCCCTGTCTTGATTCTTGCATTACTTATCTTGCCGATAAATGGTGGGAAACCAAGCTCTATTCAGATGAAGGGTTACAACCCCGGTCCTTGTTTGGTTTACGGGTTGTAACCTGGCTATCGAAATAGTTCCATGGTTATCTCGTCGTATATCATCCTGACATGTTTTTCGTAATTTTAATTTTAATATTAAATTTTCTGTGCTGATTGCTGGCTTTTGTTCTTATTTCGTGGCCCCCTTGTGGCACTTGCTCTTTCTGGGGTTGACCCAGCTGGTTTTTTGTGGCCAGATTTCGGAGCAGCTTCCGAGGATCTACCAAGCTTCCAGCCCAATGGTGGCGACTAGAAGGAACCCGGGCTACGAGTGGGTTTTCTATTTTGTTTCGCTCACTCTGTTATAAATTTATTCTTTTGAGGCGTTTAGCCGACGAGCACCTGTTAGCTCGATGCACTTTTACTTACTGTCTGCCTACGGACTGTAAACATGATTAACAAATCCTAGGGTTGATCATGTATGACTTAAACTCTTGCTAGTCCTAACATTTTGTACGACTAGCTTCATGATCAGCTGATATGTAATATTTGGGACGCCTTTTATTATATATTTAATGATCATACATCTTGTAATTATATTATTTGCTTGAGATTGAGACAATAGGCTTGACCTTAAGAGACTGTTGGCTTGTAGTAAACCCTCATATCTAGACAGCCGTGACCGTATAGTTGAGATGTATTCTATTTCAATATACGTAGCTGGCTATGTCTGCCCCCGCTCTCCAGTATTCTGGTTCTGGGGCGTGACATGGTTTAAGTGGTGGCCCATGCAGGTCTTGTCAATCAAAAAATGTGAGGGTTTACCGAATAGATGTCTCAATCAGTATTCGCCCTTGATCACCGCCCGTATTTTCAAATCCCTGAAATTCTTGCCCTGATTACATGCTTGTATCGTTGATCTGTCCTGGTCCTTCCTTATTATTTTCTTGTGTCGTCTTCCTCAGCGGCACTGTACCTGACCCTGCCGATCAGCAAGGAAGAGCACCTCCCGTGGACCAGCAGCAACCCGGAGATCAAGCCCAGCATTCCGGGGTAGCCTCCAGAGTGATACCTACTGGAGGAGAGTCACCAGTTCGGCCCGTCCAGCCCGCAAAGCCAGATGATGGTACCTTAGTAGGCCTCATCAGAACCTTGATAGCTTTCCAGGATCGTCGAAGCGATGCCCTATACCAGACAGTTCAAGATGCTTTGACCCGAGGCGGACATCCAGGGAACCAGGCGGCGAACAGCTTCAAGCGATTGAACCCTCCTTTCTTCGACGGCAGCGAGGATACAATTGCCGCGGATGCTTGGCTTCAGGATACTGAGGTGGTTCTGGAAGCAGCCAGGACACCTGAGAATGAGAAGGTGGCGGTGGTACGCCTACAGTTGTTGGACTTGGCTCGCAGTTGGTGGGCAGCGCAAGCCATGGGACTAGTGGCACCCATTGCTTGGGCAGTATTTAGGGAGAGATTCCAGACGAAGTACTTTGATGCTGTGGCTCGGTTCGATCTGCAGACCAGATTTACCAACTTGAAGCAAGGAGGCAGGACAGTCGAAAGTTATGCGACCGAGTTTTCTAGGCTGAGTAGGTTTGCCTCCACCTTGGTGGCGACCGAGTTTGATAGGGTCCAGCGGTTCTAGCAGGGACTGTATTTGGAGATCTTATTGGCGGTTGAGCAGTTCGAGCACCAGACGTTCGATACAGTCTTGAGAGCAGCTAGGAGGCATGAGTATACCTCCCAAAGGATCGTGGATAGGACCGGAGGTAGGAAGCGGTCCCACAGTCAGATGCACCAATCATCAGCTCCAGCCCCGGCAGCTAGGGGATTGACCATTGGAACTCCGAGGCGGGCGGCCTCAGTAACGTCGGTTCAGCATTGGACCCCGACGTACCCGCAGCAGAAGCAGAAGCAGACTTCCGCGATGGGATGTTCTCATTGCGGGAAGCCAGGGCATGCGGTGGCAGATTGTCGCAGGGCGCAGGGATTATGCCTGGCTTGTGGAGCAGCAGATCATAGGATAGGGGCTTGCCCGAATAGAGGTGGTTCATCAGCATCCAACCCTTCTAACTCTTCGATGAGAGGACCGACCCCAGCACCAGTTCAGCAGCAGCAGTATCAGTCTTCGAGGCCCTTGCCGCCTCAGTCTCAGTCATTCCAGCAACAGCACCCCCAGCAGTATGCACAAGCCCAAGCTCAGACCCAGAATAGGCAGAGAGGTTTCTAGCAGAGGGGACCCGCAACTAGAGGTCAGGCCATGATGATGGCTATGGAAGAAAAAGTTGCACCAGGTGAGGTTGTGGCAGGTACTATTCTCGTCAACTCCTCTCCAGCGTCTGTATTATTTGATTCTAGTACATCGCATTCATTCATGTCTGCACGATTCGCGACACGGATAGGATTGGAGCCTGAGTCATTATCAGTGAGGCTCAATATACTTACTGGTAATGGTCTTGTGGGAGTAGATCGAGTGTTTTCCTCGTGTCGGATCGTAGTTAGCGGTAGGGAGTTCCCCGCTAGATTCATAGAGTTTCCTATGGCAGACTATGATATAGTCCTAGGCATGGATTGGTTGAGGAATCAGTATGCTAGGATAGACTGCCATATTGGCAGAGTTGTCTTTAGTATCCCCGGCGAGCCAGAGTTTTCGTTTTCCAGAGGCGCAGTAGAGCCATCTTCCCCAGCATTGCGGATGGCAGTAGCAGCAGTGCAGTTACCCCGGATAGTTGAAGAGTTTCCAGATGTCTTTTCAGAGGAGCTTCCAGGGATGCCGCCAGAGCGGAAGATTGAGTTCACTATAGACTTGATCCCCGGAACAGCACCAGTATCAGAGAGAGTTTACAGAATGGCGCCTTCAGAGTTGGAGATTTTGTATAAGATGATTGAAGAATTGAGGACCAAGGGATTCATCCGTGCAAGTGGATCGCCTTGGGGAGCCCCGATGCTTCTTGTGAAAAAGAAGGATGGTACGTCCTGGCTATGTGTTGATTATCGTACCTTGAATTCGGTGACAATCAAGAACAGATACCCTCTTTCGAGGATAGATGACTTATTTGATCAGCTCAGAGGGGCTTCAGTATTCTCGAAGATCGACTTGCGATCAGGATACCACCAGATCAGAGTCAGAGAGCAGGACATCCCGAAGACAGCATTCAGATCGAGGTATGGACATTGGGAGTTTCTGGTTATGCCCTTTGGAGCGACCAATGCGCCGACCGTATTCATGAACCTCATGAATCGCATTTTCATGCCTTACTTGGATCAATTTGTGATCGTGTTCCTAGATGATATCCTGGTCTACAGCAAGCGTGAAGCAGAGCATGAGCGGCATCTCAGAGTCGTCCTTCAGACGCTTAGGGAACATCAGTTATACGCCAAGTTCAGTAAATGCGAGTTCTGGCTCGATCGTATATCATACTTGGGTCACATCATTACCCGAGGAGGAGTGGAAGTGGATCCCCAGAAGATTTTGGCTATCGAGTCATGGCCGGTACCCAGCTCAGTGGCAGAGGTTCGCAGCTTCCTTGGATTGGCCGGCTACTACCGGCGTTTCGTTTCAGATTTCGCCAGGATTTCAGCGCCGATGACCCAGTTGACCCGTAAGGATGTGCCGTTTGTTTGGACAGCAGAGTGTCAGGAATCATTTGAGAAGTTGAAGCGAGGTTTGATAACGGCTCCCATTCTCACCCTTCCAGATGGGACCGGAGGATTCACAGTTTATTGCGACGCTTCAGGCAGAGGATTGGGGTGTGTCTTGATGCAGCATGGGAAGGTAATATCTTATGCGTCACGCCAACTTCGTGATCATGAAAAGAATTACCCGACCCACGACTTGGAATTGGCGGCGGTAGTGTTTGTTTTAAAATTGTGGAGACACTACTTGTACAGAGATAGAGTGGAGATCTTTACTGATCATAAGAGCCTGAAGTATATTTTCACCCAGAAGGACCTCAATATGCGGCAGAGAAGATGGCTCGAGCTATTGGTGGATTATGATGTGGATTTGCAGTATCATCCCGGGAAGGCCAACGTTGTAGCAGATGCATTGAGCAGGAGAGCCGGAGTTTATTTCCTGACGGCGCAACCAGAATTATTGGCAGATCTTCAGAAGATAGGAATTGAAGTGGTTCTTCCTACCAGTGTGGCATTGATGGCCAGTCTACAGGTTCAGTCCAGCATAGTTGAGAGGATCCGGATGGCGCAGTCAGCAGATTCCAAGCTTCAGCAACTCAGAGCAGAGTGTGAAGCAGGAAGAAGGCCAGAGTTATGTATCCATGAAGACGGTACCCTTCGGTACGGCACTCGTCTTTGTGTACCTAGTGGAGATATCAGACAGGAAGTCATGGCAGAAGCCTACAGTTCACAGTATTCTATTCATCCGGGTGGTACGAAGATGTACCGTGATATTCGTCAGCATTTTTGATGGAATGGCAAGAAGAGGAAGATAGCCCGGTTTGTCTCTCGGTGTTTGGTTTGCCAACAGGTTAAAGCTGAACATCAGAGGCCCGCTGGACTTCTTCAACCCTTACCGATCCCAGAATGGAAATGGGAGCATATAACCATGGATTTCGTGACCGGATTGCCCAGATCTCCGGCCGGCAGAGATACAATTTGGGTAATTGTGGACAGGCTTACCAAGGTGGCACACTTTCTCTCATTCAGAGTTGGATAGTCGACGGCGCAGTTAGCAGAGATGTATCTCAGGCAGATCGTCAGGCTTCACGGTGTGCCAGTCAGCATCACCTCGGACAGGGATTCAAGATTCACATCGCACTTTTGGCACAGCTTGCAGGAGAGTTTGGGGACTCGTCTTCAATTCAGCTCAGCTTATCACCCACAGACGGATGGTCAATCAGAGCGCACAATCCAGACCCTTGAAGATATGTTGAGATCCTGTACCCTTGACTTCGGTGGTTCATGGGAGAATCATCTGCACCTGGTGGAATTCTCGTACAATAACAGTTATCAGGCCAGTATCCAGATGGCACCCTTCGAGGCTCTTTATGGTAGGAAGTGCAGATCTCCGCTAGCATGGGACGATGTCGGAGAGAGGCAGATGCTCGGGCCCGAATTGATTTCCCAGACGGTTAAAGTGGTCAAGAAGGTCAGAGATCACCTCCGAGTTGCCCAGGACCGCCAGCGCCATTGGGCCGATACTCATCGGCGTCCCTTAGAATTTGCTGTCGGCGACCATGTATTCCTTAGGATCTCGTCTAACCGCGGCGTCATTCGCTTCGGCGTGCGGGGAAAGCTTAGTCCTAGGTATATAGGGCCGTTCGATATTCTAGAGCGAGTAGCAGATGTATCCTATCGTCTCGCTCTTCCGCCGTCGCTAAGTGAGGTGCATGATGTATTCCATGTGTCCCAATTATGACGGTATATTCCGGACCCAAGCCATATCCTAGACCATTCGGAATTGGTTATTGGTACCAACCTTTCGTATGAGGAAAGGCCCGTGTCTATTTTGGACTGGAGGGAAAAGATACTCAAGAACAAGACTATTAAATTAGTCCGTGTTGCTTGGGGTCATCACTCTCTGGGTGAGTCAACGTGGAAGCGTGAGGACGACATCCGATCGCGATATCCCTACCTATTTGACTAGTGAGGTATAATGTCTTTCTTATGCCTTACGTTTTCCCTTCCTTGCTTGTATTGTATGATTGTATGATTGAACTGCTTAGTGTAACTTGCCTGTGCTTAGTGTAGCTTGTCGTGACAATCTCTAGCTCCTTGATTAAATTCCGAGGACGGAATTCTTTTAAGGTGGGTAGAGTTGTCACCCTCATTTCCTGTATTTCCCGTATTTTTCTGTATTTCGTATTTTACTCGTATCTGGATTTTTTGGCATGTATTTTTATTTTTCTCAGCCTGTGGAATTTCGGTATTTCTTGTATTTGGGTTTTGGCTTGGCTCGGTTTTATTGGGTTGGTTCGGTTTGGTTTATGTATTGGAGCACCTTAGCTTATGCTACCCCTCATACCCACCGCAACTTCCCCTCTTTATATCCCCACCTACCACTCTCTCTCTTCATTACCACCACCATTAATTTCCTTCTTCTTCTTCTTCTCCTTCCTCTACACAACTCTCCCAACCCTAGGCAAGTGCATCTTGCCACTACATGAGAACCCTCTTTTCCTTGTCCATTTGATAGATTAGGACATGGTGATCAACATTAGAACTTGGGTTTTTGTGATTGGGAGCCTCCATTGTTGTAGATCTAAGTTATATCTATTTTTGGATTTTGCATGGTTTGAGCTACTTAAGTTGGATTTTATGGGTTTTTGATGTTTCCATGTGGAAGAGCATTCAATTCCACCCTGGTTAGAACTTTAGAAATCTGGATTTGGAGTTCGGATAGCCAAGTTATGAGGTTTTGAAGTTTTGGAGCCATTGGAGCTTCTTCTCAGCCATGGAGAAGAAGACCCAGACCCTGCGTGCGTGTTTTTATGCGTACGCAGCTCTCTGCTTGCGTGCTTTTGCACGTATGCTGCTTTCCTTGAGCGTGCGTGACTTTTCACGCAGCTGCTCCCTTAAGCGTGCGTGACTTTTCACGCAGCTGCTCCCTTGAGCGTGCGTGACTTTTCACGCAGCTGCTCCCTTGAGCGTGCGTGACTTTTCATGCAGCTGCTCCCTGTAGCTTGCATGACTTTCATGTATGCTGCTTCCCTTGAGCGTGCGTGACTTTTACGTACCCTGTTCCCTGTAGCGTGCGTGACTTTCACGTACACTGCTCCCTTCAGCGTGCGTGACTTTTCACCTACGCTGCTCTCAGCGTGCGTGACTTTTTCGTATGCTGCCCCTTGATCCCTTTGCTTAATCCATTGGCTCTTGGAGTTTTGGTTTTATTTCTTTTAGCTTGGCTTTTCTATAGCCCTATATATTGATATTTTATTAGATATTTTACGCCCATTTTATATCCTTATGCCTTTTGTCATGAACTTGATTTTACTTAATATGTCTGGAATGACTATTGTACATGGTATGGTATGACAAGGAACTTGCATAACACAACAGTGACCCGTGGTGGTGCACTCCTGACATGACCAACCTGACATGATAGTGGCCCGTCGTGGCGCACTCCTGACAAGTACCCTGACATGATTTATCTTGATAACTTAACTTGACTTGCCTTGACACCGTGGGTGGTTCTTCGTGCTTGCTTGTTAGATCCACTTGTCCTGTCTTGCATCATGTCTAGGATGGGACTCTTGAGTACCACGGTCAGGAGCACCTACTAAAATGGATTAAGGTTAATAACTAGAATAACTCAGTAGTCATGAAGAGATGACACAGCTACAGGCAATCCCGTTACCTGGGCGCTCTTGGGATCTGTAGCCTGCCGTCGAGTAGGGCACATTTCCAGCGCACCGTCGAGTGTTGCACCCTCTAAGTCACCTAAGGGTACATTTGTCTTCTGGGCGATGTACCCACCTGAATTCAACCCTAATCTTTCGTCCTGGGTAACCTGGATGGTCTGCAGGGCTTGTGGCTGTGGAACAATCTCATTGCATTTGTTAGTAATTAGGCCTGTGATAACCCTAGTTAGTTAAAGTAGTAAGCCGTAGTATCTGCTTGGCCATGATTGATTGAATGAGGTATAACCAGTCTAGCCATGTCTTGATCCAGTACAAGATTGCTCCCTGTCTTGATTCTTGCATTACTTATCTTGCCGATAAATGGTGGGAAACCAAGCTCTATTCAGATGAAGGGTTACAACCCCGGTCCTTGTTTGGTTTACGGGTTGTAACCTGGCTATCGGAATAGTTCCATGGTTATCTCGTCGTATATCATCCTGACATATTTTTCGTAATTTTAATTTTAATATTAAATTTTCTGTGCTGATTGCTGGCTTTTGTTCTTATTTCGTGGCCCCCTTGTGGCACTTGCTCTTTCTGGGGTTGACCCAGCTGGTTTTGTGTGGCCAGATTTTGGAGCAGCTCCCGAGGATCTACCAAGCTTCCAGCCCAATGGTGGCGACTAGAAGGAACCCGGGCTACGAGTGGAATTTCTATTTTGTTTCGCTCACTCTATTATAAATTTATTCTTTTGAGGCGTTTAGCCAACGAGCACCTGTTAGCTCGATGCACTTTTACTTACTGTCTGCCTACGGGCTGTAAACATGATTAACAAATCCTAGGGTTGATCATGTATGACTTAAACTCTTACTAGTCCTAACATTTTGTACGACTAGCTTCATGATCAGCTGATATGTAATATTTGGGACGCCTTTTATTGTATATTTAATGATCATACATCTTGTAATTATATTATTTGCTTGAGATTGAGACAATAGGCTTGACCTTAAGAGACTGTTGGCTTGTAGTAAACCCTCATATCTAGACAGCCGTGACCGTATAGTTGAGATGTATTCTATTTCAATATACGTAGCTGGCTATGTCTGCCCCCGCTCTCCAGTATTCTGGTTCTGGGACGTGACACTATGATGGCATAGCAACTCCTGGTACACCGCAACAAAACCTGGCAGTCGTCGGTTCAGGTCCTCGAACTCCTCGTTCGACGGGGTGTACACCTCGAAAGGCTCGTTCCCCCATGGAAGCTTGGAGACAGTATACATCTTATGCAGAGCAAGCCCCAACTCCCCTCCGGGTGCGAAGAACGTCCCCGTTCGCCGGTTATACATCTCCAGGAGCGCCATGAATAATGGCTTATTGATAGGAAGCCCGTAACAGGTGCC
>JANAVB010016195.1:12307352-12309852 GCA_029216955.1 Iris pallida
AATTTGATCCGTATCCGTCAAAATTTACCGTATCGACCACTTTGCACAAACTCCAATTACTTTGTACATGTTCGTCAGATCGAGACAAAACTTACGCTAACAGGACCGTATCATTTTTTTGGTCCTGTATGCCAAGTTTGGTCCAATTCTAAGACAGTTGATCGGATCGCCGTTTTGCGGGCCCTACGATCCGATTCAACGGGCGATTTTGTCCACGGCCCACCGGAATCCAACTTTGGACATACGGTTGGGTTCGTATCGAAAAACCGGACCTGTTGATATATAGTTTGATGACTTTAGAGACCATTGACTCTGGCACGATTTTTGGTGCAAAGCAGGTCCAACGGCGGACATCGTTTTTGCCCGAAATTATCGTTTACCCTTGTGTTCAGAATTGTACTTAAGGATAGGCAATCCTAGCTAATTTGACTATTCTGAGAATGTTGGCGATGTCTGTTTCAGCTTTCAGAGACAGTTGTGAGATTTGGACTCTATGGCTTGCCAGTTGATAGTATCTTATTGGTTTTTCGTGCTACCACCAGGCAAGTATACGTTGCCTCCCTCTACAGTTTATTTACATGCATATTTCTATTATTATATAGTTTTACTAGTTGGTTATTTACATGTGATTTGTATATCGTGCATGCTAGTATAGATATAGTCCTTGTACATGGTTAGCCTTGTAGTTCATATTGGATTGGTTCTCTCGTGTATCGTGATTGGGTCGTGTCGTGTCTTCACCTGTATCTTGACTGAGTCGTGTCTGCAAGTATGCGTGAGTGAACTACTATTCCTTTGTCTGTCCCACAACCTGCGAGTCCAAACACGGAACGAGGGTGACTTGTCTTGAAACTGACCTGCGAGTCCATATTCGGGGCGAAGGTTGGTATTCCATTGATCTTCCAGCAGTTTATTTATGCATACTTGATCCCGTATCCGTGTTCATAGCTATCTGTCAGTAGCCACATGTCAGTCTCATGTCTAGTTCCTGTTTATACCCTGCTTATATTATTGCATGATTAAACTGTTAGATAGGCATGTTTTATGTATCTTGCTAGTCCTCTGAGGACCTGATGATCTCTTCAAGTTTAGCGACTGCATGGAGTTAGTTACCAGAGCGGGATGGTAGAGGATTGCGATGTATGATACAGGTATTTGCTTGTGATATTTTTTTATTGTCCTCTCGAGCTTTATATTCCATACCATGATATACTCTGCTTATTTATAGACTCATATCATTCTTGGAGTCTAATCAAACAATATGCTAATGGGCTGTAGACCATGACCCATACTTGTTCATTCTTGTTTATATGATTCATGTTGATTGATATATAGTTTAGATTAGATATGATACCATGGCATTGACAGCTTATACGTACTCGAGTTGGGCTGGAGTCCGCTCGATACGTAGCTGGCTTGCTCACGAGCTCGCGTCCGAAAAGCGGGTACGGGTCGTGACAGTAGGACACAAGACACAATTCTAACTTGCTTTAGAGAGCTCCAAATGGCCTCAAACTTGAATCTAAAGGAGGTACATGCATGGGGATAGATCATATGGATTCAAAACTAACTAATATGCATAGAAAATCAATTTAGAGGGTTGGTTTTACCTATTGGGAGTGGGATCCCAATGATACTCTCAAGGACACGGCTCTGATACGAAGATCCTTCCAAAATGGACACTCCTCCTTGTACTTTGATCCAAATCTTTGCTAGTACCCTCCCTTAATAGTATAAGAAGGTTGGATGGAAGTTTTGGTGGAGGAATGAAGCGATTTTGAGATCAAATCAAAGAGGGAAGCTCTCCAATTTGGGGAAGAACACTTTGTGAAGGAAAAGAGGCAAGATGGAATGAAATAAAAGGAAGGAAGGCTAACCTACCTATAGTGGCTACCATTAAATCCAATTTGGGCCTTAGGGGAAAGCCCAATAAGGCCTCAACTAGTCCTCTTGGTTAATTTTAAGTTATGTTCAAGTTTGGGATCAAAAGGGTTAAATTTAAGTCTCTAACTTAACCAATATAACAAGTGGAATTAGTCTAAACTTACTAACTTAATTAGTAGGGTTTGTGGGCCATGACTAACTAATCTTGGGATCCCGTCTAGAGTCTAAGCTACCCGGGTCACTAACACAAGTCGGAACGAAATAAAAATCAAACCCGACTAAACAAATCCCGTAAAATCAATATAAAAATTTCCAAAATATGAAAATATGAAAAATAACCAAAATCAAAATATATTAATTTAAATATTATTAAAATAATCTAAAATTTACCAATTAATGAAAATCCTAAATAATTCAAAAGTCACAAAATGACCAAATACTCTTAGCCTAAAAAGTGATAATTAGCTAATCTAATCACATGGGTTATGCCTCCTTGGTCATGGTTAGTCTTTAGGCTAAGCATCTCTAAGATTACACCAGCCAAAGAACAAAATCACAAAATACTAATTTAATGATATTAAAATAATCAAAATTTACCAATAAATCAGTAACATGA